>OZ024907.1:69227100-69729229 GCA_964017125.1 Flabesymbios commensalis | reverse complement strand
CCGTACAGAATCTGAGAGGTGTACAGAAAGTAAGTGGGGTTCACTAGCTTGTACATTTTAATTATTGTTGTTAATATTTCAGTGACATGTGAACATATCTCCTTTGTACAGTTGTTGTACTGTTGTACTGTCCGTATGGCGTATACACCATGTAAGTGATCGTAAGCGAAAGTATTTTTGCATTACACAGTCGGAAAAACGCAAATGTTATACTGCCAATTATGTCTTATGTCAAGTCATGCCTCATACTCTACATGTTGTGTGGTTTTAATTTATTCACAATAGATAAAATTAAGGTATAACGGATGAATTTAAAAAAATCGCTTAACCCTAACGTTTCCACAGCTGTTTACACCCATTTTTCATTCACCTCGAGGTGTGAATTGCTGCCGTAATTCCCACCTCGAGGTGAATAAAACTAGACCGATTTTATGAAATATCCCAAGTTTAATATCTCTAAGTTGAATGAAAGCCCAGAACGCCTTTACTTATTGTGACGGATTTTACCATTTTTTTTTAAATATGCCATATATGTGGTTCATAAATGAGATCTAAACGAGAAAGTTTAAAATGTTAAATTTATTTGATTAAAATATTACATTAGCCATTACACCGCTAATCACGACTCTAGTCGTTTTTAATCTGCTTTATTAGCCGTTTAAATCTGAGTTATTCGGAACGAGATGAGTGTTTAAACATCAACATTTGCAATTGTTTGGTCTCATTTTAAATAAATTAGAGTAATTTTTACCAGCTTGCATTTGTGGATCGCGGTAGCGAGACACAACTTCAAGCGGGTGAAAGTTTGAATTATTTAATTTAGCGCTTGATTTTAGGGTTAGTAAAATCAGAATATGCTAATCACTTTTCAGGACATGGCCCCATACTCCCATGAAGCTGTTGACCGCATCAAACAGTTCTGTGATCACATGGGGGTCACTGACCGCTACACGGGCTACCGCAACAACCTCAACCGCGGTAATCTGAACCCCTCCCGAGCTGGCTTCAGCTGGCTTGACAGCACGCAGCGCAACAACTACAACAACACCCTGAACGTGGGCTGGCAGCCGGGCACCGCTCAACACGGAGAGAAACCAAGTGGATATGGTAAGCTCAAATCGATCTAGTGGTTCGTATTCTCGTACAAGTTACGATATATCGTAGGCTTCGCATCGGTCGAGATGTCCATCTCGACCGATGCGAAGCCTACGAAATATCGTAATTTTACGAGAATACGTACCCTGTGTCTTGAAAACAGGGGATAAATAAGTATTATCAAGGCCCACTACACAAATAAAAGAGTTTTAGAAATAATTTAATTTTGTGCCAGTAAAGACATATCGTTCCTCGTGGTCATTTAAAAATGGCCTAGAAGAATTTTGTGTCGAGTGTTTTGAATTTCTATGGCAATCTTTCAGAAATATTGGTATATTTAATTTACATATGCCTAATTATAGTCCCCTGGAAAACAGAAGCATATATTCTTCTTTGAAATAGACAGGTGATATTATTTTACCATACATATGCCCTAGATATGGTTAAGTTTGTGATACTCTTAATCCGGTTCCGAATATAAAATTGGAACTGTTTTCATTTTTTATAAACACAAGCTGTTTAGCACGTCAAGATAAAGCGTGGTTAATCATCGACCCCCATTTTGTCACATCTGAATATTTTTCACTCACTTGAAGTTGTGTATCGCGTCAGTAAAACACAACTTCAAGTGGGTGAAAATTCCAATTAAATAATTTGGCGTTCAGAGAGTTTATCTTAACCTGTTATTTCGTTTTCAAGAATTTAGTGTTACTTTTTTGTTATCCGTGTCTATGGTAAAGCACGATGTATGTTAAATAATAACTTAAGACACATTAGAAAATATAACTGGACACCCTGGTTTTTACGCGTACCGTACTCGAAACTAAATGGCTGAAATTGGGTTCGGAGTCGAAACCCAAAAATGCATTTTTCTGCAGAAGTGACGTTTACAAAAATGTATTATGTCGGTATGAGCAGGACAAAAAGTGACTAAATACTTGATAATAATCATGACTATACATAATTATTTATAGACATATAAACGTTTACGCCGTCCAAGCTCACAACATTTTGGTAGATTTATGGATACTAATCTGAGTGCACCATATAATATATTCATTTAGAAATCACTTTGATTCAAGCATTTATATAAATAGGTCTATGTTCTAGCAGCACACTTACATTTTAGGTTATATGTACCAAGATCAATATACCGTCAGCACAGAATTGTTTGCATGACACTGGATATTGTTATTGCTTACCCTGTTACCTGGTAAAAGTGTATCGCTTCACCAGACATAATATTAGGCTACTATGAGAACCATTCCACTAGAATCTGCCAAAAAATAATTTATAGCCCCACTTATTTAATGCAGTCTATAGCCGTGATAATGATAAAATAACACGGCTGCCAATGGATATTTATTTAAAATCCTAAGTCAAACTTGTTGATCGATTGCAGCGGGAGCAAAGTATAACGTTACAACCGCACAAACGAAAATGTTACCCGTTATATATTGTCACATCCATAGGGGCGTATCCAGAAAAAGAATGAGGGGGAGGTCAACGTACGGCGGGGGCTCTGGTGGTAGCTCATTTTTTTCATGTTCAAGAGTTATGCTTAATTTTTAAATAAAATCAGGTCGAAGTGGGGAGTATATTATGGCCCAATGTAGCCCCTTGAGACCCGTTATTATTTACGCCACAAAAGTCGTTGGAAAAGGATATGATATGTCTCGCCAATCAATACTGTTGTCAACATCGACTTTGTAACTAACAGATAATGCTATCCGCGCTCCATTGCTTTTCACGGGTGACTGGCTTCCCACTGGGCACACGACGTTGTTACGACGTTGAATCAACGTCATTGACGTTGATTCAACATCGCGACAACGTCGTGTGTCCAGTGGGAATTCTACTGGAGTATCCGTCTATGTAACGATGTGTCGTATAGGTGAGTAGGTATAATCCGTACCAACAGGTATCACCACAACACAACAGGATCATTTGGAAACGCAAGTCTTATAGGCAGGTGAGGGGACAGGACCCGTTTATCATGTTTATGCTTACGTGTTGCTGAACAAATAATAACGCACAATTGACTTCCAATCCATGCGTATTGTGTGTCTCTTCTGGTCATCAGAATAGTGGAATACGTACTTGTGAAGGAGGAGGTATCGGTGATCTGAATATCAAATAAGTACAGGCCTAGATTAGACCAAGTGGGTATTAAACAAGTGAGTAGTATATAAAGTATTCAGCGCAGTCAATTTTGAACACCATTTTAAACACCATAACAATCCGTATTTTTAGAAAGCAATTAGATTCCGGAAGTTGTTTACTACTGTACACGTACCAGTAATAATTTATATAGAGGAATGTTTCTCACATTGGTCTACCAGGTGTAGAACTATCCTACATATTACTATAACAATTATTGTACACGTACAGCATATTAGTTCGACTGAAGTGTTGGGCAGCGTCGGCCGTGATACTACAGTCGTATCTGGGTTTTTTTTCGAACATTAGATACAGTTTATAATATTGTAAAGCCCAATTACATGTTCTGTGTCACAAAGAAGCAAATATGCATCCGAAAAACAGAATCTGAATTTGTTGATATTATTATTATGATTAATCAGTCCAAAAAATGTTGTCAACTTACATGCAGTATTAAATGAAATCTCTATTTAAAGATCTTATTTTTTTCAGCTCACTTGCGACAAACGATGTCGGCGCCTATGCAAACCACAAAACCTACACGTAAGAATCATATTTTATTAGCTACGGTCGATGTTGCTCTGCGTGGTTAGTCAAATATTGTACAGTTTGTTCCAACGCAGAGGGCGGGGCCCCTGGTGCAGTGGGTAAATGTGCCTCCTTGGAAAGTCGGAGATCGCGGGTTCGAACCCTACTCTGGCCTTCAAGTTTCAAAGAAACAAAAATGTTTCTTCCCCGCTCACTCGTAAAGATTCAATATTGTGGGGAGCCTCTGTGACCGAGAAGTAGCGTGCTCGGCATCAGACCACCAGGGTAGGGATTAGAATCCTGTGTCTGAAGGGCAGTGTCATATCGTTCATCTCACCATTCTCAGGAGGTTCTCCTGGCTCGGTTTAGCCTATGTGCACAAAAGGTGGCCTAAAACCCTATTTATTTCATTTCATTTTTGTTCCAACGCGGAAGGTCGACGCGTTTGTAGTCCTCCATACCAAATGCTATGAACTAACTGTTCAAAGTAATATGGTACTTTGGTGTCTCTTCGAAAAGAGTAGTTACAGCCATTATCATATTATTGTCTTTGCATTCGGTTCTTCAACTCAGGCTTGTATTTGTTCAAAAAAGTGCATTTAAGATATTGCCTGGGCACGGTGGGTTCATTAGACGTCAGATTCTGACGTCTAAGTCGAGCCCCGCATTGAAAGAGTAGGCCTATATAAAGAGGACACACCCTTAACATAAGTATTCAAACGAAGCAGAAAGAGCTAGCTAAGACATTAAAGGTATGGTCAAATGTCAAAATTCGCGGGACAAGGATCCCCCAGAATGCAATAGTGCCCGTGGGTAGGCCAAGGTCCTATTCCATGATAACACTAAATATGCGTTTCATACCCAAAGCCTCATTAAGAGCAAGTTCTCAAATCACAGCAAGTTCATATATACTTGAGCGACATCTATGAGTAACAATTCCATCGAATCTCAAAGCCCTTGGTCCTGGATCTTAGTTTGGCCTTGCTTTGCAACCAAACTGACTGCATTACTGTGGGTATTTCGAAACAGGTTGACCCATGATGTACCGACACCCAGTGAACACGACAAATTTGCATGACTTTATACAATGTTGGACCAACGTTGAAGACGTCGGGCCGACGTTGTATAAATGTTATACAAATGTTTTGTGTTTGCTGGGCAGGAAGACTTTCTCTCAAAAATTGTGCATTTCTCCAATGTTGGTTCACTGTTGGGCCAGCGTCGCAGACGTTGGCCTAACATTAAAACAGCGTTGGGTGAGTGTATCGTTGGAGTAGTATCCAGTCTTGTAATCAGGTTACTTCATCAACCACACTGTACTGTATGCTGAAGGCTTACACGCATGCGAGTTTAGAACGTGACTTTATCTTTTATGATGGTTTCAAAGTGAAAATAACCCTTCGTTCTCTTGGTTTATATAGACAATATTTCAGCGCTTTAAGGTTTTAGTAAATCGTATCGTCACCAATTAGAGATAATATTTTAGGCCATGGTTGTGAATAACCTCAGCCAAGGGAGCTGTGAAGATGATAATGAGCATCGGTGCTATAATTGTTATAATCATGTTTGACCTTCAAAGCGCTGAAATATTTTTGCAGAAAAACAGGGGGATTTTCAATTCAAATTGATCATAAATATCTTAGTTAGCTTTTTCTGCTTCATTTGAATATCTATGTTACGGGTCTACGGCCATTATAAATATTTTTAATCTCGCAGTGCGGGAATCGACTTTAGAGAGCAGATTCTGACGCCTACATAGGCCTAATTCATTATATAGAGGCCCTATATACAAATTATAACGTTTTGGATACAGGCTATACGGTGTAAATACGCAATAATTCGAATATGAAAAAATAAATAAATAATATTTTGGATAATTTAAGAGATTGAGCTCTTTTTTTCAGCTGAGTACAACTACAAGCGTGACTGGCCACCTAACAGAGTGTGTAACGGTGACCCCCACAGACCGGTGACGAGAAGCGTCCAGGAGCGGTGCGGTATCAATATGACATTTCCGGGATATTCCGAGTACACGCACCGTTACGTGGACCCGATGGCGGGCAGCAGCCCCACCAGAGATTACATCATCAACCCGGCCCCCAAGTACGAGACGGACGGGCGGCCCACCGCCGGCCTGATGCCGGAGAGGACCAACACCGAGTACAAGACACGCTACGTCTTCCCGGATGGCACGCAAATCACCAAACTACCCTGGCTGAGAAAATAACAACACAAAACAGTGTAATTCTGCACGGCAAAGCCAAACGGCAGTAGCTGCTTTCTTGAAGAGTGTCTTCTCGCTTTGCAATGCAGAATACTGATGGTTACAACAACTATTGTTGAACGAATATTCTCACTGGCACACCACGTTATTGCGACGTTGAATCAACGTCAATGACGTTGATTCAACGTCGCGATAACGTCGTGTGCCCAGTGGGTTGTATTGTATTTATTGCTGGTTTCAAAGTCGGGTGTCAGTGGCACTACCTGGAATCACCACAAACTGGTCTTCGAAACCATTAATTTAATGTCAGACCTACTATTGTTGACAGTAGATATATAATGATTGCAGACATTGATTTGATTTAAAGGTAAAATTATTTGTTTCTTGCTATAATATTAGGAGATTTCTCACCGGGGTTTACACAGATAAATATTTCAGCTAAATTTAGCAAATAAATTTTTATATAACATGTCTAAAGCAGGTGGTATTTATGCCAGTATTACTCCAATAACTGATTCCTGTGTATAAATTGTAAATAATTTGCCATGCGACTTTCACACAACGCAACTATAATTTTATACTGTTTTTTTTTTAATATATATTTTGCTCAGTATGATGATGTCGATTTTGATATAATCAGTAATTAGGTCATTCATGTAAGCATGTTTAATTGTTAGGTATATGACATAAATCTCTATACTTTTGGTTTCCATGAATCTAATTTACCACCAAAAGCGATATTACAATGCGATTTTTATTCTGCATCAAACTGGTTCGCAGCTCGCATTAAATAGTCACACTTACATTTCAGCATTATCTGGTTAATCCGGTTTTTCTCTCCATCAATGATATTATCCGATGTCTCTAATCTTAATATATGTTGCAAATATCATTGTATCTGTTTGAACATTATCAATTTATATGCATTGATACAAATAGTGGGGATATACCTAAATGCTCTGGCGATCCTGACAATGGAAAAGTTGGTATTTTAGTATTAGATATGATCATGTTTAATGTAGTGTATTTTGTAATTAGTAATACTATGTATATTATAAGCAATGCTGTGATAATATTTATTATTATGTTTAAAATACAATAGAGGCAACGGTCAGTGCTAGTGTGAGTTTATATTTCAATGTTATATTTGTTAACATGCTTGTATACAATCGGTGTAAACACTTTATAGAACGCGCTCATAAAATAAATACGATTAGGGCTTTTGTTAGCATACTCACATAATTCGTTATCTTACTGCAGAAACGTATTAGTAAATTACTCTATAATAAATACATGTACACAATTTAGAGAAAAATTGTGTGCATTCAAATTAAAACAGATGTGTCGTTTTGCTTCACTGAACCATAATATTTATCGTGATGACCCACCTACTTTAACTCGTCCGCGTGTTTAATGTAACCAACAGTTAGCAGCACAGAAATGCGGATTATGATGAAACATACCAGCATTACATTTTACTTTTTTTTAGTAAATTATTTATATTTGGATCTAGTTACAAAATAACAGGAATGTACTATTATGTCGTAATGCCAAACACACATTATAGTAGCAGTTTTTAATATTGAGTAGAGCTTGGCATACCTTTTTCACTGCAGGGTTAGAACTCTAATTATGGATAAGCTGGTAACATAACGAGTTGGATATGACAATTCAATACCGGTATTTCAATTTTTCATCATTATAAACCATTATCAACACACATGATTGAAGTTTATAAAACGAACGATAAGGCGTTTTGTATCAGTTTTTATTTGTTTTATTTATTGCCTATATTTAGTTATATTTGTTTTACTGTGATAATGCTGCGTTCTAGATCATTACGCACAGGCCGATATTATGTGTGTTTTATATCAAAAGACATATTATTATTATACATAAAGTACCCTTGGGATTCTAATATCTGAAATATAATAGTAAATCGCATGACATAATTCAGGCGGAGTGGCATCTCAATTTACAGTTTCGGTCCATTAGATTAGCAACTCCACAAATTGTACCCAGCAAACATGAAACATTGGCTCAACGTTGGTTTATTGTTGGGCCAACGTTGTAGACGGTGGGCCAACAGTAAACCAACGTTGGGCCAACGTCCTATGTTTGCTGGGTATGAATTTAACCCCTAAAGCGCTTAGTTATGAATATAAATTTCAGCCACTTGCTGCTGTGTCTCGCTACCGCGACCCACAACTTCAAGTGGGTGGAAATGTCTCATGTTTGTTTAAATTTGGGAACAAACATTTGCAAATCTTGATGTTTAAACACTAGCCTCATTTCATTCCCACTAACAGTGATTTAATCGGCTAAAAAAACGCATTACAAATTATTGTGGGCGGTTTAGCGCTTCAGGGGTTAACATTACCGTTGATACAGTGTATATAGGCCTAGTAGTCATGTTGCCAATTGCATATAGATAGAATGAAAATGAAAAAAAATGATTTAGTTATAGCCTGTATCATACCCTGCTAATAATTTACTGTTTTGTGCATGTCAAACAATACTTGCTACTTGAGCAGCTACGCGACACTATTTCTGAAAAAACCCACATGGAATACAAATTGAAAAAGTCGAATTTTAAGGTTTACCTTGAATTATATCAATAAAATACACAATATAGTTTGAAATATCGCGCTTTAAAATTGGACAACACACTGTGTATCTGAGAATATAATTAACGATCATAAGGTGCGCATTTACGTTAATTGAAAACAAATCTGGCAGAACTTAGTGCACATGTAACTGGAGATCGCCCAGCAAACACGAAACGTTCAGCCAATGCTGGTACAATGTTGGCCCATCGTCTACGACGCTGGCCCAACATTGAACCAACATTGGCTGAACGTCTCGTGTTTGCTGGGCGATTTGATTGTTTCATTACGTCTAAGTATTTTATGATTATATGCCTTGATGTAATGCTGTATTCTTTTTTGCATGTCTTCATATTTTTGGAAATTCAAATAACATAGCTGAAAGAGCTTTGTGAGTGGAACTTGTGTTTTATAGTTGGACATCTCTTTTTCGTCGTTGCCGGCCATCTTGAATATGGAAATTTAAAAAAAAAATTAAAAATGGTTATCAGTCAAAGAATAGTTAGAAAAATTTCCTGAAAATAGTGGTGTATTGTGGTGTACTGAAAGTATTGGTGACTTTGGGGCCTTGCGGTAAAATTGTCAAGGAAATAGGCCTACTGTGGTAGCCATCTATAGTCAAACCAGCTAATTTTCAAACTAACCAGGAAATGGTATGAGAAGGTTTGCGAAGATAGGATGAATATTAATGACTATCGATTATCTAGTCTGAATTGGTAGCTTGAGATGTGCTGTAGGTATATGGATATGCAAAGTAGTAATTTTTTAAACTTAAGCAGGGACCGTGTTTCGAGACCATAATATTAAGAGTTAAGTTAAGATGAACTTATATATCAGCTTAATTTTAAAGATCGTCTCAGAACACAACCCCAGGTTTCTCAATCAATAATGAGAATGTCTCGCTAAGATTTAGTATTGGCGAATGTAAAGCATTAACATCACTGTTCGACAGGGAATGACCTTGTAGTACATAAAAACAGTGCAACTGTAAATGAACAAGAGGCCAGCCGGCCACCATAATCCCCCGCCCCGCCCGCGTGATAGAAATTGTTCAGGGGGCATCCTCCCCTGAACTCTCACACTATGTTTTACAGTAATTGCCTACTTATTTAGCACAGTTTGCCATGTATATTACACATATTAAAGTCAATGGTCACAAGTCGGCCATCATTGACTTATGTTTTATTAGATCAAGTTGTTTTATAAAAACGGTCTAGCTATCTGACACGGTGTTTCAGATATCAGGCATATTAAAGTGTTAATTATTGCCGATAATCGGCCATTTGAATTTGATATTGTTCAGGTCATATCCCTTCATGAAACCGCACCTTTTGTTTTATTGTAATGATCTAACTAACTGGAATGGTTTGCCAGATATAACAAGTATAAGGAATAATAAAGTTAATTATGCCGATAGTCTGCCATTTTGAATTTGATCCGAGTTGAATTTTTCAGGGCATACCCTTACCTGAAACCATACATTTTGTTTTATAACAATGGTCTAGCTATCTGGCACAGTTTGTAAGATATCAGGTATATTAAAAGTTAATTATGGCCGATAGTCTGCCATTTTGAATTTGATGTGAAATTTATCAGGCCATAGGCCTATCCCTCCCTGAAACCTGACATTTTGTTTTATAGTGATGTTCTAAGTATCTGGCACAGTTTCCCTAATATTACATACAATAAAGTCAATAATAGAATAATAGAAACCGCACATTTTATTTTATAGTAATGGTCTAGCTATCTGGCACGGTTTGCCAGATATCAAGTATATGAGAAATAATTATGGCCGATAGCCTGCCATTTTGAATTTGGTCAAGTTGAATTTTTTCAGGGCATATCCCTACCTGAAACAGCACATTTTGTTTTTTAGTAATGGTCAATTACCTATCACAGTATTTGGCTCGGTTTGCCAGATACCAGGCATATTAAAGTTAATTATGGCCGATATTCGGCCATTTTGAATTTGATAAAGTTGAAATTTTTCAAGCCATATCCCTCCCCGAAACCGCACATTTTGTTTTATAGTAATGGCCTAGGTCTCTGGCATGGATTGCCAGATATCAGGCATATTAACCCATTTGTGACGAGCCCGGAGATTTCTGTGATTCAGGGAGGCCATTCAGATACGAGCCCCGGAGATCGGGTAAAATAATTTCGTTTAAAAAACAGCTCAGTAGCATAATAATCTCGTGTTCAACGGGTTAAAGTTAACTATGGCCAATGGTCGGCCATTATGAATTAAATCGAGTTGAAATTTTTCAGCGCACATCCCTACCTAAAACCGCACATTTTGTTTTACAGTAATGGTCTAGCTATCTGACACGGTTTGCCAGATATCAGCCATATTAAATTTAAATATGGCCGATGGTCGGCCATCGCAGCAGGTCAAAGTTCATAACCCAAAAAGGCACATCTACAACCCCTAAGGGATGTATGCTTGTACAATGAAAGAAATCCCCCAATGGTTTCTGAGACCTCTTTTGCAAACGAAACACTGCCAGATATATCTGGCATATAATTACTAAAGGTAATTGGGGCCGATGGTCGAACATTTAAGTAGGTCAAATTTCATCAGCCCCAAAAGGCACATCTACACCCCCTAATTATAAGGGATGTGTGTGTGCAATATGAAATAAATCCCACATGGGTTTCCGAGATCTGCTCTGGAAACGAAGCGGACATCCGAGGCGACGCTGATACTCCCCGCCCCGGATAAAAAAAATGATGTACAGAATTATTGACGTGCGGGTGGGGTAATTTGGCATGGCGGGTTATTGCATTGAGAGCTTTTTTTCACTCACCCAATAAGGGGTTCTGAGAATGTCTAGCGGATTTACCCCCAGATGGCTGGAGACTTGGGTGTGCAAAACTCCCTTCACCCTACCGCATTTTGTCCGACGAAAAATGACCTCCTTTTTTAACAGAGGTCTCACGAGCCACCTTGATGTTAAAAACTAGTGTTCAACTGGAAAATGTGCATGCCTGGGACGGTCAAGTGTAGGCCAACAGTTGCCTATTGAGTACAGATTGACGGCATTATTATAGCCACTGAACTGATTACAAGATACTACTTAAACGAGACATTGATCCAATGCTGTTTTAATGCTAGACCAACGTCTGCAACGCTGGCCCAACATTGAACCAACATTGAATAAATGTACAATGTTTGAGAGGAAGTCCTCCTGCAGCCCAGCAAACACAAGACATTTGTATAACATTTATACAACGTTGGCCCAACGTTTTCGACGTTGGTCCAACATTGCATGAAGTCATACAAATGTTTTGTGTTTACTGAGTGTCAATACAAGCTTTTGGGGTAAAGCAGTTTCCAAATCCCCGCAGTAATACAGTCAGTTTGTTTGCAAGCCAGCGACCAAGTAGGGGCAAGGGCAAAGTGCTTTGAATTATTAACTCATAGATGTCGCTCAAGTATATATGAACTTGCTGTGATTTGAGAACTTGCTCTTAATGAGGCTTTGGGTATGAAAGGCATATTTAGTTTTATTATGGAATAGGGCCTTGGCCTACCCACGGGCACTATTGCCTTCTGGGGGACCCTTGTCCCGCGAATTTTAACAGTTGACCACACCTTTAATAACCAGTAGAACAACGACACAGGCTGGAATCGCTTTGTTTTGTTTTTACCCGGTTGTGAATTATATTTTAACCCTTTAGTCCTTACATGCTACATTCTTAAAATGCCTAGTAATTGTGATCCCAGCAAGCTTTGAAATTTCTTTTAATGTCTAATTTGAGACTAACATAGTATAATAAGTGAAATTTATAATTTATATATAACGTTACTAAAATAATTTTATGGCAAGAAAAACCCGTGAGATAAATAATTATATAGTTACAATGAATGCATTACATGTGAGCGATAGAGTTAATATACACCTTCTTTCTGGCCACCGGAACACAAAACATAACATATGTTATTTATTAACCCCCTAGAGGCTAGTAATAACCCTCTGGGGTCCAGAGAGTCGATAGTATCACGTGTCTGATGTATAAATTTACCCTCTGTTGATTAGATTATTATAATTATTTTATATTAACCTATTGATGCCTAGAGTATCACGTGTCTCATGTAATAACCCTCTGCGGGCCAGTATATCAGATTTCTCCTATGTTAACCTTGACCTTCTGATGCCTAGATTACGTTATTTTTGCTATCATTCCGAAGACTATAGTAGGTCTATGACATGTCTTATTTATTGACCTTCTGCAGACTAGAATGATAAATTATTAACCCTCTGAGTTATCACGTATCTCACGTATACTGTGGACTAGATTATCATATTTTTTTATATTAATCTTCTGATTCTATAGGGTTTATAAATTATACTCGGGTCATCAGAAGGCTAACATAAAATAAATATGAACAGAGGGTTTATAAATGTGTTCTCTAGTTCGCAGAAGGTCAATAAAAATACATACGATACTCCAGGTATGAAAAGGTTAACATAAAAGTAATATGATTGTCTGGTCCGTAGAGGGTTAATAATTAAGACATGATACTCCAGGTATTGAGAGGTGAACATAAAATAAAAATGGTCATCTAGTCCACAAAGGGTTAATACATAATATACATGATGCTCTAAACCTGCTATGCACCTGATAGTCTAGCCTCCAGAGGGGTAATATACGACACGTGATAGGGCCTCCTCCAGTAATCCAAAGGTTATCATTACAGAAATATGATAGCCCAGTCCACAGAGAGTTAAATACATCAGACACGTGAAACTCTGGATCACAAAGGGTTACACATGAGCAACGTGATAACATAGCCCCCAGAAGGTTAATAAAATATGAAATTATAATTATCTACATTGCCATCCGTAGAGTGGTCGGAGACGGAACCCACGCACGCACAATGTAGGGACATAAATCATGTGTACTGTAAGAATCAGAAGCTTAATATAAAAAAAATATAAAAATCCAGTCCACAGAGAATCATACATAAGATACGTGATACTCTAGACCACAGGGGGTTAATAATTTATTATTCTATTCTGCAGAGGGTCAATAAATAAGACATGTCATAAGCCAACTCTAGTCTCCGGAATAATAACATAGCAAAAATATGATAATCTAGGCATCAGGAGGTCAACATACGATAAATATGATATATTGGCCCGCAGAGGGTTATTACATGAGACACGTGATACTCTAGGCATTAAAAGGTTAATATAAAATAAATATAATAATCTAATCAACAGAGTGCAATTTAATACATCAGACACGTGATACTGTCGACTCTCTGGACCCCAAAAGGTTATTACTAGCCTCTAGAGGGTAATAAATAACATATGTTATGTTATGTGTCACGCGATGGCAAAAAGAAGGTGTATATTAACTCTATCGTGCACATATAATGCATTCATTGTAACTATATATTTATCTCACGGTTTTTACGCGTACGTCATAAAATAATTTTGGTAACGTTATATATAAATTGTAAATGATAGTCTCAAATTAGACAATTAAAATACATTTTAAAGCTTGCTGGGGATCACAATTACTAGGCCTTTTAAGAATGTAGCATGTAAGCACAAAAGGGTAATATAATTCACAACCTGGTATAAACAAAACAAAGCGATTCCAGCCTGTGTCGTTCTTCTACTCAGTCATTACCATCAAGGTGCCTCGAAAGGTGTTAAAAAGGGGGTCATTTTTCGTATGACCAAATGTAGGCCTACTGTTCATCCCACGTGAGAGATCTATTATGTCAAACCCTCTATCACGCTTTAGCCTGGCTAGTCAATGAAACAGCCCTTCGACAAGAGACTGTTCTCAGCAAAAACATAACTTTTAGCCAATGCCGATGTAGTGTTATAATACAAGCATTGACTCATCGTCCTATTTTTGCTGGGTTGTAGTCTCAATGATAGACGGTGGAAGAAAATTCTAAAGGGGAATGCTTTTAATGACCAAATGATGGTGTTGGTTCTGATATCTCTTTTAAAAGGTATGCTATACATACATGTGCGTTTGAGCATGCATGATCTTGGCATCTCTATGACATAGGCCTAATAATGGGCAATATGGCTCCATCCAACAGTTTTGAGACTTGTTCCAGAAAAGAAATGCATGTAGCCTAGGCCCTATAAATAGGCTATCCTAGTATGGAACCAAGTAGCCAAAAGTATACTTATTGCCAAAAGGTGCGTCTAGTATTCAATTAATGCTCATCGTTACTTTTCGGCCTCTGCACGGTTCCTTAAGTGACTTTGTAATAGGTTAAAAACAGTGCAATAGGCCTACGTTGATAAAATGAATGATGTACAGATGATGACGTGAGGGTGTGGTGATGTACCCATCTCACAACAGGACGATTTCATCAATGACTCTTCACCATCGTCTTGACATCAGAATTATATCCGTGGCTGAAGTTCACACCAAACTCAACAAGATTAACATTAAGAAGGTAAACGGTCCAGATAATATCCCGAACTGGATAATACGAGATAGTGCGTCGAATCTAGCTGCGAGTAAACAGGCATTGTGTGTACTCTATTCAACAGCAGTATTATCTCTCTTACACCTACTTTGGCCAAAATGTCATTTATGGGTAACTGGGTCACGGAGGAAGTGTCTGAATCAATTGATCCAAAACAGTACGCTTGAGTGAAAGACATCTCTACAGTTCATGCCCTTGTTAAATTGATACATCTCTGGCAATAAGCTCTGGATTGTCCTGGTAGAGTGCTGAGGGTCCTCTTGCTTGACTACAGTAAAGCGCTCGACTGTGTGGACCATTCTCTTATCTGCTAGTCGCTATAATGGGAGTGCATGATTGTGCAACGAAGTGGTTCATTTCATTCCTGTGTGACAGGGAACAACGAACTAAAATTGGAGATGATGTCTCGGATTGGTCCACTATCAATGCAGGAGTTCCCCAGGGCACTTTACTTGGTCCAGGTTTTATTGCACACATTAACGATCTGCAAAGAAGAGTATCAGTATATATAAATATGTGGACGACAGCACTATGTGGTAAGTATGTTCTCCCATCAGCAGTTGAGAGCCAGATCCAACAGGCTGCAACGGAAGCCGTTGATTGGTCGGATGACAACCTCATGTGTGAGAACTGTAACAGGACCAAACAGCTACTTGTAATTTCCAGGTGTAGGCCTATCCATTCGGATATTCCATCTATAACAATCAAAGAGTAAGCTATACAGAGAGTAACATCTACCAAGTTAATTGGTGTAATTATAAGCGGCGACCTAGGATGGAGTTTACACAAAACTCACACACATCAATGGTAAGGCATCACGGAAACTATATTTTTACGTCTTTTGAAGCTGGCCGTTGTGAAAAGCATTCATATCGTTAGGATTTATGTGTCACTTGTCCGCTCGTTATTAGAATATGCCTTGGGATTGGGATCCAGATTACGATCCCGATGCAGGACACGGATTACGATCATTCATTTTGGCGGAGGTTTGCAATATATTTATTTAAGGCCGTCCTACAGAGGACACATGAGCGTTCACTGATGCCAGATCTTATGGCATAAACATTACGGCCAGAGACCGAGGTACCTCTAGTTGTGGAGTAGTGATTACGTAGACAACCATTCAATACAGTAAGCAGCAGACGGAGCAATTGTCTCTAGAGCTAAAATACACGAACAACATTATGAGGGAAGAATGAATATGATGAATAAATTAACAAAACACTTCATGTATCAAAATATGTTTAACTTATTTATTATATCTGACCACATGTTTCGTTTTTAAAAATCATGTTGACTAATTGTGGAAATAATGAAATCATGGAGCGTAATTATTATGGGAGGATTGTTCCCAGCAAATACAACACATCAACCCAATGTTCACCGTCTACGACACTGTCCGGACATTAACTCAACATTGCTGGGTTAGGGTCGTTCAGGATGCTGCTATCATTTCTCAGTATACATCAATTTGGAGTGGACCAAAAAAAGAAAGAGATCAATAAGGAACTAATTATCAAAACCAGGATACAAACATAAACAAGATGGTTCAAGAGCATCTGGTGAAAAGGCAAAACGTACAAAGATATAGTATGTATCAAATTACCACTGGTATTAAAGTATATGGGTAGATATAATATAAAGGTATAAAGTATAGTATTTCTACATGACGAAGAGTTAATATGTATGCCTATGACTGAGTATTTTAAAAGCTTCAGCCACACGAGATAGGTACAGTATCAGGTGATAGAAGGCTGTGTTATATTGATGTGAGATTGCAAGACTATTGAAGTTTGGCTGAAGCGTTCTTGCACCAATGATAGCATATGAGCGATTAGCAAATACAGAGCACAGGTTTCTTTTTAACTAAATATGTGATGTCAGGAGGTGCCACACACTTGACAATAATCCTTACATCACTAAATACGACTAGTCGTTTTTCATCCGATAAAATCACTGCCTCTTGGAGAACAAAATGTGGGTTTAAACATCCAGATATCGTGGCCCCAAATTAAACAAATACCAATAATTTTTACCCACTTGAAGATGTGTGTCGCGGTAGCTAGACACAACTTCAAGTGGGTAAAAATTTTAATTACTTAATTTAGCGGGTTTTTTCAATTTGTTTATGCGGATGAATCACAGCAGAAATGAGATGTTGACTTACTGTTGGTTTAATGTTGGGCCAGCAGTGGTGACAGTGGACCAGCATATGCAAAAAATTGGCTTAGTATGCCGTGTTTGATGGGATAATACTCAACACTGATTTTGCAACTCTTTGAGGGAGAATGAGCGATAGCCGTGATATTAGCCTACATTGCAAATTTACACAAGTTAAAGAGTCTAAGCACTTTACTTTTAAATCTAAGTATGCCCTCCCAGCAAACATGAGACAAGGATCTTATTTTAGCTTAATGTTGGGTCGGCATTTTATATAGACAACGGGTGAACAATAAGCCAGTATTGGTTTTTTTATCTCGTGTCTACTGGGCTAGTGAAATCATGCTGCAATAAGCAACTACAGTGTAGAGAAAATCAAGCACATTTCAAGAACTATGGAAATCATGTCAATCACAAACATTGCATACATTTTGGATTAGCTCGATAATATAACCACAATTATCTAATGATGCGGCCTTTGTATTTTACTTTCGGGTGGATGTTTTAGGTATACTCCATCTCAAATAATGTAGCTTTAAGTTGTTGTAGTGAGATGTACAGATTTATCTGTGTTTGATATTATCAATCAAACGCCTCAGACATCACAGCTCAGAGTATGATATAAAATGAAAAAATTGAGATACAATTTGACAATGTCGTAGAATAAGAGATCATCTGGGTGCTTCGTTAATTTCTGGCTGGGATGGGTGGTCCTCTTTGCTGGACACTTCATCAGCTGAGGAAGAGACAGTAGATTCACCGGTATGATTATCGCTTGTATGTTGTGTGCTGTCTGGATCAGGTGGTTGTTTGGTTGTAAACTGCAGTTTTTCATATTTTTCAGTCTTTAAATCTAGGTGTTCACTGATCATGGACGCATCAGATATCAAGTGTGGCTCTACCTGTCAACAAAATAATACCATGAGAATATTGTAACGTAAAATATTGTATAATTATTGTGCACTATGATTTTGCCAATTTAAATATTCCCGGCAATAAATTATTATTAATCCTAAGCCAGGCTGTTTTATATTATTTATATTGAAAAATATCCTGATAATAAATTATACCCAAGCATAATATCTCAATTAAACCTCCTCATTTTGAGGGATTATTTTATCCAACTCTTAAACAGCAAAATTAAATCATTTAAATTTTCTCCCACTTGAAGATGTGTTTCAAGCGGGTGAAAATTACTCATATTTGTTTTATTTAATAACATTATTTATGACCCAATAACAGTGACTTGATTGGCAGATAAAACAAATTGCTTAGCGGTGAAAGGGTTAAATATGCCACATAATGCATAAAGGCCATGAGGGAGCTCAAAGGATTCTACTGACATGTCAGTAAATTGAAATATTTCCACCAGAAAATGATCATAATCATATGAAGACAACATGACATGACAAATTATTAACCTTTATTTTTTGGTGCGACAATCAATTAACTGTATCTAGTAACAAACCTTTAAGTCTTTGATTGCTTTTTCACGACTTGTATACTCTTGTATAAGGTAATCCCACTCCGCCTGGCAACGTAATATAGCCATCATGATTTTGTTACATTGTCAACATAATTATTAATTATAACATAGTAGTAAAAAAATGTAATGAATGTGTTGATTAACCCTTGAAGTGCTAAATTGAATATTTTAAATTTTCAGTCACTTAAAGTTGTCTCGCTATCGCGATCCACAACATCAAGCCGGTAAAAATACTCATCTTTGTTAAAATTGCAACCAATTTTTTTTTAATTTTAATGCCTAAAGATCCATTTTATTCCTAATATTATTAATTTTATTGACTAAAAAAAAAAAAGAAAATGACTGCATGCTAAGTGGTTAATGATGGGTAAAATCAGAAAGTGTAACAGTGCAAAGTTATTGCATGCTCACCTCATGATATAGTCGGGTATCGTTGATTCGGACAATCACATCATCCACTCGCATGTATAGACGTAACAGAAGAAAAAAACTTTTTGGCATAACTCTCTGAAACAGTGTGACATAATATGTTGAGCGCGGACAAAAGTAATTAATTTTAAAAGATTACATACTGCATGCTTGTTACACATCCAGCATCAACAAATCCAGATATTTGTATGTTTTAACCTCTGTACAAGGTTTCAGTGAGGCCTAGAAAGGAATAAATACATAATGGCAGAGCAAATGATATCACTTGTAAATGTAGTGTGATACAGCCCCCGCAGCTGTTGATTAGTCACATAGAAGATAAAAAAAGGTAAAAAATAAGCTGATCCACCACATTTATGATTATTTCTCTTTCCACTAAAGTACCAGGTTATTTTCAATGCCAACAACATACAGCAGGAGATTGGGGAAATCGGTCAATTTAAACTATTTTGCAACATACATTATGTTTGCCATGCACCATATCACGAGGATTCCAACATTGGATGTAATGATGGTATCTGATCAGATTGAGCTCTAAAGGTTGAATACCTCAAGATCAAATCAAGGTCACTTGAGGTCAAACATTAGACATTTATTCACACATTTTTGTGTTGCGCGTTTACCAGTTAAGCGAGATATAGAGATTCCAGATTTCTCATTTCAGACATGCATGTCTAAAATAAGAAATACAGGAATTTTGTCTCTACATCTTGCTTAACTGGTAAATGTGCAGCACAAATTTTTTTAAACTTTTACAGTTCTAGTCTATGGACATGTTTACATCACATAGAAGCGAAAATAAAATTACAATTTTTTAAAGATTTTGTCCGGATTGTGTCGCTTTAAAAATTCATTTAATTCTCAATATCAGTGATTTGTTCTGTAAATAAAACTAATTTAAAATGACTATAGTCGTGTTAGCGGTGAATTGTTTACGTGTATTTTTTCAAATGAAGGGAAAATAATATTATTTATGAAAAATAGACATCTACCAAATTAAATTATTTGATTAACTGAGCATCTACCACAAGATATGTTACACATTTTAGTGGTATTTTATTTAGTCTGAAATTTGCTTAACCCTTTAACCGCCAAATTATTCATTTTGAATTTTCACCCACGTGAAGTTGCGTCTCGCTGACGCGATCCACAACTTCAAGTGAGTGAAAATTATTCAGATTTGACAAAGTGGAGATCAACTCTTTTCAAATCTTGCTGGTTGATGTCACCTTTTATCTTAAACATATTTAAAATGTGGTACTTAAGGTGCTGATAAAAAAAAACTGAATATATGTGACACAGGCGGTTAAAGCCATGGGCCCCTATATATACGGTTCCCATAACAAAAGGCTTAATATTGCACAATGGCTCTTTCTATATCAGTTCAGCTCAGCTTACGGCGTAGTAAACGCTGAGCAGATCTCAAAAGAACATTGATGTTAAGATGATGTTTTGTATTTGCTTGGTAGATTTGGAATTTGCAGTTAAAATTAAACCTGATTATAAATGTTGATATAATGCTGTAATATGTTGATGTGAAATGTTTTCCTGTGTACGTATACATCACTAAAAGGTAGGGGTTAACCTGCCAACTAACAGATTAAATTGCTGCTGCACTCTTGCTCAGACCAGATTAATTTATGACGTCATAGTTAGATAGGTTAATACTAACGATTTTAACATTCAGTATGGAACAACCACAATCATGTAGCTCATCTTCAAAAAGCATGATGTCGGCATAGAAATGTATCTTATCATGCTGCTTTAGTTTCTCCACATCTATTCTCTCTTCTGTGCTAGTAACCTGTGTAAAATAGTGACAAAAAAGTAGAACAACAGGGGCAAATCTAACGTTCTGAAAAATAGGGACTGTACTAATTATCTTTTCGTTTGTAAAGCTGCCCCCCCCCCCCCAAATTCAGCAGCATTTTTCAAGTAATACACTTTTTTGTATATCTACATGTTTCACAATTCGCAGCAAAATTTAATAATATTACAGTAGGTTTACATGCAATCGAATAAATTTATGATTACTCACAGAAACATCACTTTCTTTGCCGAGCAATGTTCCAGAATAATCTGTTGTAAAAGTCCAGTCAAATGGCTTCACCACATTTGTAATATGTTCGCAATCATGCCTGAAAATAGATTTCATATACAATGTGTAAATATGCATGTGTATAATAAAACAAAGTGTACAGACATAATGTTCTAACTAAAACTGAAAAAACAAAATTCTCACTTAAAGTTGTGTCTAGTGACAGTGACACACAACTTCCCAGTAAGTGAAAATTACCTATATTTGTTTATTTGAGACTAAATATTTGCAAATCTTGATGTTTAAACACTCATTCCATTCCCACTATCAGTGATTTGATCGGCTAATGGAAATACAAATTAGAAATGACTATGATAGAGTTTAGCGTGGTGCATACAACGAACAATGGAGCTCAAAGGCAAATACAAGCTGCAGTTCCTACCGTGCATTCTGCCACTCTGCAGCTTCTGCTACCTTTATTGTGTCATGTTCAGGATCAACTTTTTTCAAAGCATCCAATGCATTGAATTCTATTCCAAAACCTCCAGCATGTTCTAATCTTAGTTTGTTATCAGCAAATATCATCTCTGGTACACTTGGAATCAGTAGAGAATTCTCAAATCTATAAATATAAAACAAGTCTAGTCATTTTCAGCTCATAAAAAGACCTTGGTATCGCATTTGGATGAAGATGGCTTGAACCCAGCAAACACAAGGTGTTGGCCCAATGTTGGTTTATTGTTGGCCTATCGTATTCGATGCTGCCCCAACATTAGGCCAACGTCTCGTGTTTGCTGGGAAGTGAGTGACAAATTGGAGAAATCTGCTATATATTTATTGTTCAAACTGTTTAACAAGTAATTGAAATTTGTTGTTCTGAAAATTTGAACGTTAGAAAAAATTAAGTCAGTTTTCAGAGCTGAGAAATAATGATTTGAGGCATCGTGAGGGTCGCAAGGGTTAACTAGGTGTGATACGTGACTAGTATGGTTAACACAGACCGCTTATTCTAGAGGGTTAGAGGGATGTTCCCAGCGTTCGACACTGACGGTGGTCCGGTGGTCCGAGACCCCCAGAAATCATGTCGGACCACCAGAACATTCAAACCCAGTGGTCCGATGGACCACCGAAATTTTCAGCTCTAAGCAAAATCGTAACATGGCCAAAAAATCGAAGCAATCGTCGCCACTCGCGGCCGATAATACAAGAAACACGGTACCGCTCTCGCCCCTCACGGAACAAAACAAGTGTTAATAATAATAATCATGCTGGGCATGAACTATTGAGATCGAGATTGACCATCCGCTCTCGCCCTTTTTACGGAACTAAAGATGTGTTTATAATCATGCGGGATATGAATTATTGAGGCCGAGATCGAACATCAACCCAGCTGACGTAGTTAGCAAACGCCACCCTCCACAGGTTTCAGCCACAGATTGACCGCATACAAAATCGTGGAACATTTCTTTGGACTGTCATATCGGAAAATATCGGGGAGTAATCAGGTCAAAAATAGTTTTTTTAGAATCAGTAACATTTCAGATCCATGCCTGCATGCTCAGCTCAGAGTCAGATGTCGCACAGTCATTATTAATAAAAAGTTATGGACATTTTTCGGAACTTGGCGTCGGGATCGCTCTCAGTCACCGCCATGTTGGATTTTTCGGGTAAAGCAAATACATCCATCCACGGCCTCGGAGAGGATGACACGGCAACCTTCACAATGTGTTACACATAGCCATAGGTCGCCGGTCACAGCCCATGCAGCCCGGCTGACCAGCTGCCTATTGAAAAAACATGCGAGGCACTAGTTTGTTGTTTGCCTGCCCTCATCTGACTGTCTAGTCAGACTAGTGGTGTACAATCAATTTGTGACGCCAAAAAAGTGTCTGCCCGCCACTTTTAATAGGTTTTTAAGGTGAAGTTAGGAAAAGATAAACAATTGAAAATTCGAATCAAGCTGGTATGAACAGTATAAACGGCGGCCATTTTGTTTGAATTTCTGGAGTCTATAACAACATCCAGCTCACCCTCTGGAAACAAAAGCCCCGTCTACCATCAACCTTGAACTTTGCTTGTTTATTGTCTCACCAGACATAATACCCTTCGATCCAGCAATCTTTAAATGAAAAAATATAGCCCCCCCCCCTATATAAACATATATATTTTATATTATATATATATTTTGTAATCATCAGGACATAGGGCCTACTCTATCAATATGAAAAACAAAAAAGGATGCTTTAAAAACATCAGGCTTTTTTTATTTCACATTCGAATATAAGGTCCTAGTACCTTCCCTGAGCGTTGCCAAAACGCTTTAGCCTACTCCAGCAGCACATCATATGTGGAGTATCAGGCTGGAGGGGGGGGGGGGAGGGGGGGGGGCTGACAGACTTAGTCAATCATATGCCTTGCTACTACCAGCATAGGGACTACATTTTATACTTGGGCCTATATTTCCCGATTTCAATGTTTTTAAAGCAAGAAATGGTTACCAAATCTAGATCAATTGGTATCAAAATGATATGAATGTAATATTAAAATCAAGCTTGCTATAAATCTCCATATTAATTTTTTTTAACTCACTCACTTTTAAATGATCTACGCGTATGAATTTGTGTGCCGAGACTTTATTCTCAGGACCACCAGAAAAATTTTAGGACCACCAGATTCTCTGAGCTGGTGGTCCTGTGGACCACTGCTCAAAAAAGTTTGTGTCAAACCCTGGTTCCCCTGTAAACTTTTAAAATTTAGGCTTCCAGTGAGACATTCTATAGTATATCTCTAATAAAATTTAATTATTTTTATAGGAAAGGGGGGGGGGGCATACATATGTGTAGGAATCTAATAAAGCTGTAAATTTGCTCATAAATAGTGACCTCCAGATAGTACATTATAAATACATAAATAGCAAATAAAAACATTAATTTACCTTTCTCTTTCCAGCCCCTCGGATGGCAGAATATGGTTTTTCACAGCTGTCACTTTCCATGGTCCAAACTGAAACTGGTCAGCTAAAGGGTTCTTGAAACCTTTATGGTGTGCCATGGTACATGTATATCTACAATCATTTAATATTCCAATGATAATTATAAGTATGACACTGAACAAAAATTAGATTTGGATAGATTGCATCTAAATCTACATAAATACTGTTACATGACACTTCTGTAAAGTTAAACTCTTGCAATGTAGTCGTCCATAGTGTTCTATTATCACTTATGGATATAGACAAGAAAAATTAGACAAGAGTTTTTACAGAAATTATTTTAAAAAAAGACGGGAATCAAATGAAGTAAATTCTTAACAAAATTATTTTATACTGATGATCTTGTTGTGCAATAACCTGGTAAAATGAGCAAAGAGGCGGGAAAAGATGACAAATTGGAAGTTAAAATAAAACAATTAAAAAACAAACAAAAATTGTAAACAATTAAAAAATTTAAAAATCGAAATCAATTTTTTTTAAATTTTGCATTTTATGACTGGTGGCTTTGCAACAAACTAAAACAAATCAAGTCTCATGGCTATTTTCTTGGCATTCCTACTGATTTGATTATTTTTGAAATTGTTGACCTGCTGGCATTCAGATGGTTGTTGATAAAAAACAATGACTTACAGTCAGAGTGTGCAATAATTCTCAAAATGTTAAAGAGCACTGTAAGGGTTAATAATCATACATTTTTAAATTCATAAGAAACCATTGCATACAATTTTATTCAAAACATTCCATCATTAAATAATCTAGATTGCAATGTATCCATACATAACAGGTCATACGCCGATAACGATAATCTGTGTCTTTGTGAAGTTCTGTATTACATCTCGTTCTCTTTAAAAAATTATAGGGGAACATTAGCACTTGTAAAAATCATAATAAGTATCAGAGGTTCAACAAGAGCATGCAATAAGTAGTCCGCAATAGACCGACTCCCAGGATGTCAGCACGGAAGATGCCTGTTAACTTTAGATGGGCGATGTTTCGTGAATTACATTCTACTGAAAGATACCTCAGTGATTTCTCTGGTGTCACGGCGCAGCTTACACTCTGTGGTCCAATAATCATGATAATATATTAATACCTGCAATAATAATTTATTTCAAATCGAAATTAAAGTAAATAAAACTTCGCTTGGTGAAATTTCATATTGCAGGTCCTTGCTTAGATTTTTGTATGTGTGCGCGCGCATTCTCAAATTACGTGTATGGGTAGGTTGCAATTTCGGATGAACTGAATTGAGAATAAACTGACCACTGCTTGCCATATAGTGTCTCGCCCTAGTTGTGCTGTGACCAGATATAATAAAAATTAAAGTGTTTAGATGTACATATCTTCGGTGGAATGCAGTGATTAGTTGGATCATACTCTCACCTTTGACCTGTTTTGGAGCAAAACATCGACAAGTTGTTAAAAGTAATTCACATTGTGTCGGCAAGGCTAGACACTAACTGACTGGGCCTTCTTGCCCGAAGTGCAAGAAAATTTTTGGGGTACTTGCCTGACTTGCCACTGACATGCACTGTCTGTTGTGACAGTCGCTGAAATTTAAAATGCTGCAAATTGAAGCTATTGCCCAGGGGCCACTGTCTTTAATTTTTTACTTGCCCCCCACTTGAAAGCAGTTGCCCAGGGCAATCAGGCAACCGTTAGTGTCGTGCCCTGGTCAGATTACTTCGAAGGGTGTTCAGAATTAAAAGCAGCCTCAGGGCTTTCCCCAGAAAAAAATAGAGCGGGGAGATTTTAAAAAAATGCGCTGTCGGTGCTGTGAACCAGTGATGCCTAAAGCACAGCGCCCGAGACGCGTGGTTCTAGGTGGGTACAGCGCATCAGGCCTCGTCAAATTGGGTGCCCGGGAGCCCGGGGCCACCAGTTGAGCTGGGAGGGCTACCACAACAGTAACAGCCAGAGCCCGGCGGGCTACCACTTCCAGTACTGCAGTAGCATTGCCAGCGAAATTACGATGCTGTGCGCCGTGCCTCCGTTTATATAAGGAAAACAATACTTTGCTATTGGTTTGTTATTAGCGTTTTTTCGGATGTTTCTGAAAATTATGTGGTATATTTTAAAGACTATATTCTTTCACGTGCTCTAGTTTAAATCGATCTATCTCTGTCAGAACGTTCATATTTGTACAAGATTCGACCATTGTTTATGTTGAGATTCCGTGAATTCCGAGTTCCGCCATCTTGTTTTTCACGGAAATTAATGATCCGACTCGGTTACATAAATTAGGTTATTTCGAGAACGCCGTTAGTCAATATTTGCATGTCCTTTGACCTGTGTCAAGCAGACTACCTAATTATAATAATATCAGAGAGAAATTAAATTTGGAGTATACATGTACGCATGTTCAGCTTTGTTTGTAAACACATTGTCCCACGTGGACGTGGTCATTCAAAGGAATGTTAGACGCTTCGGCCCTTTTCCAACTCGGCCCTTTCCAAACTCGGCCCCTAGGGTTTACCAACTCGGCCCCCTAGGGTTTACCAGCCCGGCCCCCATGACGATAATATATTCATCAACCAGGGTGAATGAATTTCGCGCATTTATTATAGTAGTATCATTATGTCAATCATGCTAAGAAATAATAATATTATTGTCAATAAATATAGGCCTAATCTATTATCATTCGGCTATTACCTGAAACAAAATCGGTTTGTTTAAATCTTTCAAACGTACCGTACCTATTGTCTGTATTGGCCTATTACCATTTATACGGTTTCGAATCCCGCTTGGTGCAGGATTTTCAGAGAAAGATTATGTTTCTCCCCTCTTAATATCGGGAAATTGTTTTGATGTTGTGTCCTTGGGCAAGGCAATTGACCCTTAAATGCTCCACTTGACTCAGGTGAAAATGAGTACCTGGTAGGACGGAGATGGCAATGTGTAAGATAATTTAAATGCGCCGAAATGGCTGCAGGACTGTATGCTATCCGTGGAGTTGAGATGGAACACGAATGAACAGGTCCAGTGACCAGGGGTAAACATGGTAAAGTCGGATGAAATGCTTGATATCAGACTATAAACCTGCACATTTACCTTTACATTTACAATTGATAAATTAAGCTAAACCTATGAGAATTACGGTCATTTCAACTTAAACAATTGATTGATGGATTTTTCGTTGTTTTACACCATATAAGAGGACTTTTATATACAGTGTAAGTTTTCCCACCCAATGGCCTACAATTGATTCAATGGGCGTTCAACATAGCTTAACTTCGAATCAGTACAAATTAACATCATGCCTCTTTATTCAGAGTGCCGATTTAACATAGCATAACTGAGTATGAGTGCAAATTAACACATGATTAGCACCATGCCGCCAATAACATTATGTTTTTGTATAGGCCTATGTATCATGATGTATAAAACCCTAGAAATGATCAGATAGATTGATAAAAAACAAAATGGACATAATTTATTCTGTCAATGACAATTAGCTAGCTATGCCATTAAGAGGTGTGTCTTTCATATTTTTGGCGTGACAAAGGTGTGTTTACACGGGCGTAACGGTGAGAAAATTAGCAGCAACACTTCAACACGATTAAAGTTCAGCGTTAGCACATTTTGCATGCATGCTATTGGTCGGTGCCGATTATAGAATTTAAAAGTAAATGTGATTTTGTCGTATACTAACACATCATAAGTTAACTCAATAACAGGTAATAATAATATTATAATAAATAAAACTTATTTATCTTTATATCCACATATATATTGGTTATATGCCTAATGCATATTGATATCAACGGGCCGGGATTTCAAGCTTCCGGGATAAGATACTATTAATATCGTCAGCTCGATGACGATAATGAAAGTAGACTTTAAATTTGCTTAATAATCGTAACATATTTCGAACAGACATCATATATTATAAAGTAGGGCCTATTATTATAGAGGGTGCACATGGGTCCTGGAAATTATGGATTATTCCCACTTCACTTTTTATCCATTTTTGGCTTCACTATTTACTTTTTATAAGGGAAAAATGATTTAAATATAGCTAAAAATAGATTTAAAAAATTAGCTTCGTTTTTTACACTATTTATAAACTGCAATCCTCGATCTTCGGCCCCTTTGGTCCAAAACAAACAAGCGCTTCGCCGTTCTTTCGATTCGTTTTTTTAACCCATGTGCACCCTCATTTATAGTTTGTGGACATTAAATACGTCTTGTTTAACCCTCACACTGCTGCATAAAATTTGATGCATGTGTGGTTTCCCACTATGTCATATCTGGCACGTTTTTTCTTCAAAAAAACATCTGATGAACAACTGATACAAAAAGCCATTATATTGCAGAAAAAAAGTTTAGATTTAGACTGTTCTAGTGATTTGCACACTCGCAAATCTGTTGGTGATTTATTCCACAAGACTTAGCCTGACACGGCAAAGGATCGATCTCCAAAAGTTTTACTATAGTCGCCCATAGAAGTGTAAGGGTTAATACAAAGCGGCGGAAGGGTTAATCCACTGTGGAGTTTCTTTATTACGTACTAACCAATTACAATCTGCAGCGGCCGTTAAGCCTATCTCATATTCACTGAGTGATGTATACAAACTACGACATTGATCACATTGATATCTGTTGTCAGATAAACAACCAGAAAATACGTTATTATGCTTCGGGGTCAGCCTAATTATTTAATATACCGGTAATTAGCTTTTGGAACTGAACGGGTCGCTAGAATGTCACTACCAAGTTTTCCCAGTGCATTATTACTATTCAGTGTGTTATTACTACACTAGAGCTTATATCAATAAGCCCTATTGGTGACCAAACAGGAGTGGACTGACGGCTTTCACACACCTTCTTTTCCGGACCCTGGGTGGCATGAGTTGTTTTATGTCACAGATGACAGGTGGTGTCAAATTTTCATCTATCGTGTTTTGTTATACTCTAAGCCGGCAACATTTATGATTATACGGATATAATTATAATCAATTTAATGTTCTGAATGTAGTGATATGATGAAGACATGGTAAAGGTGTGGACATGGTTGATTATATTTCTTCATATTTCAAATAATAGGAATCCGTATGTTGCATGAGCAACATATATATTACCTAAAATGGTTCACCTCTACTATCTGGTGTCTATAGTAGTTCCATGTACAATTCGTCAGGTAAGGTAAAGTGTACAAATATATATTATATATGACGGACAGACAGACATAATATTTTTATTTGCCATAAGTTACAAACATGATGATTATTAACTAATTCACATTTAAATAATTTACATATAAATACATAGGCCTATATAGGTCAATATAAATATATTTATGGCTGCTGTTTTGAAATAAAACAAATGAGATATCCATTCAGATTTAAACAAGTAAAATAAATAAACAAGAAAATACACTTAAATGATGACCGCCAACGTTAGTTGTTAATATAAATGAATATAGTTCAAATGTTACCTGATTAATCTGGATCTTCAAACGGGGGAAGGGGCGGGCGAATTGGCAAGATAACATTTTACAGCTCTACAGCACAGGGGGCCGAGTTGGTGAAGGCAAGATAACATTTCACAGCTCTACAGTACAGGGGGCCAAGTTGGTAAGGGGGCCGAGTTGGTATACTGTAAGGGGGCCGAGTTGGTGGGGGCCGAGTTGGCAAAGGGCCGAAGCGTCCTGATACCATTCAAAGACTCTCACTTAGGCCTACTGGTTAGGCCCTACTACATATAGGCCTACCAGTAGGCTGAGTAGTAGTTTTATTGTGGGTTGTCCTGGCTGTCTCCTCTCTCAACAAAATTGAAGTTCGAACAACATATTTATATGCTTGCAGTGGCAAGTCAATTAACTTGCATATATTTTTTAAGACAACCCACACACAATATGTAGAATAATCATGTGATCATAAATCTAAATAATTAGATGCTTTGAAAAAATAAGCCTAGTCTATTATATACAATATAGCACTAAATAATTATACAAATTAGATTATAAGATGAATAGGCCTACTGTAGACCTTGGATAGTCATTCGATATTAGACTCTTAGTCTACTAATCATGATACCTGAAATCCACCAGACCCCAACCAATCATGAGAGATGGTGCCTCATACTCTCCACTTTAATATCTGACTACCAGGGCAACACTTTATCTGGGCTACCGATATGCATTCGGGGCTACCAAACTTTTAATGTTGGTAGCCCAACCATTCTAGAAATTTGACGAGCCCTGGGCATGCCCCCTAAAAAAATTCAAAGCAAAGACTTGAAATGGTGCATTCGGCAGAATCTGGAGCTAATTTTCAATGACAATGTTCAGGCCTATCTTAAAAATTATTATTATTTTTTTAAATATTTTTTTTTTAATTTAGTCAGCGCGGCGCTGGGATAAAACAGTGCGGCGCGGCGCGGCCCCGCAGATCTATGCACCGCTGGACGGAAACAACCGCCATGACTCATGAGTGCAGAGACGAGTAGGCATGACGATAAATTGAGATATTATCGCTCATGATATGACTGCATCATCGGCAATGCCAACAATTTTGAACAGTTATTTAGGAAATGAAAAAGACAAACAAACGACAATTTAGGGCGGTGTGTGAATATTGTTTAAAAGGTAAATATCGATAGACTAATAATGGGCTGATATTAGATAATCAGACGAGATTAAATTAAAGTGAACAGCCACCTGTCAACAATAAATAAATGAATCAGTTAGCTAGACAGTAGATGTCTACTGAGTGCAAGCCATACCGATCGCTTTGGCAGTGCATCGTACAGCCAACCATAGTCTTGGGAATAGGATTTCAGCTGTGGCGGCACGATGCGACTTATAACCCATAACAGCCCCATGGCTAACAATATGTTGATTACTAATACAATAAACGTATATATATACGGCCGATGTCACAATATCAGCATTTTGGGGGCACGAAATTGACCGTTGACAAATTTAAACAATTGCTGCTATCGTGACATTTGGATACATGATAAATGTCTTGTGTCTCATTTTCACGATAGAATATTTTGAATTGAGCTTTTTTACCTCTAAAATACATGTATTTCGACAATGTTTACTAACTATTTGTTTTGATATAATGGTTTTTCAGTTTTTATCATACATTTTGTATATTTGCTATCATGACTTCTGCTAGCCAGACCAGAATTGCTTTATAAATGTCACGATAGCAAGTAAAGTTCAGCGGAAAAAATGAGACGTTTTTGTGAAATCAGCCATACGCTAAATGTATCACACAACTGTATGCTTCTGTTTCATACAATAGCAGCAATCAAGTCATGTCATCCCTGGAATTTCAGACCATGACATAGTGTTGGTCGACAGTGACATTAAACCAAAATTAGCTAAAAAAGAGAAACGGAAAGTTAACCTCTTCAACAAAGCCGACTGGGGGAAAATACGCGAAAAAACATCTGCTTTCACCACACATTTCCTCAATAAAATAACACAGAACACTGTAGAACACAACTGGCAACTGATCAAAAAACACATCAGCCAAACCATTAGCAACCTGGTGCCATGTAAAACAACCTCTTGCCGTTATAACCTACCTTGGGTAACACCTAAGCTCAGGAGAATGTGCCGTAAAAAGCAGAGACTATATAACAAGGCTAGAAAAAGTGGCAAAAGTCAGGACTGGAGTGCTTTTAGAGAAGTAAAGAAGTCGACAAAAAATTCCCTGAACACAGCACACTGGGACTACATCAATAATATTTTATCTGATAGTTTGAACAACAACGATTCCAAGCCATTCTGGAACTACATTAAAGCTAAGAAACAAGATAATGTAGGAATATCACCACTCAAACGTGATGGCGTGTTGTTCAACAATAAAATCGACAAAGCAAAAATCCTAAGCGACCAGTTCACATCCGTCTTCACCCAGGAGGACGGGAACGCTATCCCTACTCTAAAGGGCGACAAATTCCCATCCATAGATGAACTGACAATAACATCCGAAGGAATCGAAAAACTGCTACATGACTTGAAACCTAACAAAGCATCCGGCCCTGACTGTGTTCCAGCAAGGTTTTTAAAAGAGACGGCCACAGAGCTTGCACCTGCGCTCGGGGCCTTTTTTACACAGTCCTTGAATAAATCAACACTACCCAAAGACTGGACACAGGCAAATATTACACCCGTATACAAAAAAGGCAGTCGATACCAACCAGAAAACTACAGGCCTGTGTCTCTGACATGTATTTGCTGTAAGGTGATGGAGCACGTCATATGTAAACATATTATCAAACACACAGAAAAGCATAGCATACTTACAGTGCTGCAGCATGGTTTCAGACGTGCGAGATCATGTGAATCACAACTACTGGTCACCATCCACGATATGCTCAACTACTGGAACAAGAACACTCAGTTAGATGTAATTGTGCTGGACTTCAGCAAAGCATTTGATACCGTACCCCATGATAGACTCTTGGGCAAATTAGATCATTACGGTATCAACGGGCATATCCACAGCTGGATCTCAAACTTCCTGAAACACAGGAGCCAGTGTGTACTTGTGGAAGGGGCGAAGTCAGACCCTGCGCATGTGGTCTCAGGTGTACCACAGGGGACAGTCATGGGACCACTCTTGTTTCTCCTGCATATTAACGACCTACCTGAAAATGTCACCTCTAAGGTCCGGTTGTTTGCAGATGACTGTCTCTTGTACCGACCTATCCACAATGCTAGTGATCAACTTGAACTGCAGCGTGATCTGGACTCTCTTGTCGAGTGGAGTAACAAATGGGGAATGAAGTTTAACGCCAAGAAGTGTGAATCCATCAGAATGTGTCGGAAACGGAATCCACTCACGAGAATGTACACCATCAGTGGCCAGATCCTGCAGGAGGTATCCAGTGCTCGGTACCTAGGTGTGAACATCACAAACAAACTTGACTGGTCCAAACATGTTGCTTCTACCACCAAAAAATCAAACGGCACCCTCGCTTTCCTCCGTAGGAACTTAAAGACCTGCCCTAAAAAGATCAAGGAAAATGCCTACACAAGTCTAGTACGCCCTGTTCTTGAGTATGGTGCCGCAATATGGGACCCATACCTAGGCAAGGACATCTCATCCATAGAGATGGTCCAACGTCGAGCAGCTCGATTCGTCACCAATGACTACGCCTATACCAGTAGTGTGTCTGATATGATAGCAGAACTCGGTTGGCACAGCCTTGCTGATCGGCGTAGTGACATCAGACTGATAACCCTCTTCAGAACCATCCATAAACTGATGGAAGTACCAACATCAGACATTCTGACTCCAGCAGATCCTCGAACTCGCTCCAACCACAAACTAAAATACAAGACCATCAAGGCAAGCACGACAGCATACAAGAACTCTTTCTTTGTGAAGACCATACCTTTGTGGAATCAGCTACCCTCTGAGATAGCAGAATGCTGCACCATCGAGGCCTTCAAAAAACAATTGAAACATTTTAAAGATTAAATCTTTAATCATTTATCCCCCTCACAATTCATCAGCGTGATACTCCTAAAAGGAGGTTTGCTGATTATGCTACAGATACAGATACAGATGTGGGCATACACAGCCAGATTAATTAATTGTAAAAGATGCTGATCTAAAATATTTTTTTATACTAAAAAAAATGTATATTTAAAATTTCATGATGACTTATGCTGTTTTGGAGCTAGGCCTATAATATGAAAAAAAACAGTAATTAAAGACAAAATTCTTATCAATCATTTTTTTAATCAGACAGCTAGACTGGCAGATAACGAATTCATGAAAGGAATGTATTCACATTATTATCCGTGCTTGGCTAATTTTTTAGGTGTAAAAAATGATAGGCTCTAATATAGCTTAATAATTCAGGTTTATTATTGAATCCAAAAATAATATGGGAATATAGCTTTAATTTAAAAACTCATAGGCCTATCTAATTATGGCAGTGATAACTGACATAACTTAGCCAGTAGGCCTAAACAAAGGCTGTTGGCGAGCGCTGAGAGCCACCAGCCTTTGTCTAGCCTGTGGACTTAATTGTTTGTAAATTGACCAATACTGCCATAGTGAGAAAATTACCCATATGATGATGTATATATGCGAATGACAAGTACCTCACACGTAGGCCTACACAGATCACACAAACCAAACCCTTTCAATTATTTTAACAACAAAATTTGTAATATTATTCAGCAGATTCATCCCTTCTCTCACAAGTAATCCAAGACCTCTGACAACAGCATAAACCCATATGGATTAACTCTACCCACATCTTCCTCAAGTCTCATCATCCAGATTTCAAATCCTAACAGCCCAACCCCCAGATTTATGCACATGTAGACCTACTCTCTTCTATATGTGCATGAGGATAACAAAATTATTTGTATATTTTATACATATTATCTTGACGCATCTTTTTTTTGTTCCCTTGACATTTATAACTGGTCCAGTGAGTCTACTCACTGTTCCACTCTTTCATTAATCGATTTAAATCCATGCCATAATTTAGCGGTTCATTCATGAACACACTATTCTGCATCTTTAACAGATTGGTGGCCAAAATAAGCCTTTTATCCAAGACAGCATTTACAACGCTGTCACAAAAACAACAATTTTGAATTTTCCACAAGCTATGTATTAGGTTACTGAGGAAAATGTAATGTAGGCATATTGTATTTAGACATGGAGGATGAGAGAATTGTGTCAGTGTAAATACCGTACGTATAAAAGATGTGTCAGGGTAAAAAGGCCTAGGCCTACATATGGTACGTAATATTAGAAATTGACAAAAAAATGGAACAGCGAGTATACATTCTGACTACAGCATATAGGCCCTACATGAGATGGAACTCAGGATCTAAATACACATAAATGGAGAATTGAAATATTTTATAGTTAGTTGGCCTATAATTGGTTATAACGGCAAATGTAAAGTATTGTTTACCTAGACTCGGATGATATACTTGTAGAACAGCGCATTGCAGCCAACGAGATATCTACTCTGGGGATACTAGTTTGCATATGTGGATCAAGTCATCAAAAATGATATAACTTATTTACATATAGAGTGAGTGATGGGGAGTTTATGAGATACAGAAAGAGAGGTCGGGATAGTGTAAAAGTCAGGTATTGATGGTCGAATGTTTAAAGGCGGACATTTGTGTGTCATTTTTCATTTATGCATAATTTTATAATACTGCCTAACATATGTATCAGAATGTGCGGAATAGATTGCTTTTCTATAAAAATGTCCAAAATTGTTTGTATGCTTCTATTTCATACAATGGCATCAATGTAGGCCTAGTATTTTTTTGTGTATCACATTTAAATATGGCAATATTTTTAGCTGACTGATCTGACAGTAATGGAAATTAGGCTATATTATCATGCATTTTTTTTTTTTTTTTTTTGGATTTACAAGCCAATGTAGGCGTACACAGGACAGATTTACTTATTATAAATAATGCTGATCTAGAATATACTAAGAAAAATTTATTTAAAATTTCATGATGAATGATGTTGTTTTGGAGTTATATAATATACAAATACAGAATACATAATATACAGAAATTAAAGACAAAATGCTTATCAATCATTCTTTTATTCAGAAAGCTAGACTAGCAGATAAAACGAATTCATGAAAGGAAACTATTCACATTATTATTCGTGACCGGCTGATTTTGTATGTGTAAAACTGTGTAAATTTAATGTTCTAGTGATACCTGATTTCACTTTCTAGCTTGTGAACAAAATTGTTTGTAAATTGACCACTGCTGCCATAGTGAGAAAATTACTCATATCATACCAGCAACTCATGTTTATTTAGGTCTATTCCTTGGGCGAGAATCGAATTTATATTTTTATATTCCGTTAGGGGTCTAACGCTTTCGTAATTTAGAAAGAGCTTCCGAAACTAATTCGATCGATGATTTGACAGCTCAGTACGCCCCTATCAAGATCGAGGGCAAAAATTGGACATAAATTTGACATTTTCCACTGAAAACTTTGCGTTATAATGGCGTAGAGCCTGGGCCTAATGGTAAACGGTAACTTTGGTGCTATTTGTACAGTAATCACAACCTAACCAACAGTTAATAAACTGGTTAGCGACGCCGCGCGTTGACTGCACCTTCTTTTGACTTCTCCGACGACTCCGTTCTCGTCGAATCTCGCCGTTCTCCCCGCAGACCCAGGGCAGGGCCAGTCCGCACTCCATTTGCACTTCACCCTGTTCACAGGCACTCATACATTTCCGAGGCGGTGACTGAGAGTGAGAGCGATCTCGACCACAAGGTCCGAAAAATGTCCATAACTTTTTATAGCCGGGACGTCCTCTCATTGACACTGTGACGACTGTCTCACTCAGTCTCAGACTGTGTCATGTGTGACTGTGTCTGTCACTGACACTGACCACTGTCACGACTGTGTCTGTGTCTGTGACTGTGTGACTGTGAGTGTGTCACCTCTGACTCTGAGTGTGTCCACAGTCTGTCACTGTGTCTGTGGGTGACTGACACTGTCACTGACAGTGACACTGTGTCTGTGAATGTGAGTGTGCTGTGAGTTTGACTGTGAGTGTGACTGTGACAGTCTAGGTTTGCACTGGTACTGGCAGTGGCAGTCACACTGTGACAGACACAGTGCACACACAAGTCGCACAATCACAGACACAGTGGCCAGTGCATTGACTATCACAGTCACATCCACAGACTGAGGTAGGGTAGCCATCAATGACAATGATCAAGTTGTCTGATCAAGTCCCAAATCAGCTGAAAAGATGCGTCTTCTGCCCCTGATGGCAAGGTTTTTTATTTTGTTTTGATTAGGTAGATAGTTTTTGAATTATCGTCAATTTTATAGCAAAATGGGGGGGGGGGGGTGTTTTATGATGCTGATAGTGTTAGCAGTCATGATCAAAGCCCTACAGTTCGTCCTAAAAGGTAAATTTAGAGTTTTTTGCATTTTTTTGTTTTCTACACACCTTTTTTTATGTATTTCATCGTCAAATAGACAATATGTGGTCTATTGTCCCATTTCATATACAGGTACCAAAATGATGACAATTGTGGTCTTTTTCCAAGTAAATTCTTTGTTTGGAAATCACATAGCAATTGGAGGTGCATAAATTAAGACGCAAAATAATAGCACCTCAAAAAACACAGAACTTGACTTTTTCAAAGCTTGTAACTTTTTCAAAATTTTTATTTTTATTCCCAAACTTTAGATTTATATCATTAAGATGTTGTTTAGTAAACATGCACAGAAATATAGCGATATAACAAAATATGGAATGCTAGGGGAGTCTAGACAAAACAGTCATAAACACAGCTGTCATAAAAAAATTCTTTTTTTATCATTCAGCCCCATCACCAGATTTCAACTTGACATATTTCAAAAACTGATGATGATACAATTTTTTCAATTACAATGTAGGTACCCTGTATGATGTTGTGTACATTCATTAAATTAGGCCGCAATAGTCATAATGGTATTCCCCAGGAGTGTAATTATTCTATCAATTCCGTCCCATCACCAGTCCAAGAACAACATTTGTGGATATGACCCAAAATTACTCTGCAAACTGTAAAATCTAGTTATACCAAATTTAGTATGATGTCTTAATTGACACAACACACCACTACTCAGTAATGCATTTGAATAGCAAAGTATCTGAAATAAGATGACCAGGGCTCCCACTGGAGCATAAAAATGTTTAGCAAAGACATTAGCAAAATCGAAAAAAGTTTAGCAATTTGCTCTATTGTGTAGCAAAATATTTTTTCAGTAAAAAACACTTGATAATATGATTTATTGCTGTATTAACCATTTCCCCAATAAGTTAGCCTACCTTATAACTATAAATGTCCACCCACTTGTATTTGTGTCTAAGCCTTTGATAATATTCCAGTTTGGGGACGGCCCATATGATACGTAAGTTCGAAGATAGGCCACCCCACTAATATTTTTCCTATATGCCACCAAATCTTTTAAAATAGGAATACATCCAGTGACAAATAAAACATGTCGGTCTACTAACTTTGTCTAATGGTCTACTCTATATGTATATATGTCCCTAGACGTATAAAACTATGGTAACAGATAAAAGGGGCTAATTAGGGGCTTATTTCTTTCGCATTCTAATCATGATATTGGGTCATGATAAATTAGAGACCATTTGAAACTATCAGCTGGTTTTTTTACATTTTTCCAGGCAGCATTAGACTGCCAGTGTCAGCCACTTATGTAAACAGTGAACATAAATTAGGCCCTATAAGCGCCTTGTTTAGTAATAAAGATACATCGTAGAACTACATTGACTATTAGGGTTAAACATCGAATAATAATTCAGGAACCTATCATCAGTTACTCACAATGCCTCTCTTTCATCAGGCGATGTAATGATGTCGAAAAAAGAATAATTCGCTCAGTTCCTAAAATTAGTCTTGTCTGACCAGAGAATTCTACTGGTTATAGTTCTGACAAACATCTAAATTTGTATATATATGTATATATATGGCCTAATGCAGTGTCATCATGTTCATTGCCTAACCAATGGGCAACATCGAATATTCTGACACACTTGGCCTAGTATTATCACAGTCTAGGGCCTATATCATATATGCCTGCTTATCCCGGCAAACACGGGATGTTGAGTCCTGCTTTAATGCAGACAATGGGCCAACATTAAATCAACATTAAGCCAATGTCTCGTATCTTGTAAACTTGCGGGATTAGCCAGCTACATGCTGACAAACTATAGCGTCCCACTACTAGATACTGACCACATGCATACTGACGACGCATACGCAAGACATGCTACACACGGCCGCGGCGGCAATTCAGTAACCTACTGATATGTGAGCTGCGACTTCTGAGATGCCGCACAACAGTGATTTTACGAAAGCATCACAGCCAGGGATCGTGGCACTTAGAATGTATGTTGCTGTTGCGTCTGTCACGCCAAGGAAAATTGTCACGCTGACCCAGCTTTCAAACAACATTGGATAATCTTCTTCCGTCGCTGTAGAAGTAGTTTAAAATCGTCTCATTTCAATCCAGACTCCCGAGCAGAAACTCAGATCAAACTGCCATCAAATTCGGGCAAACAGCAGTAAGCATAGCCTACCTTCAGTGAGCAGTTGCCACTGTTTGGCTTTAGATAGCACCGTAGGCCCTATAGTGGCGCCGTACCGTAGCGTCGGTTGAGTGATCAGTCAGCCCTCGTAGTTTGTAACAGCGTGTATTACTATTGTAAAAAAAGACGGGAATATAGGTTTGCAAAAACATTCGCTAAACACTTATTTGTGTAGCAAATAGCATAAAAAAATCGCAATATGCAAATTTTGCGAGCGCCAGCGGGAGCCCTGGATGACTCAATTGACAAAACTCACTGACCCCCACTCCGTTTCAGTATAAATGTATCTCTCAAAGGTCAGGTCTTTTTTAAGTTTTTCTTTTTGTGAAAAAGGCTTGCCTTTTTTCAAATTTTACTTGCAGAGCAATTTAGTAAGCCGGGGCAAGTTCTCGTATTTAGATGATAATTTTGATGGAACAAATTTATTCAGGCAGTCTATCAAGATAGACTTTAACATCAGACATTTCTCATTTACTGATTTTTTTTTTCAGCTGTCTTTGGAAAATGAGGCCTATTAAATGTCTCCTAATTTCTTGCCTGAAGTTTTCCCAACTTGCTTTTTTGAACTGATGCACTGGGCGAGGGGTTGAACGTCAATGAAAAACTCTGAAAGTCTGTGTCAATTTCTGTGATGTAAATAGTGATCTTAAAAAAGACAAATTTCCATGACAGAAAACAAGACTCTGGCATGTTTGGTGGGGACCAACCTGGGGCTACGTCCTATCATGCATAGCCATCTAGCCCACTTGCCCTGCACGGACTGGGAGCAATCCATGCCTACTTGTCTGATCCTTAATCATGGTAATTAATAATAGTCTAGTTATTTAATTACCGTATTACTCCTTATAAACGCACCCCTACTCCAAATACTCCAGATAGATAGGCTACCCTGTATACTGGTTTGAAAAAATCTACTCTTTTGTCCCTAATAGACGAACCAGTTCGTTTGCTAAAATGGTGGCCGATTTTGCATAAAGGTTCGTTCATTGTGGTCAGGCTTTGCTAAGTCAGGCTTGATTAATAGAAAATTTGTCTTAAGCCACGAAAAAAACCCTTGTTTTACCATTAGACTAACGCTACTTTCCGTGGACAAACTGAGAGAGATTCGCAGTGAATGAATAGCACAGCACACGGGGTCTCGGTGCACCGCCGTCTCCCGCCGACCACATTCACAGCCATACACGTGAAGACACGCGTCTGTGCTTGTGCGTCTGTTAACTTCAATGCTGTGTCAACATCGAAGACGCCGGCCTCGCCCATTTGCCATTATTATTGTATTATTGATTTATCCAGGTGTATAGCATTAAGTTAGTGTAATGAGGGCCATAGCATGCACAGTGTCAGCCTTGATATCTCACAGCTTTTTTTCACACCTGATGTCCGCACCTGCCAGGCTGGATTAAGTACGCTGCATGTTGACTTGTGTCAGAATGACCGTAGCCTGTCAGTTTTGCTTACAACCAAAGTAATGACTGTTTATTCCATTGACTGTAGTGTTCATGGTGATCATTGAGATTGACAGATTGATCAGCACTCTATTCAGCTTCAGCGTTATTTCTAACGCTGGTATGTAATATTAAGTTGCCGGCAATGTGACTCGTAAATGGAAAACCCTGCCTCAGGGCCTGGATACTGTGTAGAAATCTCAGTGATTTAACTTTGTCTTTGCTAAAAGTAGACGTCGCATTTACAATAAATAGACCTTGCTAGCGACGGGCGACGCCTTGTTTTGAAACCCTTGGGCCCACTATTGGTTTGTTGCCGGTTCAACATCGCAGATATCGGGCCATCATTGATTTAGCAAAGGCTTGGCGTTTAGCGTCTACTGCACTAATAGAGTGGGGTAATGCAACTTACCTAACTTCCCTTTAGACTGGACGTCCTGATAAGCACTGCTGGGGACAGTGTCGCATACTTTACGCTTGGCTAATTTACATTTTAAATGCCAGTCAAGTCCCAACGTTGAAACGTGTTAAAGTGTTAAAGACATGCTTGCACCGAATTGTAAGATCTCTGCTATGATCTTACAGATAGTGACATTGCACAACAAGATCTGATGATGCTAATGGCGAAATAGCCGCAACAGGGTGTGACAGTAACATTTTGTATCACTTGACTAGCAGGTCCAGTAACCTTAGTTTATCACTAGTAGACCTGGTGACATGTCACTAGACTAGGTAATCAATAATCTGATATGGTACTATGGAATTAAAAAAAAATTATGTACAGATAATGTACAACATGTACAACGCGTAATCATTGTGATTTTTGGTGGAAAAATAACAGAGACAAACGTACCGTATTATTTCTAAAAAGATTTAATCACTTGTTGTTTCACATTGAGGTGTCAATTTAACAGGGACACTGAGGAGGGGGGGGGTTGAAATACATTGGAATAATTTATTATGACGTTGAAAGAAAATAGGCACAACAGTAAAGCTTTGACAATGTTAGTAATGTTTAGAAAATGTTAAATTTAATTCTTATCACATTTACATATATATACACTTGAAATGAAATTAGTGCTGCTTGAACACTAGCCTCGCAGAAAGTGCATGCAGGTACCCAGCAAACACAAGGCATTGATTTAGTATTGGTTTAGTGTTGGTGTTGACCATTTTGAATTGGCTTTAAAAAAAATCAATGAACTCCCATAAGCCACATGCAGCCGGTGGTAGCATGACGCCACCTGTCAGTTGTTTTAAAAGTGAGAATGGGTCTGTCAGTGCTCAAGCCTTTTAATTTTAATTAAAAAAGTTGGGCTATTGCAATTGAAGTTAGGCATCGGCATCGCCGGTAACATTTAATTGTGGGCACGATAACTTGAGAAAGTTTTTCATATATCTTTCCCAAATTTGCTCATCTTATGATCTATCCTTCCTAAATGTGATATGCATATTACAAATGACCAGTTCTCGGACAAGTTCAATAATGGCTGGAAAAATCAAAGGCAGATTTATTGAGATTTTTCGCATTTTACGTCAATAATTTGACCTTGTGGGCGAGATAACTTTGAAATGTTTTTCATGTATCCTTAACAAATTTGTTATGCATGTTACAAATGACCAGTCTGCATACAAGTTCAATAATGGCTGAATTTTTTTCAAAATGGTCGATTTATTGTGATTTTTTGCTTTTTAAGTCATTAATTTGACCTTGTGGGCACGATACCATGAAAACTTTTTCATTTATCCTGTTCAAATTTGTTATGCGTGTTACTAATAGGCAGTTCTCAGACAATTTCAATAACGGCTGAGAAAAATTAAAAATGACCGATTAATTATGCTTTTTTATCCCCCGCCAACGAAGTAGGGGCCGGGAATATTGCCATCACCATGTCTGGCGTGCGGCCGTTTTGGCCGTGCGTCTGCGTTTCGTTTCCGGACGATATCTCCGAAACCGTTTGCTGGATTGCTTATATATTGCATACACACATCCCTTAGGGGGTGTAGATGTGCCTTTTGGGGGTTGTGACCTTTGACCAAATTTTTGACCTTTGATTTTTAGGTAATTATTTACTTTAATTGATTGCGGATGATAAGTTCAGTTTCCGGACGATATCCCGAACATGTGCCTTTTGGGGGTTATGACCTTTGACCTAATTTTTTACTTTTGATTTTAAGGCCATTATTCACTTTAATTGATTTTGGATGATAAGTTCAGTTTCCGGACAATATCTCGCAAAGCTGCACACACGCATCCCTCAGGGGGTGTAGATGTGCCTTTTGGGTTGTGACCTTTGACCTAGTTTTTTACCTTCGATGTTGAGGCATTATTGACTTTAATTGATGGCAGACGATAAGGTAATTTTCCGGACGATAGCTCTGAAAGTATTTGCTGGATTGTTTTCATATTGCCACACACATCCCTAAGGGGGTGTAGATGTGCCTTTTGGGTGTTTGTGACCTTTAACCTATTTTTTAACCTTTGACTTTGAGGCCATTATTGACTTTAAATAAAGGTGGGGGATATCGTTAGTGTCAGCGCTCTTGTTGTATTTTACGTCAATAATTTGACCTTTTGGGCGCGAAAACTTGAAATTTTTTTATGTATCCTTCCAAATTTGTTATGCATGGTACAAATGACCAGTTCTCCAACAAGTACAATAATGGCTGAAAAAAATAAAAGTCGCCGATTTATTCGATTTTTGTCATTTTACATCAATAATCTGACCTTTTGGGCGCAATAACTTACTTTCAATAACGGCTGCGGGCTTGTTTCGAGTGTGCTCTTGTTTCCAGGGTAGGGAGACAAATGTCCCTACCTATTTCTTGTCTGTGCTGAACACTGAACTTAATACTAATCTTGAATTTATTCTTTTTGCAGAGCGAAGTCAAACTATAGGTGGCATTTGAACTATTCAAAGTCGGAAACATGTCAATCTCTGGTGGTAAGTGTATTTAATTTATAGCATCTTACTTTTTGAGACAGAGTGCACGTTTACACGATGGTGTACTAGTTATTTGTTTAATATTTTTAAAAAGTTAAAATTCATGAACTCTTGCTTCAGGCCTTCAGATTTGAAAATCGTTGGCGAGTGAAAAAAAGCTCACCTAAAAGTGGTGAGGTGAGTGATCACTCACCACAATTACCACAATGCCAAAGGGTTAATGCAATTTAAAAAAGGGGTTTGTAGTTTCAATAAACTAACAACATCTAAGGCCAGAACATTATCATTATGTGTGTTGCCGATTTGTTGTCATTTGTTGTCATTTATTTTATTTTGTGTCACTTTAACCAATCCAGGGCACGAAATGAGGATTGTTGTCCGCCGGACCACCAGGTCAACTTTTCAGGTTGTCCGCAAGATTTTGGGACATAAATTTTGGGACATAAAAAAATGAAAAAAAGCCAATACAACCTCCTAAAGCTGTTATTTTGACATACCGTATTTCCTCAATTTAAAATATTAGCACACTGCATAGACTAGCAATAGTCTAGAACTTTGTAGATCTTAGCCCATTTAGGTACAGATATGACATTAATTCTAGTGTTGGTCGGCATTAGACTACAGGGGTTTGCTCTCTGGAACTTACTGTCAAAGCAACATTCATACAAACTGAGCTAAATACCTGGTTATGCACATCCTGTCATTAGCAGGTGTATTTCCCACTACACCTGCTAATACAGTGGGAACTACACCTACCGATGACAGGATGGGTTATGCACAGACTAATGTTTCGCCCTGGCCTGATATACCAATTGGAGGGCTGTTGGCTTATAATTTCAAAGTCAAAATTTGTGCTGCAAAACGATACAATCAAATAAACATGAGACTTTACCCGATGGTGGATTAATGTGGGCCGTTTGCGAATCTGGCTCAACATTAAATCAGCATGGGGTACTGTCAGCGCCTCGTGTTTTTTGTTGAGAATAGGCCTACGTCATTCTAAAAATAACCATTCACACACATGTAGCTTACACCACAAGCAGTCAGATGTAAACGATAGCACGTGCGCATGCGTGCAATGCATATCCGCCGCACATGCGCATCAGTGTAAAACTGGGACTTTCAAACAAACACGGGACAATCGAATGGCTGTTTTCGTCATTGACGCTTTTGCGTTGTTTTGCTATGACACAAACAATCGTCTAATAATAAGTCCTATATTCATCTATCATTGAGACTTTTTTTTAAGATAAAAAAAGTTGTTTGACCAAGTTGACACAAAAGTATCAACCGACTACAATGAAAAAAGCAACTCAAATGGGCCTATAAAATGCATTTGGGAGGGTGGAATGCCTGGTCGGGCAGCCAGCTTCCAGGGCTAGCTATCAAACAGACATGGAGTCGGATCGCTGGCGCTTGATAAAGTTAAAGATAAATCTATTAAACATCGCCTATGCCGGGAGCAAAGCTATAAAATAAGTTTAGGTCACATATGTTTTGATAGGATCGGTTGGAATTAAGCAATATTTTACTTTAGGAAATCAATAAAATAAGTTTGAATCGCATATGTTTTGATGAGGTCTGTCAAAAATCGGAAACAAACAATATTTTTTTAGGCCTGCCGACGTGAGGTGCGCTGTATTTCACTCGCCTGACCTCACTTTGCGTGAGTTATGGTGCGCGTGCGCGATCGCGCACGCTAAATCTGAAGGCCTGTTGCTTCTTTATGTGTCCCATAGATGGGACAAAAAATAGCTTTGTTTCAGATAATCCAACCAACCTAATTTGAACTGGAACTGGAACCCTAGATTTTTTTTTGGCCTTCCATTTAATACCACTGGGGGATTTTCATTTGGATCTCCAAATATAACCAACCCTTCAATTACCAGGGTGCTTGACCAAGAAATACTCTTTAGTGTATTTGATTAAAAGTTTCCCACACTTTATTATGTATCTATGGGAGACATGTTGTTTAAATTCTGTCAGTGTCTACATAAACATTTTCCATTTCCGGAGCATATCTCGAAAACTGCTTGTTGAATTGTCTTCATATATTTGCACACTACCCATTTCGGGGTACCGATAACTGTACTTTTCGTTCAGTGCTATAGCCTAATTAGATGTTTTGACATACACTTCCAGAGCATAGATCAGAAACTACATGGAGAGGGAAAAAGTATTTGTTTAGAAAAACTGTTGACCCTTCTAGTTTAATTTGGCTGGCAGACATTTTTACTTGTTCTAGCTCATTATTTTTGAAATTTTGCATGAATAACTATTTACAGCATTATTAAGTACTATAAATTAAGATATTTGCTGTTGTACAAGAATAATACGTTATTTGGCTGCCAAATTAAAAATCAATGATTGCCAACCATAATATAAAGATTATAAAGTGTCTTGCTATATATAGCCTGTGTTATAAATACAACGATAACTGACAAAATTTGCATCTAAAATCTAAAAACGGATCAACACTAACACTGGCCCGTTGGCCTGAGGCCAGTAAAAATAACTAAGGGCCAGTAAATCACCTCAGATACTGGCCCTGGGGGTTAACCAAAAGAGTCCACTCCCCTTGATACAGTGTACACTAAGGACTAGAAAAACAAGGCTAAGGGCCATTAATTATCTGAAGTTACTGGCCCTTCGGGCTACTACTTGAGATCAGTTAGTGTCGATCCTGTGAAAAAAAACTGACTGGTCGTAACAGAAGGCTGCTTTCATGCTTATTTCCGAATATACATCTTGAAATCTGTTTTTATTTCAAATGTCCTTTTTCCCAAAAGAAAGGTTTTTGTATTTAACATTTTTCAAATGTCAAAGTCATGGAAAAAATTGTGATCAAGTGGGAAAAACCTTGTATCGTTAGATTGATATTGGTAGTGAATAATAAAAGAAAGCTACTGGCAGCTATCGTCAATTCCTGCTTCTATGCAGATTTCAACCCGTGTGATGCTGAATTGTTGTGAGTATTTTTTTGTCATTTGAAGCTGGAATTGTTAACACAATTCCCAGCTTTGAATGTCGAAAACATATTATTATTTATGGGAAATAGACACATGTATTTCAAATTGAAAAAAATGAATAGCGGACCTTCTCTCACAAGCTATTTGATTATTTTATTTGATATTTGATTTGCTCTGAAACTTGCTTGAAACCATGTATATAGTATACAGTCCCAGCAACACAAGGGTCAATAAAATAAGCATAAATAGGATAGATGCTGATGGTATTGTTTACTTTTTTTCAGGTGTGGACCCTTGGCGGGTGTCGGCAGATGAGAGAGCCAAGCATGACAATCAGTTCTTCCAGCTAAAACCTGTTGCTGGATTTATAACAGGTGAATATATTTGTCATGCTGATTAACCCCCAAACCGCTTAGCACAAGGGTAGTTTTTTAAAATCTTTTTTATTAGCTCATGACATTAAATCGCAGTAATTGGAAACAAAATGTGTGTTTTCAAAGGCGATCTGACTGGAGCTTTTTATCACTCTCCACAATTTTTTTTAACATATATTTTCTTTTGTATAATGTAGATATATGTCATAAAAATAACGCTGCATTCAGCAAATCACTCCTTGCTTGTTTAAAGAGAGCTATTTTTTACTCACCTGCATTTTTCATATATCCAAAGGCCTGTTTTGTCCTGTTGCTGATCTTTGCATTGCTAAAATAAAGGTTGAGTGTTGGCTTTATTCATTACTTGATGTCAGGAAACAAATAAACCTACTGCAACCACACATGTAACACTGTGTTTAGGCCTTTTATTCTATCATCATCTTATCATTTATAAGAGATTCAGTTGCATTTATATTCGGATACAAAGGTCACCAAAGGGCTTGCCTTAGGAGGTTGACCACTAATGTGATGAGGATGTCTGCCCACAGGAGACTCTACTGTGCTGCTGTTTGTATTGACCAAAGAATTTCACAGCCACAATTTGTAATTGGTAATATTAACTTTTTCTTGTATCCTTATGAAAATTGTTGATTACTTGAATTATCTTTATTAGGAAATCAAGCCAGGACATTTTTTATGCAATCTGGACTTCCTGTGCAGGTACTAGGACAGATATGGTAAGCTGCAAAATAATTACTATTCAATAATTTTTTTCAAACAATACAATAATGTAACTAAAGTTACATAAAATACTGATGCAGGACACTTAACCACTAGATCAAGTGCTACATTATCAAATTAAATTTTCACCCACTTGAGAGTTGTGACTCTCTACTGCGACCCACAACTTCAAGTTGGTGAAAATATATACCTATTTTGCAGATTTAATGCACATTTCTCTTACAAATTTTTTTGAAGGGAAAACAGAAGACTAAAAATGTCTTTTGATGCGATTTGCACTTTAAGATTAACCTTCCCAGCACCCAGCTATGCACTCTCATTTCTGTTCAGTTTGAGGTGTGAATTGTTGCCACAATTTGTACCTCACGGTGAATGAAAGTTTTTTATTTCATGAAATTATACTCATGAAATATATAGTAAAATAAAATATTTTAAATCATGGCTTAGAATGACAGTATTGTGATGGGTTTTACCTTTTTTAGCTGCTTAATATTATTCAAAATATGCCATTTGAAGCATACATGCGAGGAGGGATCTTGAAGGGTAACCCTTTCGGCGCGGGGACGGTCTCCGAGCTGAAAGGGGTAAAATAACATAGGTATTCAAATGAGGCAGAAAGAGCTAACTAAGACATTTATGATGATTTCAAGAGTATCTTTTGGTCTCCTGGATTTATACAAAAATATTTTAGTGTTGTATCTTGGATTTATGTAGGTCATGAGATTTTAAAAGCACTTCCTGTATGTAGGAACTGTGTTGTCATTTTGTGCCGAATGTTGTACTTTCAGCTATCATCTAAGCCAATCTATGAGTGGCTGTTATCCTGTGATACCTATTAACCTTTATAGCTGTTATCAATTCATCTGTTCTGCTCTGCAAAGCCAAAAGGCAGTGTCTCCTTATTTGTAAAGTAAGCAGATACTGCCTTTTGGCTTTGCACAGTATTGTAGGTTATCTTCATATCAATTTTGTATTGGTAGTTTATATCTTTACATTTATTGGCTAGCTATTGATCTGTACTTAAGTGCATGTCACTTGGCAAATTGGTCTTTTCTAATCTAATTAATGTGTCAAATATGGTCTGACAAAGGCAACTGAGCATCACTTTTTCTGCTACAGCAGTAAAACTATAGAATTTTTTTAGCAGTCACAATGTTTTGAATTTCTTGTCCAAATTAGGCCATCTGTCATGAAACAGTACTAGTATCATTTACCATTCGACACAAACAGTTACAGGTGTTAGTATAAGTCTTCAACTGCTTTAAAAGCTAAAAGTTCAGATGAGAAGAGGCGGAGGTGGAAAGCCACTATAGATGTGAATGAAGTTGCACACAATAAATTATATAATACCTGCCAACATTAGACTACTTAGATATTTGAATTTGAATTTTTTTAATAAGCCACAACACAATAAGTTTGAGATGAGGTAATCTACCTTATATATGTGATCATTTTGGTATAAATTTCATGAAAAACGGTACTACCGGAGTTACAGCAAATTGAAAAGATTAAGTGCATTTGTAATTCAAAATAGGAGTTTTGAGTAAATGCCACTAAAAGATGCAGTACATGTTAGCACATTTCATATACTCTTTTCAACTCGGACATTTTTGTCATTTTTTGCATTTTAAACATGTTGGGTCTAGTCAGAAAAGCAATATTTCGCCATAAATTACAAATCACCAGAGGAGATTAGGAAGTGTAGGCCTATATATATTATGGAAAGGTAGGACACAAACTTTCGTATGTCACATTCTAGTCCGTATTTGGTTGTCATGGCAACGGAACCACCCTCAACTTCAGAATATGTAGAATTGTTTTTTGCCTGTTCTGGTGGTTCTAATTCAAAGCAGTTATAATCCTAACTAGGGTTAGAAAGCACAAAACTACATGTCTATGTCCAAACATTGCTGCATGGAGCCAACCCAGATAATTCGCCTGGAGGATATCACCTTCCAGGATAGTTGCCATGGCAACCAATTTTAGTACATACAATATCCAGAAACATATATGAATTCTAGACGAAAACACACAATATCCATGATATGAATGATTCCAGATTATTTGAAGTTTATCCCACACAGAAAAATATGGGTCTCAAGACACATAGTGAAGCATCTTATAATGCTATTGAAGTAGGGGGTGGGTCAAAAGGTCATCAAACTTCAGTACTTGACACCATATTTCGGAAATGGTACTTAAATTGCGGCTAAACATGCAATTTAGATTTCTCTCATTTGACTTTTTTTACTAGACTTTTTTCACTTGTAATCAGATATAGGAAGGACTTAAAAGTGGTCACAAGGTTCGGGTGAACACCAATCATAATTATAATTGAGGGCCAATAACCCTTCACAGTGGTTTCCATGGCAACCAATATCACCTAAATACATTAAATACACTGATACATACATATAATGCACAAAAAGTTATCCGATAAATTATACCAACATGATTCAAAATGAATCCTAAAGGGAATTAGTATTAGTCTTTGGACTGATAAAAAAGGACCACGTAGACAGTATTGGTAAAAAAAAGGGTCAAAAGGTCATGCAAAATTGTAGTACATGTACATGGTACCACATTTCAATCGGAAATGGTTCATAAATCACTGCCAAATATGCAATTGTACACATTGAAATAGACATTGCTCAGTTGAAATCAGATATAGGAATGACCAAAAAATGTTCACAAGGTTGGGGTAAACACCATCCAGATTATTACAGAGGTTCAATAACCCTTCACAATGGTTGCCATGGTAACCAATGTTATCCCAAATACATATATATAATTCTTTGAAATGTACATAAATTTCAAATAAAACCTCTCATTCGCCAACAAAATGACACAAACATGATTCAAAAGGCATCCTATATGGGTCTAGTATTAGTCTTGGACTAATAATAAAGCACCACAGTGACTATAAAGGTAATGGCAAGGGTCAAAAGGTCATGAAACCTACATAACTCTGCATTACATTTTGATCAGAAATGGTACATGAAACACTGTCAAACATGAAATTGTGAACATATAAATAGACCTTTCTCAGTTAAAATCAGACATAGCCTGAAAGGGTTGACCAAAAACTAATCCCAAGGTTGGGGTAAACACCATGCAGAGTTAATACAGATGACCAATTACCCTTTGCAATGGTTGTCATGGCAACCAATATCACCCGAAATACATGAAATTCACTGAGAAACACGTGAAATGTACAGGTAAGCTCTCACTATCCTATAAAATGATACCAATCAAATTCAAAATGCATTCTACATGGGACTAGTATAAGTCCTGGAATGATAATAAAGTCATCAGGGGTAAGAAAAAGGGTCAAAATGTTAATCAAATCTTCAGTACATAGCAACAAATTTTAATCGGAAGTGGTACATAAATCACTGTCAAACATTTAACTGTACACACTGAAATAAAGGTTGGAGTGAACTCCACTCAAATTGTACAGAAAATTGTACAGAAAATCTCACTCTCAAATAAGATAATACAAACCTGATTTAAAAGGCATCCTATATTGACTGGTAATCTTAGACTGGTATCCTTGCAGTAACAATCTGGATATATAGAAAATGGTCAAAAGGTCATGAATGCAATGTTTTTTTATAATGTTTTTATTTAGTTTCGTCAGTGTACTTGGTGTCATCCATGCATGCTGTGATCATTGCACAAATCCCTATTTGTGGCCACACTTTGGACAGACGCGAACACTGACGAAGCGTCGGAACTGATTAACCTTTTGACTGCTACTGTTCAAAGTTAAATAAAAAGTAACGATCCGTGGTATAGGCCTATGATGAATTTGTTATACCTCGCTATATAATATAATATGTTATACCGCGGTATTATATGATCATTTAATAAATACACAATTTCTCTATTAATATGAACGTCTGTGTACATTAACAGTATTGGAGCTTAACAGGTCTCCCATTGTGACTGCGAGTTACGTAACATGTTCAATCTAATCCACTCTGTAAGCACAGTGCAGGTGACAAAGGTACAATGCCGGGGAAACCTCTCAAACCAAATCAAATAAACTTTATTTCGAGAGGGCACTCCCACGATGTTGACCCAGCATTGAAACAGCATTGTGCTATAGTTACGTTTGTACGCTAAACTGTTCACATCTATTGTGACCTCATGAATCATAGTCTGGGAAGCGATATAAATCTAACAAATCTCGTCGATTCTCAAGTCCTCGTGAATACACAATACAAAGCCCACCCTCTCATATATACCTGTCAATACACCTATTTTTTTGCACGAAATAGAGCAGCGTATTTGTTATTAAATTGTCTACTCTGATTGCGCATTGTGTGATCCCATAGCAGGCACAGGGTCGGTGTAGATCCTTCACGCCTTCCATTTTGGCCAAATGTCGCTTTGCAATCTGTTAACTGCACATGGAGCACAAGATGTCATCATATCTCACAAGTGTTAATACATAATTATCTATAGATAGATAGATATATTTTTTCATCAAAGTAATAAATGGATGTTATAAACATTGTAATCAGGTGACAGAGCAGTATTTTATAATTTGCAGTTCCCAATAAGGTATAATGCTAAGTATGTTTCCTATTGAATGACCCGAAATGTCAAAAATATGTATACAATGTGTTCTACTTCCCCCGTGCTGTAATACAGTACCGGGTAATAACCACCCGCTTCCTGATGATACCAGGCAGTTATAACCTACTGGGCAGTTTTTAGTCCACGGTAGGTTAGACAATACTGCTCTGTCACCTGGTAATATCTAGTACATAGTTAGGATATCGAACACCACTGCCTAGAATCTGGATATAGTGCCATATAGGCCCAAAATGCATCACTTCTGTGAGCGCCATATCTCAGCTGTATAATCATCAATATTGCTGAAAACTTGACCCCAACTACCGCGTTATAATTTATTCCAGGTGCGTATCTTGAAAACTCTGGATGCGCGCTCAAGTAGAAGATCGGTAACTGCACTTAAAAAAATTACGACGCCGCGAGCGAAATGCGTCACTTTTGTGAGCGCGATATCTCGGCTGTATAATCATCAATATTGCTGAAAATTTGCGACGTTGTCGTAATAACAAAAATTGCGGAGGAGCTCAATTTTTAGAGAGATCGATTTAGAAATGAGCGAGTAGCGACCTTATAAATAAGCGAAAAATCCCCATGCATTGTCAAATCCCAAATGGGCGAATTGTGACGTCCCTAATTTTTTTGCCTGTCCCATATCGATATGCTCTAATAAATCATGCAAAATATACAAATAAACCTTGTTTTTCACTAATTGGACCAAACAGGATGATAGAAAACATGTTAAGGTATTTATTGATGTCAGAATCTCAAAAAGATAACATTGTTCCAAAAATGGCAAAGTTAAGCTACTCGTTGGATTCCTGGCACATCCTTCTCAGCGCATTCCGCCTGATTTCGGGGTGTTGCGTCACATATATAAGGTATAATGTGCATAGTTTGATCTATGATTCATTGTTAAATTCATACTGGGTATTTATATGAAAATTATCTACTGAGAAAATTTTGTGAAATATTTATGAGATTTAAAAATTAATAACAATTGATTTCCACACTTTGTAGGGCATTGGCAGACATGAATGGGGACGGCAAGATGGACAAAAAGGAGTTTTCTATTGCAATGCTTCTCATCAAACGAAAATTGGAAGGTCATGAGATTCCAAAAGCACTTCCTGTGTCACTAAAGGCAGACCCTAACCCTGTAGTTGGTACATTTGGCATGCCACCTTCACAGCCACCACAGCAACCGCAGCAACAACCACAGTCACAACCTGGACCAGCTCTTGTTATGGGTGTGGCACCGCTACCCTCTATGACTTCATCAGGTAACATGTATTTGTTACTGCATACATGTACATTCATTACATGTTATGATTGAGCTATTGTTGAAAATGCATTGCAGTATTGCTCATTAGGTTTGTACAAGCACATTGTAGTATTTGATTTTCTCACCAAGCCGGATAGTTTATTGTGTTATTCTGTCTTATTTATTAATTTGTTCTTATCCATTTGGGTGGGGGTCTTTGTTACTTTTCATTATTTTATTTTTTTTAGAAACATTTATATGCGAAATATTAGCAGGACCCAATGCTGAGTAACATTTCGATAAATTTCACTTGTCCTTCAAAAATATTACTTCTCTTACTAATGGCGTTGAACCTGTTATCTGGAAAAAAATATGCATACATAAGAGTGCTAGAATGACTTAGTGTATCAAGCTGTTTATAATGAATTCTGATCAGCTAAACATGATCTATGGCCTTTGATTATGACTGATTCTAAGTTTTACTTGTATTAAACAATCACACATAACCAATTTCGAGCTATGATAAGCTATGGTATTTCGTTGTTTATTATGTTTTTATTTTTGAAGCATGTAGACTTTCTCTATTAGTTCACTTGTAGTTTCTGATATTTGTCTATGACTTCACAAATAGTTTCACTTATGCTTGTTTGTTGTACTTGTCTTTGTGTTGTGTGACCGTGGACTTACAGCTGGTATGCTGCAATACAATTCTGGTTTCAACACCATGCCAGGGATGACTAATGGCTCTGCAGCAGGCATGAGTTTTAGGTGTAAGTACATGAATCACATTCCCATAGGAGGCTATGCTAACCCGATGTCATTTAAAATCGTGAAAGCTGTTCCAACTGAAATTGTTTAATTTTCATCTGTGGATGATAAAGGCATGTTGCTGTACATTTCTGCTTTTCCGGGAGTTGAAAGTCATTTATTCAGGGGTGCACAAATTCAACTATAAGTTTCACTAGCCCACAGGGAAATTCAACTAGCGGCAGCCCATCATTTACCATACATTTCTAAGGAAAATCCACTAGCTCTTACAATACCAGGCTAGTGCGAATTTGCATCCCTGTTTATTATATATTTATAGGGCAGTGTGTTTAAAATAATTAAATATGAGATTGATAAATATATATTTCTGTCTAATAAAGATCATAAGTTACAAAATATCTTTTATTGCTATGATGGGCTTCAATAAATAATACAAGTCTTGAACTGGAGATGAAAGTGAAAAAATTAACCCTTTTGCTGCTGGGACCGCATACAGTATATATATTTTTCAAACCAAAAAAAAGGGCGACTGAAATTGATAAAAAGTGTTGTGCTAGATGCTCAGCTAACCATATAATTTTATTGGGGATTGTCTATTTGTCAATTTTTCTCCATGGATAGAAATGGAAGAAAGAAACAAACCATTCAGCATCTCGAGGGTTACATCACCCCCGCAGGTTTTGCAAAGACTGGTTTAACACTAAAAATAGTGTTTGTGACCTTTGGCTGTCATATATGGTTTAAAGCAGATTTTAACCCTTGTCCTGCTGGACCCGGATATATACGCTTTCAAGAAAGTTTCAACCCAAATAAAATGCCACTGAAATTGATAAAATATTCAGTGGTAAATGCTCAGCTAATCAAATATTTCAATTTGGGAGATGTTTATTTTTTTCGTCATTTGAAGCTGGAAATTGCGTTAGCAATTCCAGCTTTAAATGAATGAAAAATAATTTGAAACAATCCAGCAGGACGAGGGTTAAACCAAATAATAAAGTTTGTTGTACATGCTCAGTTGGTCAAAAAATTAAATTTAAAAGATGAATATATTTTCAGAAAATAGCCATGTTTTTCGTCGTTTGAACCTGGACATTGCGTTAGCAATTCCAGCTTTAAATGACGATGACACAAAAGCGTTATTGTAGTGCAATCTGCACCTACACCACAATGAGAAACGCATACTAGAGCCATTTTGTTTCTCAATATGTAATTAGAATAGAGGCTGTTTTTCTGTCGTATCTCGCTGTCTATGTTCACCATCAAGCGGTAGGTATGAATAGCCAGGGAGACCTATAAAACACGTGAGGATCAATAAGAGGTTTCATATGGCAGTGCAATGCATGTGCATTTATACATAATATATTTATCTGTAGCTTAGCCCTTGAGGTCCTCACGATGCATTAAAGCATCATTTTACATCCCAGAAAACGGACTTAATTAAGGGGTTTTAGAACGAAAATTTCCATGAAACTGGTTTACCAATACATGACAATTTGCTTTACTTTTTCACCCACATCGAATCATCTTCATCCACTACAAGTCTAGAATTGCGACAGCAATTCGCGGCTTGTAGTGGATGAAAATGACAATGTTTAATTCAGGCTTCAAAGGGTTAATAAAGTGTATGTTTGTTTTGTCTTCATACAGAAGCTTTTTTTTGTTTTAAAAATGAAATACATCCCAACTAGGCGATCTAACAATAACAAGGCTTTTGTCAATTTCATGTCTCCCTGTTGTTATTATCAATCATTTTCTCATTTCATTAAATATGTTGAGGCAATTTCGATATAGTTGCAGATATGTCATGCCGTTTATAAAACATATTTGTACTTTTAGTAATAAATTGCTGCCTTATATCCACACATTCGTCCTATTATTGATCCTCCCTCTCACATTAATATGTCTACCTTGCTATTCATACCTACCCTACTCAGAGGACATTAAATGTGATGTTCACAATAGGTTGAATTGTGTTGCTTTATTTGCATCTAGGCCTACATGTTTTTTCAACAATTAGTTTGACCGCATTAAAATAAGTTGTTTTGCATATTTTCCACCCACATTTTTTTATTTTTGCATTTCCAACAAGTTTAATGCAAGAATTGTATTTTTGAAATTATATAGATAAAGCTACCCTGGGTTTATTGCATTTAGAGTCATGTGGATCATCATATCCTACACAAGATATATGCCTACAGTAACAAGATGTGCACAGTGATTGTTAACCCTTTGAGTGCGGGCGACGCTTTTAAGCGCATTCATACTGTTTTTCCACAACTAAAATTTGACAGAAATTGAACAAATATGCATGTATAAATCTTGAGTAAAGCCCCCATTGTGAAATTTAGCAGGTTTAATTTTTAAGTGAGGAGGTATTTTCCTTTCATTTGAAGTTGGCAATTGCGTGAGCAATGCCAACTTCAAATGAAAGGAAAATGTTAAGTAGTAATGAAGCACTTAAATAGTTCAACTAGAAACATTTTACTCTTTTACTTCACCTATGCTAATGCATGAGCTGTTTATTTTTGGCGATATTTTTACTTGTCTTTTTCTTTTACAGCACCACAGTCCGGATTTGCGTCGTTGCCTTCACAACCAAGTGGATCGTCATCTTTTCCAGCCACAACAACAGCTGCAAATGATGTGTAAATAAGAATACTATTACTCCTATTTCCAGCTATAAATTTAATTTGAAAAATTTAGGGAGAAAATTTTCTTTTGCTAAGTTTTGTTGTGTTATCTCAAGATCACACCTTTCAGTCCAGGAGCATTAGGGTTCAACAACAGAAGAAAATAGGTAAAGGCTGAATTTTTCATAACAGCTTCTAAAAAGTATTGGGAATGAATATACAAATAGTCCCCAAGTTGCCTGTGTGTGCTTTCCACACAATTTGGATCTTTCAAAATGATATCAGTTTTGTCAAGTTCCAAAATAATATTTAATGCAATACCTGCATTTAGACTTGTTGGTATACGCTGATTTATTTGAATTATTCTTCTTTTGCATTTCAAGGTTACCTGGAGGTCAGTAATTCAGAAAATAGCCTATGAAATTAGGTGATTTTCATCAATGATCATCGTTAATTTTTATTTGTGGAAATAAAAGTATCTTCTTAGAGTGTAATGCCGTAATTCATTATCGAATATTCAAATCTGGATATCCTCATTCACTTGGAGTGGTTATATTTAATTTTTAAGATGCGAAATTAAATCCAAATTAGCTGCAAAAAACATGAAACAAATATATCTTGACCACTTTTTGGATTCTCAAGTTCGGAAACAATAGACACCGAAATTTAACCCTTTCACCACTGAAGCCCGTTTTCAAGTGCTGAATGCCATAGCATTCAGCACTTAAAAACGAGCTCCAGTGGTGAAAGGGTTAATGTAATGCTTCATCTCAACTAATTTATATACACTGATTTGTTTAAGTTTCAAGATCATCTGGAGATCAAATCTAAAATCACCACAAAAAAAAAGATAAATATCCTCCTGTTATACCGAATAAATGCCACACAATGTCAGTCAGTATATCTTAATATTTATAATGGCCGTAGACCCATAGCATAAGTAGCTAACTAAGACATTGATGATGATTCCAAAACCCTCTCCATGCAAAAATATCTCGGCACTGCGGAGTTCATTTTGGTCCATTGACCATTGACGCTGGCCCAATATCAAACTAACATTAGCCCAATGTTTCATGTTTGATGGGACACTGTTTAAGTCTGTTACCAAGGTTGCCGCCTTAAGTTTATATAGCACTTCTCTTGCCTGTACTGACATTTTCCTGATGATTAAGATCCATCATTTTTATCCCACATGCTAGACATGTGACTGTCAATTTTTATCCAACATTTTGAATTTAATCTAGGTACAGTCGTTATTTTTTTTGGCTGAACATATAGGATTGACATATTAAAGGAATATTTATAATGATATTAGTTTAATGAAATTTTATTAGTTTGATGAAATTGGTGTTTCCTAATCCTGTTGTTAGTTTTTAAACTCTTTCTAGAAAGTTTAATGAAATAAACGTTTTTGCAGGTCTACTGGCTCAGACTGGTCAATCTCACAAGCAAACAAACTCAAATTTACTCAGATGTTCAACATGCATGACATTGCCAAAAAAGGTTTCTTAACTGGTAAGTTGAATATTTGAATGATTACATTGTTCAATCAGAACATTGCTTTATTTCATGTGATGATTTTACTGTTTATTATATAATAACAGATTATGTCATACCCAGCAAGCACCGGTCCTTGACCCAATGTCTTTTTGAAGCTGGGCAGCAGCGCAGATGTTTATTCAACATTGAAACTATATCGATTGCTGTACAATTTTAACTTTTCCAATACAAGTGTTTCACGAGTGTACTATGATTGAGAGGATGAAGTTGATAACAACACGCCTACAAAATACCTTACTATAATGTACATGTGCAATGTAAAGCAAATTGTTTATCATTTTTGAACAGCCTAACCCTTTCACTTCTAATCATGACTATAGTAGTTATTATTCCATTTTATTAGCTGATTAAATCAATGTTAATGGAAAGGAAATGAATGTTTAAATATATAAGATTTGCAAATTGTTCATCGCAAACCAATTGAGTATGGGTTATTTTCACCCACTTAACTTGAAGTGACACAACTTCAAGTCTGTGAAAGATAATTTAGTGCTTCAAGGGTCAGCTAGTAACAAAAATGAAAATATTTTTTGTAGCACATCATTATCGAGAATGTAGTGAATTTTTTTAAATTTCTGTCTGAAATTGGGTTTTACAGGTTTGGAGGCACGAAGCATCTTAATGCAAACTGGCTTAGTCCACACAGTGCTAGCACAGGTTTGGTAGGTTACTTTATCAATTATATCTGAATTTCCAAGCTGTCCTACTGATTAATTCTAAATTCAGTTCTCATTAAATTAAAATTGGTGTGTGTTGTAAATTAGAAAATATCTTGAAAGTGTTTGTGCACTTCTACATTTTACTATAGCCATATTTATAGTATTTTTCAAATGACAGTCTGACATGTTCATTTAATAGGATAATTTAAAAAATTGTCATGCTGAAGTTGGTTCCCAGTTGAATATGACATCCTTTCTCTGTATGTGAGAGTGAAGATGTGAAAAAAATTACTCAACACTTATCAAGTTCAGTTTCATAATGAAGAGCTTGAGCTTGAAATGGTTTTTGTTCTTACATAATACTTCACTCGTTATAGTGGGGTTTTTTTCTCAGGAACCTGGCAGATGTAGACAGAGATGGCAATTTGACATCAGAAGAATTTTGTCTGGCTCTGCACTTAGTGGAGATGAACAGAAAAGGCAAGCCATTACCTGCCAAGCTACCACCAGAACTTGTTCCTCCATCATACAGGATAGGAACCGTCCCTGCCGGGGCAGCTGTTGGAGTGCCACCTGGTGGTCTTCCAGGAGTTCCTTCCAGTCCTTCTCCAATCACCACAGGTAAACTTATGTGCCACGTCATGACTCATTAATATTTTTACATGTATTTTTACTGGGAAACATGACCATGAACATTTTTACCCGGTATAAAATGGATGGCTACTTACATTTAAACCAACAAAATTCAACATATAAAAAAACTAATATTACTGTATATCTTCAGATGTAGTTTTCACATCATATATTTTACCATAATTTTCAAAATATATTTAGCACTTGTGATGTTTCATTTCAAGTGACAGCAACATCTAGATTGTAGATATGTGAGGCATTCTGGTCATGGTTGTGCTGTAATTCTCCTTCATAGATAGTAGTAATCTTATAAAGATGTAGTACATGTACCACTACATTTTTTGTTAACCTGCTGGTTCATACATATCATATATGATTAATACATTCAGAAGATATGGTTCTGGCTGTATATCTTCAGGGTTCGCAATAAGGTGTGAAAATATAATTTCTGTTGAACATTCTCTATATGGTGTTCTTCATGCAAACACACACATGGTCATTGAACCAATGCTGGTTTAAATTTAGGCCACTGTTGTTGACGCTTGCCCAACATAAACCAACAGTAAATGTAATTTTTGTGATCTGATTTCATAGGTGTATGTATGTATGGTTAGGCAATTCACAAGAACACAACATGAAAACAGTTCAGACCAAAAACCTAGGCCTACAACAAACAAAGATAGTATAGTGATTTGTGGGTCAACAGTAGTGTATCCAAAGATTTCAGTGGCATTTACATTCAAACTTTGTTGATGAAAATTACTTATGTTTATTTCAGAAAACAGATTAAAAACGACTAGTGGGAAAAGGGTTAGCGGAATCCTGTTGATAAGTTTCCGGTAGTGCAACTCAAATAAATAAAATATGGTTATCCATACAGACAATGTCCAACTAGAAACCAATGCTTTCCACATGAATATAGTATACTTGTCCATATAGACAATTTCAGTACAGACAACCAGCCCAGCAAACACAAAACATTTAGCCCAAGTATCAAATTTATACAATGTCGACGTTGGTCCAACATTGTACAAATGTTATACAAATGTTTTGTATTTACTGGCAATGCTTTGCATGCGCATATTTGCCTTCCCCTCACAATCGCCTGATGTTTCAGATGCTCGTACACCCATCATTACGAACCCTGATTTTTACATGCCATCTCCCCGTGTACATAAAAATATTCTCAAGATACATGTATGATAAGAATGTTTTGTATCATTGTCAGAAAACATTTTGCAGTGTATCTAGGGTTAACAAGATATTTGAATGCAAATACTAATAGTTAGTAACTGTAGATTGTTGACACTAGTGGATGCGATTAGTTTTAGCTGTGTGCTTTGATTTAATATACGTCTAGATAACTTGCTTTTCATCGAGTCAGACATTCACCTAGGTTATGTTACATGTATATTATTTACCAGTAAGTTGTTTTAATGTGCCTGAATATCTATATTTTTTAATTTAGCTTGAATATTTCTATATTACTTGGTCGCCTAATAAATGTATCTATTTGTGAGGTCTTTTCAATTAATTATCATCTTGTTTAAACAAAATGGACTGTGTTTGGTCCACATTGGCATCTCTCTGTAATTTATGTCAAAAACAGATGTGATTCAGATTGGGAGAGCATAGTGACAGCTTCTGCAACATTAACCCTTCAACCGCCAAATTATTCAATCTGAATTTTCATCCACTTGAAGTTGTGTCTCGCTGAGGCGATCCACAACTTCAAGTGAGTGAAAATTATTCAGATTTGACAAAATAGAGGTCAACTGTTTTCAAATATTGCTGACTGATGTCACATTTTATCTTTAACATGTTTAAAAGGTGTTACTTAATGTGTTAATAAAAAATGAAAACCCAAATATATGCGGCACCGGCGGTTAAAAGGTTAAAGCCATTTTTGCATTATGTTAGTTTAATCCTTTTCTGCTGAAATGTTAGCTATTATTTTCATCCATTTGATGCTGGAATTGCTAACACAATTTTCGGCTTTACATAATAAGAATAAAACTCTATTTGTGAAGGTGGACATTTGTCAAATTGAGTTATTTGATTGAATGAGTAACTTTCACAAGATGCTTTATCAATTCCAGTGACATTTTATATGGTAAGAAACTAAATCCAAATTCAATAAGCACAGGCCTAGCTGGACAAGACTTATATTACCGTAAAATTTCTAAGTGTAGCCGCATCTCCAATAGAAACCGCCCCCCAAACTTTCAAAAAATTAAAAAAAAATTACAAAAAGTTTCCTACTTGGAAAACCTCCAAATGAAGCCGCATGGCGACTTTTGAGATTTGTCAAGAACCAAAACTATTTTCATATCTTATAAAAAGGACAATGACCAGGTGTTTATCAAGACGCCGGCCGCTAGCTACGCTAACCATGCTATATAAGCCCAGATAGCTTCCAACCCTTTACAGACATGAGGTGTTATATTCACATACAAAATGTACAATGTGTGACGTTAGGGCAGGTAACATAACCCTACAAGCGCTATAGGCCTAGTCAGTTGCTGTGTTAAGCCTACTCACTTAGTCTAACAGATTGAAATATTTTTTGGTCGACTGTTTAGGCCTACATATATATATATATATATATGTAATAAATGTCCTTTATAAAATACAAATGGCAATTACATATACCGGTATACACTACAATGGTTATGTGGGTCTTCACGGTTAAGCCAGCATCACAGTGTGTGGACCAGCCATGTCGGCCTACACGAACAGTGTATGGCTAAAGTTGATATTTTCTCGCGCAGTTCATCAACATTGGGAGAGGGAGGTGGCACGTGGCCGCATGCTTATTTGGGCAACGCCAACTGCTGGTTCACTGTAGACATCATTTGTCAACATTTAGCCGACTCTGCATCGACATCTCGTGCGAGCAACTGGTCAAGTGACGACGCGCTCGCCGCTCCCATGACTGACAGCTCACGTCTGGAGAGGGGTGTTGTTGCCGACTGACAGGGCTGTGTTGTAACACAATTATCAGATTATGACGGTGTCTACCACAGTCTACACGGCGCCGCGCTGTCTGGGATCGCAGCATACCGCATACCACACGTTGACATTCAGTGTGCTATAGACATGATATACATTATTATTTATATAATTATGCATGGCATATCTTTTTAATAGATTCTCTGAACGATTTGCAATGTAAAACATGTTTAATTAGCGCTATGTAAAATAAAATTCCCGTGATGTCAGCTTCAAATCGATTCATATTGCATACATATATCTTTATATCAGCATTGGACATGAAGTGTTGGGTGATCGTTTCCAGCAGTTGGGCAATTTTTCACGCAAAACCTCCAATAGAAGCCGCAACTAGACTTTTGACATTGGGCTCTGGAAAATTATTTTTTTCATTCTAATTAAAGCCGCGGCTACAATTAGAAATTTTACGGTTAATGACAATCAATGATGATAAATTTCAAAGTAAGTTTCTTTTGGGTTTATGGACCATACCACACTAGTATGACATGAGTTTACCCATGACTCCTATGCTACAGGTGTTTTTTACATAATAATAGTGGACCTCTAATTATATTTGTTGACCTACTACGTCTTAGCACCTATAATGCCCTCTAATTTCAAACTGTTTGAAGCCTATACCTGCTATGTTCTTTACTTTAATTTTTCACCCACTTCATGTTGTGTCTCGCTACAGCAATCCACAACTTTAATTGTGTGAAAATTACTCCTATTTGTTTTATTTGAGAGCAAACATTTTCAAATTTCATATTTGTTTAATTTACGATCAAACATTTGCAAATCTTGGGAGTCAATACACTCAGTACTAAACTAGCAGGACAAGCTTACTTGATGTGAAGTATAGACCAGGGGCCCATCCCACAAATAATCTTAAGATTAGGATAATCTTAACTTTCTCTCATTTGCATTAGAAAAGTTAAGATTATCCTAACTTTTCTAATGCAAATAAGAGAAAGTTAAGATGATCTCAATTTTAAGATTCTTTGTGGGATGGGCCCCAGGACTATATCCATAGTCATGCCCGTACTGAGCAGATATATAATACTGTGCATAGGCCAATACCTCCTAGGTTGAACCCATCCCGCCTGCCCAGTGATATAATTATTGTTAATACATGAGATTAGCAGACCTTATATTATAAACATTATTTGTGAAATTCCACAATGTTACATACATTTATCTAAACACAAAATGTATGACTTATATATAGAGATGAAACTCGTAGAATCAATCATGGAAAATGCAAATATGTAATTAAAAACATTGTAGAATATCATAGAATTTGACAGACTATGCTGTATAGGAACCATGTCCTAACATTCAGAAAGTCAACACCCCTATATTATCCCCCGCCCGTAGGGGAAGGGGGATTTTAGTCGCGCCAGGATTCTGTCCGGCGTCTGGCGTCCGGCGTCACGTTTTCTTGTGGGCGCAAAAATTCAAAAACTACTGGTCAAATCTTTTTGAAATTTTAACATGACATTCGTAGCAGCATGGGGATGTGCAAGTGATATTTTAGAGATGCTACCAAAATTCAAAATGGCCGCCAGAGGTCAACTGTGAAATTTTTTGTGGGTGCAAAAACTACAATACTTAAGGAAAGAAATTATTCAAATTTCACTATCACATTTCCCACGATATGGAGATGTGCAAGTGATTTTTTTAAGGTTTTACTGAAACTCAAAATGGCCGCCATGGATAAACTTTATATTTTCTTGTGGGCGCTAAAACTGAAAAATTGAAATCAGTAATAATTCACATTGTACAATCACATTACCCACCATCTGGAAATATGCATGTGATTTTACTGAAATTTAAAATGGCCACCACAAATCAACTTTTTAAATATTTGTGAATGCAAAAAGTCTAACCTAATTTATGGAGGGGGATGATATAGGACTTCAGTCCTCTTGTCTACTTAAGTGCCTGTATCATTGTTGTTATTATTATTGCTTGGCATTTTTAATTCCCAACAATAACAATATTCAAGCTTTTCTTGACTGTGAATTACCAGCTTTTAAATTCTTTGATTTTCTATTTGCTTACAGTGTAAGGTACTCAGTTACAGGGAGATGTTAGCACTAATGATGTGGTCAGGGGTTTTGTGAGATGTACATAGCAGCAAACATGATGCATTGAACCAATGTTGGTCTAATGCTGGCCAGCATTAGACCAACATTGGTTCAATGTATGATGTTTACTGGGATAGCACTGACAACGAGCTGGGTGGTTCAGGTTTTACATAGACGACACACGGCGATAGAATACTAATGCTCCCTTTACTAATGATTCAATCTGGCAGGCATGGGAGTTGGTCAAAAAGATTCATTTGGTGATTTACTAGGCGGAATAGGTCCGCCAATGCCTCAGCAGCCCGCTGAGCCTGTCACACCAAGCAAACAAGTCGAGAACAAGGCTCCGCCAATGCCTGGTATGTTATTAAAATGCAGCCGTCATTAAAAATAAGGCTACTTAATTTTTCTTCGAATGTCAATATTTCATATACTGGAGAAATTTATTCAGATCATACTTCTCAGCTCATGCTTCATTGTGAAAAAAATATCTTTATTTTTCACAAGTATTGAATAACAAAATTATTCCAGTTTTTCGGCAGTTTGAGAGAAGAAAGTGATGTAGCTTGTAAGTGTGATATTTTTGTATAAAATAATTATGCTACATGTGTACTACTGTTCCCATTTATTCTGGTTAAAAACACTTAAAGCTTAATACCATGCTTGGCGCATGTGTAATATGATCACTAGGTTTGGGCAGAAATAAAATCTTCAATTTATGGGTACCAACTAGTTAAGATTACAATTGTTTTACCAAGGCATATCACTATTATACGCGGTGATTGTTTTGGTAGATTTTTTGTTGTGGTTAAGTCCCTTCTGTGCTGTATGCATCTAATTGTTTTTGCATGCTACCATTACTTTGTTGCATGCTAGATAATGATGACATACACTATCCACAAATTTATTATCACCTGATACCCTATTAACCCTTGGAACTCTTGAGGTTATAGAATTGAAATTTTCACCCACTTGGTAGCGACCCACAACATCAAGTGCGTAAAAATTACTTATGTATGTAATCAAAACGTACGTCAATGTAGCAATTTTAATGCTCATTTCTCCTTCTGGTTTTTTTGTGATCAAAGACGAATAAAAATGGCTGAAAAACGGATATAGATGTAATCAGCACTTTAAGGGTTAACCCTTAGAACACTGATGTCGACTACAGTAGACATTCTGTGTTTTTATTGGCACCTGCATAACCAGTTGTTAAAAGTAAAATATTCTTTAAATCTTGAAACACTGACATATGTTGGGACTTAAATTTCACAAATAACACACATTTTCAGTCACTTGATGTTGTGGATCGCGGTGGTGAGACACAACTTCAAGTGACTAAAAATTTATATTTTATAGCTCAGTGGTCTAAGGGTTATTTCAAATTGAAAAGAATTCAAAAGTTTTTTTCTGCTTTAGATTCCCGACCCATCATGGATATTGTATGTGTTTTGTTGTCTATTATTTAAGATAGCAATTAATTCATCACATCATTAAAATGCAACCATCGGATGTAATTTTGTGCACTATTTATGATCTTGTTTTTAAATATATATGGGTTCACTTAATAGTGACATTTGAAGATAAAAGGAGGGAAAACTTTAACAAGGGTCAGGCAGAGCTTGAGAAGAGACAGGCGATGCTAAGAGATCAGCGGAGAAAAGAGGAAGAATCACGTTTAGCAGCTGAGAGAGCAGAACATGAAAAGCGTGAAAAAATAAGGTAACGGTGATTTTTAATGATTACCTGGGAAATCAAATTCTTGATTTTGCCTTTGCGGGAATCCTGCAAAAATATAACATTTATACATTTTTTTTTGTGGATATGAATGCAATGTCCCAATCACGTCCTAATCACCTTCAAATTTCTAAAGTGATTAGATGATGTCCATTCACCTTCAAATTTCTAAAGTGATTAGATGATGTCTATATTTTCTTGGGAAATTAGGACTTCGTCAGATTAATCATGTAAAATTATATGAGGACGTTTTGTATTTGCTCTTTTTAATATACGGGCCAGTTAGGCCATAATCATGTTCACCAGTTGGGACGTGGCCAGATTTTGAATGTTCTGACTGATTTGTCATGTATGTCATTTATCAGTCTGACCATCTGTGTGTGTGAGTGTCCTTCTGAGCTAATCAAAAAAACTAGCACCAGCCAAAGTATTCTCATAGCCATTCACTTTATGATTATGGGGAATTTACTTAAAATTTATCACTTAATTACACAGCCTCAACATAGTTTATATTGTCTGCTACGATTGAACTTGAATATATATATCTCAAATACACTAATAATTCCCTTTTAATTGGGGAGTGTGGGGAGTATGAAATTTGCAGCTAATATACTATCTAGCTACCCTATAGTCAATATGGTGTTTCAGATTGGAACAGGAGCAAAAACGTCAACACGAACTAGAAAGACAAATGGAGCGTCAGAGACAAATTGAACTTGAAAGAGAAGATGCACGAAAAAAATTAATGGAGCAGAGAGAAGTATATATACACAAGCCTTAATTATATCTCAAAAAAAAACCCAGTAGCACAGAGAGAATTATGTGTATCAATTAAAGTTATATCTATGCAAGGATCCACTTTGTTATGAAAATTAACCAATATCGTGATCAATATCCTAAATTTTTTAGTTAGTAAGCCTCCACATAGTATGGAGACTTGTTGTTTTAGTCTATTGTTGTTACTGTTATTTTTCAACAATTTAATGTAGAAACTGTGCAATCTCTAATATTAATTCTATCTGCGGAAAATTTTCTCAGACCATTATCTGACTGATTACCATGGTCAAGCAAGAAAATTAGCTAATTTGCATATCGAAGATGGCGGACACAACAATTTGCAAATTTATGTAAATGCTCCACAGACGCAATAGTTATCGGATATTAAAAAGATTATTTCCTGGTTAACTTCGAAAGCTGGCTAATTGTCTTTAAGTAAAATATCTGTCACTGCTCTACCATAGCAATTCAATGTAAACGCTCTACAGTTGGCAAAATTCTCAGAGCGCTACCCGAATGATTACCCTGGTTAAGTTAAATGATGATTTAATTAACATAATATATATATATACAAGATGATCACCAGCTACTTCCTCACAACTTGATGTAAGCACTATACAATCTTCAAAATTTAGTTAATCTTTGGAAGACTTCCTTTACTCAGTTAAGTTTAAAAATGGCAACTTTTTAAATATATATTTCTGCTTCTTTTGTATTTAGTCTGCTCGGAGAGAGCTAGAACGTCAACGTCAACTTGAATGGGAACGACAACGAAGAGATAAGCTGATGGCAGAAAAGAGCTATGAATTAAAGCAAGTTGATGAACTGGCTGGGGGAGTTGCAAAGTTGAAACTTGAGCTTGAAGCTTTGGTTAGTGTATTTTTTGTTATTTTTTTTAAAATCGTTGAGAGACCACAGTTTTTTTTCAATTTGAAATCATGAATGGTTAGTTAGCTCTTTCCACTTCATTTGAATTCCTATGTTATGGGTCTATGGCCATTATAAATATTTTAATTTTTTCAGCGTGAGGACCGACTTTATACTGACGTATAAGGACTGTCCCCGTCCTGAAAGGGTTAAATTTAGGTATTTTCAATTATATCTATCTACGAAGTTTGAATCCCTTGAGTGGGAAATATTTTATTATAGCTATAAGAGATTTGTTTCAGTAAAATAGTCACTAATCTGTCCTTAAATTGTCAAAATAAACTGTGCAGTAAATAATGCTGCATATCTGTTGAAAAGCTATTATAGCCGTTGCGGAGCAGTTTCTATGTGAAGAACCATCCTGTTCTAAACAAAAGAATACAGATAAAAATTGTTTGTTGTCTGATATTTGCAGGATAATAAAAAGAAAGAATTACACGCAAAAATTGATCAGGCTAGAAATGGTGTGACAGATTTCACAACTTCAATAGATATGATGCGGCAGTCCAGAGACATCAAAAATACAGAAATTGACACATTCCAAAGAGAATTACAGGTAACTGCGTCATCGTTTAAGCCTTATCGTGCTAAATCAATTTATTTAAATTTTCAACCATTTGAGATTGTGTCTCGCTACCTCGATCCACAACCTCAGGTGGTTGAAAATTACTTATATCTGTTAAATTTGAGACCAATCATTTATAAATAGTAATGTTTAAACACACATTTCGTTCCCAATAACTGATTTAATCGGCTAATAAAACCAATTTGTCGTGATTAGCATGCAAAGAGTTGGAAGCGCTAAATTATAGAATTTAATTTTCTACACACTTGAAAATGTGTCTTGCAACCCACAACTTAAAGTGAGTAAAAATTAACAGTTGACCTCCATTTTGTCAAATCTGAATTATTTTCACTCACTTGAAGTTGTGGATCGCGTCAGCGAGACACATCTTCAAGTGGGTGAAATGGAGGTCAACTGTTTTCAAATCTTGCTGATTGATGTCACATTTTGTCTTTACATGTTTATCTTTATGTTTACTTAATGTGCTAATAAAAAAATGAAAACCCGAATATATGCAACACCGGCGGTAAAGGGTTAAACGACAAACATGAAACATCAAAAAGGCTATTGACTGATTTGCCCTTTAAGGGTTATGGTAAACTTGTAGGATTCATTTTGAAATTTTTTTCTGGGTATTTTTGTGTGGGGGATAATATTTTGCCAGTTATTTTTTCTGGGAAATTGGAACTTTTTTTCGCTTGAAGCAATTTTTCGGGGGATGATGATGTGAACATAATTCTTTTTTTCAGGACTGGAATGGGAAATTAGGTATTCTTCAAAAAGAAAGGCAACAGTTAGATGTTCAGCTGCAGGCTCAAAATAATGCTATAGGTGAATCATTTTACCTTATTTACTTTAACATCTTGTTTTTTACATATATCACCATATAGCAGTGGGGAAGTCTGTGGGTTATGTTCATTTTTTCATTGGTTATCAATTCTCCAAGATGGATGCATATTATCTTATCTGGGAATTTATTATTGCAAGCCGCTTGGTTAATTGTGATAGGCCTACATTTATATGTACACAGGCAGTGACAGCAACAACTTTTGTTTATTTGCAAAATGATGTGCTGATATACAAGATAAGGCTGCAATTTATATTAATCACTTATACATCTAGTATAATTTTTATGGTTTGACCTCTGGCTACCTGGAGGTGTCAAACACAGGTCAATCATGCGTATGTGGTTGATTACTTGAGAATATGAAAGTTGGGGCTATAGTTTCCTCTAATCACCTCCCACAATGGATATACAATTCTGTCATGCAAAACTAAAAGGCAGTTTCTCATTTAAATTGTTTAAAATTTAAAAAGTATACAAATTAAGTCTACTTTTCTTCACTTGATTATAAGAACCACACCATAGGCATACAATAGCATATTGACTGATTTTGTGCGGTCAGGTGGCTTATTTCCTGAAACATATAATTATGTATTTTACCTGTGAATTAAATTAAATGCATCAGTGAAAGTACTTCAGTTATTTTTGTATTGTAGCTCTGTTCATCCATTGTATAGCATTATTTTTTATTATTATTTGAGTCTTTTTTATAGCACTCCATCAATAAAACGGTATATACGGGTGCAACAGCACAAAGGCTAATTTATACTTCAAGCTCAAAATAAGGCTCTGATAATCAGTGGTGTCAGAAATGTATGTAGAGCTTTTTGTTGACAGATGACACAGTAAAAATGGCACAGAACAGCTATACAACAAAGCAACAGAATATAGAAAAACTGAAAGCAGAATTAGGCAAAATTGAAAAGGAGACTTCAGCTCGATTGAAAGATATTGATGAGAATAATTCACGTTTAATAGTATGTTGCTAAGTATAATTGATGAATTTTTAATAAGATACATGTATAATTTCTGTGTATCTTCGTATTTTTACCTATTGTTTTTGTAATGTAATATTTCTTGACAATTTTAGTATTTAATACTTGTACAACTTGTTTATATAATTTGTTTATATAACTTAGCTGTTAGTTTATTTCTCTTGTACATTTTATCACATATTTTTTCTGATAATTTTTTTCATTTTAAACAGGAAATTTATTAAAAAATAGCCCTGATGAGCCACCATGCTATTAAAAATGGGGTGATCATTTACGGCTAAGGAGTGCAGCACCATCAGATTTTGGGGACACTGTCTTTTGTCTTAATATGAAAATATATGTAAAAATAAAAATTATAGAGGCTAATGATATCATACACCACGCCCCAACCCGAGTTAGCATGGTACTTTCAGCTATTTTTCAAAATTAATTTATACATTTTAGAGGTACTGTGATCTGTGATTTTTTCTTAAGAGGCCAGGTTATACATTAGATCTACTGTCACAGCATAACCTATTTCAAAATGGTGTCACCATCACATAACCAGAGTTACCATGGTGACTGTGGTGGGTGTGTGATGAATCATCGTATAATCAAGTATAATCATATGTATAATAGGGTATAATCATACGTAGAATCAAGTATAATAATTAGTACCTAGATAACACGCATTTTCTTCTCTCCCTGCAGGATTTGAAAAATGAAGTAGATCAATTCCAAAGCACTAATCAGAAATTACAGGCCTCTTTAAGCCAGAAGAAATCAGAATGGGAAGGCATTAAAAATCCAGAAGTGACTAAAACAGCTAAAAGGTGTGCAATGATACTATATTTTTAGATCACATATCCTAGATACCACGTTAAGATTGGATTTGTTTCAAGACTTGTCACTTTATCTTTCTCAGGTGATATCTACATTCAAGTTATTGAATATAAAATTTTACGCACTTGAAGTTGAGTCTCACTCTCGTGACCCACAACTGCAAGTGGGTAAAATTTACTTAAATATTTGAGTCGAAACATTTGCTAATTTGGCAAATTCAATGGCAATTCCTCTTTCAAATTTTCTTGTTTGAAGGACAAACAAAATGGCTAAAAACAGCTATTTAACCCTTGTACTGCTGAAATATTTTATGAGAACCTTGAAGACCAAAGGGTTTTTTTCAATTTGAAATAATCATAAATGTCTTAGTTAGTTCTTTCTGATTCATTTGAATACCTATGTTATTCTAAACATTTTTACTCTTACAGTGCGGGGATCTACGTCTGTAGACTTCAGAAAGTCGATCCCCACGCTGTAACGGTTAACCCTTATACTGCTGAATTGTTTGTGAGTATTTTTCATTCATGAATGAAAAATCAACTGAGCATCTACCACAAGACGTGTTACAAATTTCAGTGGTGTTTTATTTTGTCTGAAATATATATGGGCTCAGCAGCACAAGGGTTAAATATTAATTGTTTTGTGATGTGATTCTTTTGTGATTTTCAGTAGCGTCTCGTCCGCAGCAAGTGGTGAGTATATTTTCACTTCTACTGAATTCTTTTAGAAAAATCACAGATTAGATCATGTCAGAATGCAATGATTTTCAATGCATCATTCATTTTTCTAAATGATTGTTGTTTAAGCACAAAATAGATTAGCCGTGTAATACATTTGTTTGCCTTTTTGATGTCTTATACTTTGAATGTAAGCAGTATTCTGATAGTAGGCATGTATGTTGTATTCTACTGTACTCTGGGTAAACATTTGGCCTCTTCGGGTGATTCAGACTGGTTTACTAACGACACCAGTGCTGGTGGACCGGCGAAGAATGTTGATTGGGGGTCGGCGTTTTCAAAGACAGAGCCATCTACTACAGGAAGTAGTAGTGCCTGGACGGCCGCTTTCTCACAAAATATAACAGGTAAGTATCAGCGGGTGGTCTACCCCAGCTAACATGATGCCAGTGTTGGTATAACCATTGTCCTGCTGCGAATATTTTATCAACTAGAGTGTCATATATATGACTGTAATTAATAAAATAGTTTGTAACAATTTGTTTTTAGAGCTGTCTATTTTTCATAAATATAATTATTTTTCGTCATTTAAAGCTGGAAATTGTGCAATTGTGCAATTCCAGCTTCAAATGAATGAAAAATAAATATCCAGCAGGACAATTGTTGATGCTCGCCTGTTGCAGCCAAGTGTTGGCCCAATGTTGGGTCTACATCTCTGCCATTGGCCAAACATTGAGCCAACGCTGCTTTCAAATATCATGTTTGTTGCATCAGATCTAGTGGGTTCTGTACATATATCCTATCCAGCATGTCTTCTTTTTATTATCACTTTTTTTGTGCATTAATTTTGTAAAACAATTGTATCACTTCGGTCGCATCTCCCCACATTGTGTAGCTGTTTTGAATAATTTGAAGCTGCATTATATTTTAAATTATTGTGTTTGTGTGTAGAATTTGTATTTGTCCTATTAATTTCTATATTTTTACGTTGTGATGTGTCTGTCTCTGTAAGTGATTACAATTGTTTACACTAAAATTTCAAAGGTGGTAGGCCTGCACATTGTACACCAACTCGTAACAACTCTTTTACTTCTCATACTTCATGACACTGCCATTTAATAATGTTTGTTTTTCTGAAATTAAGCTTCATTTGGTTATTGTTATTCTAACGGTAGTAAAAATAGTTGTTACAGTATACTGTTCAAAGTGAGTCTCTTTAAAAAAAAATCCTTTCTATCATATGATGATTTTATTGTCATGTTTCTAATTTATTTTAGTTCTGTTTATAATATAGTATTGAATGATACCTTCTATGTTACTACCTTTTTACCCTGTATATTTATTGCATGGTGATATTGTTTAGTGTTTACCTTGCTTCAAATGCTTGTGTACATTGCAGTGCAAACTGTTGTGTCAATAAACCATTACTAAATGCCGCTTAATGATTAGAAGGGTTACCGTGCATATTTTCTTGCAGGTTTTTACTTGTAACTTATAAGTTGTTTAACTTGATATTATAATCCTTGAGGTGTGTGTGCTTGATTGATATTATTAATCTGTTTTTCCCAGATATAATGCCTTTTGTTATATAATGGGTAAAATTCTGGTGATTGCTAATATATCTTCCTTTCAGTGGGTTTCCTTGTGCTTCCTTATTGCCGTATTATCCAATGAATCCCTTGGTGTTTACACACCCTGATGTTTAACTGAATCTTTGTCACCAAGATCCTTATTCTTTGTGAAAATTTTTTTGTATGTTTCTTTTACATTTTCAATCCTTTCATTAAACATCTGTAAGTTTAGCTGATAGTGCTGATGTTTTAAAGTAATATTTTCTCTCTGATGGTTCATCGAGGGACAAAAGGAAAGTTACCAAGGTTTAGTTCAAATATTGATTTCACGTCGTGTTTTATTTGTTTTTTGGTTCGGGAGAGTGTTTGATCCTCAGACCCCTTGCTTTGTCCTCCCACCTTTTTGGTTTGGTTAAGTTAATATTTTTTTAATTTCATTATGTGATATATCTTTCTCCTAAATTTTTTGCACATTTAAAAATAAGTTGATATATAACAGGTAGAATTATTTGTGCAGAAATAGTTCACTTGGTTCTGACGTGAACATGATTGATAGACATAATCTTATATTAAGTTTCATAATTTAACTGTGATAGGTAATATCGTTAAAGTCTTTCTATTTATCATACTTGACAAAAATGTTATCTCGAATACTCATTAAAAATAATCAGCTTTAATAATGGCTCCAATGACAAATTATCATTTGATAATAATAGAGGTGGCCTTAGGGAATAGTACATCCTGTCTGATTGTAGATTCTGAGGCGCTGCCACAAAGGCAGCTTAGTGCAGAGAGTCCATCAGCCTCAACTCGTCCAAAATCTTTGTCCCCAAAACAACAGTCGATAACAGAGGGAGGCTCGCTGGAGCTAAGCAATCATGCGGTGCTGGATAGAAGCACCTCAAGTGAGAAGGAACTGACAGGCCTGTGGGAGCAGGCTTCCGGGCCACCTGCCTCCTACACAGGTAGAACAAAACTCCCTGTGTTATCTTGTTTTCTTCTCACCATATTCAAGTAATCTTTGGTTTCATTTACTCTCCTTTTAAGAACTACATGGATTGCTTGTTGGAGTTTGTCACGTTTTTTATATTTTCTGTTTCCTGCGTGTGACAGGAGTGAACTCCCTCTGTTAAATTACCGTTAATCATTGGTCAGTGTTACTTCAGTATCACATATTGGCAGGCGTGTGTCACAAGATGAAAGCTATTATTTTTGTGTTTCATAGAGGTTTTTGTACATAGCTTTATGGCTGATATCTAACTAGAATAGAGCTTTATGGCTGGTAGCTTACTAGAGTAGAGCTTTGTTCATTCTGTGCATCGCATCAGCATTTCTAGCTAACACCAGACTTTAGGTAGTAGATAACACTTCACATTTTGAGTAGTTACAATTTTATTGTCATTGCTCCTGATACTACTTGTAAACAGTATTTTCATTTGTGATCTCGATGTTGTGGTATCTAGTTCACCTTAATCACAACTATGCTTTCACCTTACAATATTATCAGCGCTCATTTCAATTTTTGTAAATACCTGTGTAAAATGTAATTTTTCTGTTGTCTGATTTTCAATAACAACCGGTAGTTTAGGTACCCATATTTCTAAATGGTTATCACATAAATTGTTTTTTTTATAAGAAACTTGCATAAAAATATTATTAAAATCAATCGTGGAGAGCAAGATATTTGCTAGCTTTAGGTTGCAGCTCTGGATACCGGTGTACTAGTTAGTAGACGAATCTTGGTTTAGATATTTTTTTTACTTTTATGTTCCTCTATGTTGCCTTATGATTAATCTATGTGAGGACATGTTCTCTCATTTATGGTATAAATGCATGGGACATCAGCTAACCTGATGCTGGGCCAATGTCCTAGACAATGGGTCAACATCAAACCAGCATTGGTTGACTGTCTTGTGTTTGCTGGGTCATGCTGGACCCTAGATGTAATTTAGATACGTCTTGCATTAATATCTTTATCAATTTTACTCACTATTTCTACATCTAAAGGGATAGATTTTGTATCACCAATCTGACCCGAAATTTTAAATGATTTAAGCTTATATCACTTTTATAAAAATAATTTTTATAACTTACCCTTACATCGCTGAAATATTTTTGTATGAGCCATGGAGACCAAAGGTTTGTTTTCAATTAGAAAATCATCATAAATGGGTTAGTTATCTCTTCCACAGGACTGTCAAGTCAAGGAAACTGCCATTCCTGAGTCAAAACTGTCATTCCTAGAAATGGCCTTTGTCCTAGGATGGCCTTAAATTTGCCAGTTCATCGGAATGGCTAATAAAAAATATTGCTATTCCTACACATTTTTTGGCAGTACCGAACTGGAGGAATGGCCTTATTTCGAGCCCCAGTTTCTATTGTATTTTTCAATAAATAAATATTTTTCGTCATTTGAAGCTGGAAATTGCTGACACAATTTCAAACCTCAAATGACAAGAAATATTTAAATATTTTTTCAAAATAGACAATTTGAATTTTTTTTAAATTGAATTATTTGATTAACTGAGCATCAACCACAAACTATGTTATTCATTTCAATGACATATTATTTGGTTTAAAATCTGCTTGAATACGGGTGTAACAGGACAAGGGTTGAAAACTGTTGTTCCAAGATACATTTCCTGATACCTAAGCCCTTAATACATCAAAAGGATAGTGTAGTCCCAAAGGGAAATTGTTCATACCTAATATTTTGATCAATAGTAAATACTGTGTAAGGACAAGTTTGGTCAGATAGGTTTGAATTTCTGTATTGACAGACATGTTTTTTATTAAGGACTGCATGTGTGAGATCACCTCACTTTTTAGAAATATAACTCATCCCAGACTGCTTTCAACATTTATGTGATCTTGTCAATTTTTCTCTGTCTATTTTTTTTTCATTCTAAGCTGGGATTACGAACACAATTTTCAGCTTCTAATGATGAAAAATATATCTATTTATGAAAAATAGACGTCTAGCAATTTATTTGATTTGATTTGTTTTGACACTTTCTTGAAAACCTATATGTGTATATAAAACATCCTAGGAACATGAGGGTTGACACGATTACTGCAAGTCAACAGGCCGACAATTACATACACATGTCGTTTGATTGCTTTTGACTATTTATAGTTTGTTGAGTAATAAATACTATGAGATCTCTATTTAATGTACATATAATATTCAATGTATATATAAATATATATGTATATATGCAATATGTATCGTAGATTAGAGCATGCTGTACATTAAATAGCCTTTTCTTCATGTGTATGTTCTGTTAATCTTCTATTTTTTAATTTATAGAAAATAATTTAGAGATTATTTGTGAGGATTTTATTTAATATATAACAAGCAATGGTTACACATTTTTTTCATAATAGCCAACTCATTTGAGCACTACACTCTTCTTACAAATCTCAGCTTTAATTCTCATCCCTATCTCAACTTATATATATCTGATGCCGATATTTATTAGGGAATTCTCTGTAACAGTATCCGCTTACTGGATAAATTTCCAGAGAAGGTATTTTGGTTAACCCTTTCACTACTGGCAGTAATGTTCCCCCAATACTGGGCAAAAATGTATGACGTCATATAATTAGGCCGTCATGGCAACGGCCCACAAACTCTAGTGTACACCATTTAGGCCGTTGTGGCGACGGCCCACATACTGAAAGGGTTAATATTAAACTTCTTGAGAGTAATGCTATTTTTACCCGGTACATCATTATAATTAAAAATACCAAATTTATTCTATGGGGAATTTAATTGATAAATCAACTAAAGGTGTAGTGCTTTTTTGAATGGGCTTACTATTAATGTGTGTACTGTGTGTTAGCAATGCTTGCCTACTAGTGGGTAAACTGTTCGTGTTTGTAGATAGCACCAAAGTCCCAGAATCATCCGGCTGGGCCAGTTTTCAAGAATCAACAGGTGTGTTATATCTGACAGGAATCAAGTGTATATTATCTGATTATTCTAAGTGATCTAATCACGCACAAATCATTGTTTTTTTTTTGCTCTTTGCTTGAAAGGCATCATTTTGCATTTTAAATCACTGGAAAGGCACTGTGTATTAAAGGCAAGCAAACACAAATGCGTTAACTTCCGCTGGTTGTTGTTTTTTGTCCGTTTTATCGGCTGATCAAATCACTGATATTGGTAATGAAATGTGTGTTTAAACATCAAGATTTACACATTTTCTGTCTCAAATTAGACAAATATGAGTAATTTTCACCCACTTGAAGTTGTGGGTTGCGGTAGCGAGACACAACTTCAATTGGGTGAAAATTTTTATTGTAGCGTTTTAAGGGTTAAACTACTTCACCAGCACATGTCGTCCCCTTGGATATCAAAGGGTGTATCTGCCACATTGTAAAGTGGCAGATACACCCTTTCATATCCAAAGGGAAAAATTGTGTCACAATTTTTGGTATCCATCACACACACGAGTGATATTTTTTTACTAGATTATAATACATACCATATTTCTAATAATTTGTGGACTTCAATATCTGCGTCCTAAATAAGTGGTTGAAATACACTTACCAAATGCTGCTTTGATGCTGGACCACCATCTGTGATGTTGCCCCAACATTAAACCATCATTTTATTTAGTCAACATCCACATACGTCTTTTCAGTGTCATCTTTTTGACGAATCACTCCAGAGGTCATTATTTGATTTCAATGTTATCATGTTTCCATATTCATTAGCATCTCTAAAGAATCACTCAATTGCCTAAAACCTAAGGGTTTTAGAATGAAAATTAGCATAGAACTGTTTAAATAATAATATCTTTTTCCATTTGCAACCCACTTAAAGTCATCGTCATCCACTACAAGTCCAGAATTGTTGTGGATGATGATGACAATGGTAAATTCACAAACCCGTTAATTCTAAATTCAACAATTGATATCTTCATCTCTTTAAATTTGCCTGGTTTCATTGGCCCTAATATTCTAATAAAAATAATATAGATTTTATCTAGATTTATCATTTATAGGATATGTTCTCAATGTTTTCGAGATTGTAGATTTTAATTATTAATCTGCATGTTTGTCTTTTTTTTTAGTTTAGTCAGTGTGATTTACTTTTTGTTGTGTAGATTTATTTGGTAATTCTCAGCAAAGTACATCTAGTCAGAAAACCACTGGTGTAAAGTGGGGAGATAGTGGTCTGTTTTCTAAAAAAGGTAGGTTCAAAATCTAAACACGCAGATGTATTGTTATATAATAATGTGAGAGAAAGAAACTGTGTGTTATGTGGTGCATACATGTGAATGATTTTTTGCGGGTCAACCCTTTCACCACTGAGCAAGACTACAGGGAATTTAAACAAATTTTCACGCCCTTGAAGTTGCCTGTCGCGGTAGCGAGACACAACTCCAAGTGGGTGAGAATTTGTATTATGTCATCTAGCGCTTAAACCCTTACACTGCTATGGGCGACTATAGTCGCCCAAAATAAACCAAGCGCAGCCTGCTATGTGTGCCAAGTAAATTCTTAAAAAAAAAAAAAAAAATTGAATTTTTTTTCACTTTCGTTTTGTGGTGTCTTTGTGTTTGCGCGGTAACCCTTTAGGCCCTTACGATGCATTAAAGCATCATTTTACATCCCTTAAAACAGCCTTAATTTTCTAACTAGCGGGGGTTTTAGAAAGAAAATTTCTATGGAACTGGTTTACCAATACATGGCCATTTTCTTTAATTTTTCACCCACTTCAAGTGGTAAATTCAGGCTTCGAAGGGTTAAAGATAGCTAACTGACTGATTTTGTAATATAATGGCTTTTAATATCAGTTGTTCATAAGTTGTTTTTTTTTGAAGAAAAAACGTGCCAGATATTACTTTATGGGAAACCACACATGCTGAAAATTGTATGCAGCAGTGTAACGGTTAAGGGTTAAAAGTGTGACAAGTCAGTGCTAGAAGTGTTATTACTGTTATTATAAATATACTTTGCATATTATTTGTAATGTTTTTGCATGCAATTAAAATACTATTTTCAAATATTCAATTCATTTCCCATCAAGGAAATTATCAAATGTACATATATATTGATTTTCACACTTACAAGGTCGTCAGCACATTAGCAGACACCACTGGTATACACATAAATAAGTTCTACATCGCATCTGCTTTGCAAAGCCAAAAGGTAGTTTCTGCTTGTAAAGTAAGCAGATACTTTCTTTTGGCTTTGCGCGGCAGGTATGGAAATCTACTACAACACTTGGGAAATTCAGAACATACAGTTAAATATTTTTTATTAAATGTAAAATATCGTTATAGTGCATACATGCGCATAGAAATCAATGAAAATTGTTTATTTGTCGACAATATTATTGTTAATAAATAACATGATTACTGTCATGTATTACATGAGTTGACTATCCATACCACATCCATGAGGTATTTTATTCAACTACTGTATAAACTACTGTGTAACTGATGTGTAAATCGTACATATATTTTATTTTTAAAGTAAGATGAGGTAGTAATTAATTGATGTCAAGCCAATTAGGCCTATTCTTTCTTCCTTTGTAGAATCCGAAATTTCAGAATCACGTCCTGGTTACAAGAAGTATAGAGCTCTCTATCCATTTGATGCCAGAAACTTTGATGAAGTGTCATTCCAGCCTGAAGATATAATATGGGTATGTTTGCTCCCACTTATATAAGTGCGGCTCATCATAGCTTGGCTTACTGTATGTATAATCTAATTATATGGTTTAGTTATAGAATCAGTTCGAGTTAAGCTTTCACACAACTGACGGAATGATTGGTTAATTAATCTGATTTAATGTTTGAATTAACGTGTTACTGTAGTGTAATGTTATTATTTGAACTAATACTTCCTAACAGTAGTTTATTCTCTGTTGTCCAGCCAGGCAAATACCAGGCATCCAACAAATTTCGTCTGCCATTGGCGCTGTCTACGAAGCTGGCCCAAAATCACCACAACAATAGTTGAACATCGCATGTTTGCTCGGAATGACTATTCCGAGCAAACATGATGTTCAACCATTGTTGTTCCAATGTTGCGCCAGCGTCATAGACAGTGGGGCCAATTTCAGACCAAAACACTGACTAATTTTTCACTTGAATTGAAAGCTGCGAATTTTGTTTGAAGAAATAGTCAGTTTATGAAATGGTATATTTGTACAGGTACCTTTAGATCAGTCAGGGACAGACGTAGATTGGTTGAAAGGGGAGGTGGCGGGAAAGACGGGTGTGTTCCCCGACTCGTATGCAGAGTGTATAGCTGACGCTCCACCTGAATCGATCGACACATCTGCCACTGTAACTCCAACAGAAGACAATGCGTATACTAGTCAAACCATCAAATCACCAGATAGCATTGGTAGTATTGGAAGGTTATTATTTCATATTGAAGCTTTTGTAAATTATGGTATGTATGAAAATGCTGTACTTTTAGAATGCTTGAAGTTAATCATAATTTAAAATGTATTAATCTTTATCGTCATTCTTAAATTGGTGTTTATATATATTACGCACTGTATTATGATTTCCATGTTAGCACTAACACAACTTTAGGTGGGTGAAAATTTACAAAATTTACTTGGCAAGTAAAGGGTTAGGCCTAACCTTTATCATGCTGAGTTAATTTATTAAAATTTTCACCCACTTGAATTTGTGTCTCGCTACCGCGACCCACAACTTCAAGTGGGTGAAAATTACTCATATTTGTTTGATTTGAGCACAAATATTTGCAAATCTTGATGTTTAGACACACATTTCATTCCCAATAACAGTGATTTGGTCGACCAATAAAACGGATTAAATAGCAATAGTCGTAATCAGTAAGAAAAGGATTAAACATTATAATTTATCTGTACAGGGACACTCCAGTGGTGGATTCACCATCATCACCGCCGACTAATGTGGACAGCCAACCTCCTGGTGTAGTCACTGCTTCAGAATCATCATCTTTTACAGCTGTAGAAGCTCATCCACAGTCACCGACACCTGGTCAGGTAAAGACATGTAGCATCTTGTTTGATCTGGTGCAACATTATTTTCGGGTGTTTGATTAAACCTTTATGACTATGAGATGCAAACACATTTTTGGGGAAGTGGTGTAAAATGTAGATTTTGGTGATTGTATACATGTATTATTATAGTATAGTAATATACTATCAAACAAATTTAGTACATGTAGCATTATCACAGCAATTAAACACCTTTATTTTCACAAAGTGAAGCTTTTCTAATAATTTTAGTGACAATATTTAGTTTTAATATATATGTGTTATCACATATAGTATGAACTGTGATTTTTACTCATTGATGACTGGAGTACAACTATTTTTATTGTATATCACATAATTTACCCCTGAAATTGTAATGTTACTTTTATAAAGTAATAATATGTACATTATGACAATGTGAATACTCTCCCAGCAAGCACGAAATATGTATCCAATCAAGTTTTATCGTTCGGCCATCATCTGCGATTATGGCCTATCATTAAACCAACAGTGGGTTAATGCCTCGTGTATGCTGGGTTATGTTTTGAATTTTAACTGTATATTTTTCCAGGGTGAAGCTGCACCAGAGGGTTTACAGGCGCAGGCGCAATACCCATGGAAGGCAAAGAAGGATAATCACTTGACCTTTAACAAAGGAGATATCATCAATGTTAAAGAACAGCAAGACATGTGGTGGTCAGGAGAACTAAATGGAAATGTGAGAATAAATTGAGTTACCACAAGTCAGATATTATTTATTTATTTATATTTAACCCTTTCACTCCCAATGTTTATTTTGTATGCTGTATGCCATAGCATTACAGAAATAAGCTTCAGTGGTGTAAGTGTTAGTGTAAGCACATCAGTTTTGTAAATATTTTTGTACATCTGTTAGAAGCTATCCAGCAAACACCAATCGTTTACTCATTGTTGCATTGATGTTGGCCCACCGTCTGCAACACTGGCCCCACATCAAACCAACACTGGCTCAATATCCCGTGCTTGCTGGCTATGATATATCAGTATTACTAAACTTTAGGATTGAGTGAATATTACCTTTTCACAACTCTCAATATCTCTAATATAATACATCTAATATAATATAAGTCTGTTTAAAATTGTTAATAATATTTCAATCATTTGAAATTGAGCCCATTCCAATATGTTTTTCTACACATTTTATAGATGGTCTTTGTATGAGACTTTGAACTATTGTATAGCAGTTATTGTATCATGATGTGAAAAAAAGTAATAGATGATATTAGATACCTTAGAATGTAATTTATTTCTTGCAGATCGGTTGGTTTCCAAAAACTTACGTCAAATTAATTGGTTCATCAGCATCTTTTGCAAGAGAAGACACTCCGTAAGTGTACATTTATTAACATTCCTTGTGAGAATATACAATGTTTATTCAATATCAATTTCAAAAATCTTTATTAAAAATGTATTTTTTTTTCCACAATCGTTCTTTCTGTGACTACATGCTGGATGTATATAATCCCCTAGAAGCAGTTTTGTTAACAGTTATCCTGCTCAGTAAATTTTTAAAAAATTATTTAAATTTTTAACCACTTAAGGTTGTGGATCGCGGTTTTGTCTTGCTGCCGCAATCCACAACCTTATGTGGTTGAAAATCACTCATATTTGTTTAATTTGAGACCAGACATATACAGTAGTCCCCCTCTGATACGACTTCCATACTGCCAAAGAACCAAAGTCACATCAGAGGGGTAGTCGTATCTAAGAGGGGTGAAAAAAACTCTAGAAAAAACGTAAAATGCGCCGAATTTGATGTTTAAGACAGCCCCTTTAAACACCTCCATTCTCGTTGTGACACGATCAGAGCAAATGACAGCCTGTGTAAATTGCCTGTTCTAACGGTAACACATAATTTAGAAGTACTGGAAGTGGCTTGTGTTTTCATAAGCATTGAGGCAGTGTTATTCTCTACATTTCAATATAGCCCTATGCTTTACACTACAAAACTGGCCCAGCATTAAAACAATGTACCGTACAGTGCCGCTAATAAACAGTAAATGTGCCATGTAGGCAGACGCAGTTGAGGCTCGTTTATTATATATGTACACTGACGTAGGGTGATATTTAACATATTTAAATCTGTCTGAGTCGATGATCACTGAGTCAGGGCAATGACCATATGTAGTCATTACTTTTGTTGTGCTAAACCGACACTCCGCGGCCTGACACAACTAATTGTACAGCCTAGTAGAGCCAACTTAATCAAGGTGCCGACATCAGGTGTGAAAAAGAGCTGTGATAGATGAAGGCTGACACTGTGCACGCTATGGCTTGATCTGTTAATACGTCACACACATCATACTCTAACTCAACCCGAAACACTAGGATTGATCAATAATACATTGGATTGCCAAATAAAAATTTAAAAACAAATATTATGGATGTACACTGTATTCTCATTAAAATAGTCAATGGCAAACGGGCGAGGTCGGCGTCTTCTATGTTGACCAGAATTGAAGACAATACCGACTACGCACGCACTAGCACAGATATTATCTTCACGTGTATACTCTGAGAGACTGTAATGCACGTGACTGTGAATATGGACGGCGCGTGACGTTGTTGCAGTGTTGTTGTAATGCTGGGCCATCCTCGTCAATGGCGGCATCGGTTTGGCGTCTCCTGGAGCTTACCCCGTTTACGTTTATTCCCCGTGATGATAGACTGCTCAACCCTGCTTCATTTTCAAAATCAATAACTCTGCGAGTTTAGGAGCTATCATTATCTAATTTATATCATTATTTTCAGCATTAAATGAGCTTTCTGGTGATATTTATTACATGTCCGTACGATCATAATTGGAAAAGTTAGGTATTTGAAGTAGGATGTTTATCACGCCCCGCTGACACACTGACACCGTTGACGTCGGCTGCTAATTAGGGGTGTAATGCACCTTGTAATGTCAAGGGCGCGTTTTATGTTAACTGCACCCATATCAATAAATATATACATTGAAAACCCCATTTAAACATGGTTTTAAATCAATAACAGAAAACGTATTTAAGATATAGTAAACATAGTTATATCACCGGAAAGCATTTTTCAGCCACTATAATGAGACATGCGTCTCAACGCTGTTTCTAAAATACTAAAGTAGTTATACATTTAGTCGGCTAGAGACATTAAAAAGTCGTATCTTGTCAGTGCAGGGCCGGCAGACACCTGCAGACGTGACAGTCTGTGAGCAGCTTATTTCAAAAAGTCGTATCTTTAGAAGGATATTTCTATCTGGTACGGTGATTTGAAGCTACCAGTACACATCATACCCACTTCATACAACGCTGTACCAGCCTTAGTCCGACAGTGGCTTAACATACGTATCTGCTGTGCTGTATTTGACGGTATGTACACACAAGCAGTATCTTCAGACGGGCAGCTCATGCCAGGCTGACAGTGCCGCTTAGCAGCTAATTTCAAAAAGTCGTATCTTTAGAGGGAGGTCGCTAGGTAGTGCCATGATTTGAAGGTCGCATGTCGTGGGAGAGGGGAAGTCGCATTTAAGGGGTGCTTAACAGTGTAAAGCACGTCGGTGCTACGAAAAAAAGTCGCATAAGAGGAGAAGTCGCATCTGAAGGGGGTCGCATCTGGAGGGACTACTGTATAGATTTTGATGTTTAAACAGTCATTTAATGCATAATAACAGTGAATTAATCGGCTAATAAAATGGATTAAACACGCCTATTGTTGTGATTAGCAGGCAAAGGGTTAACAGTTGAAGTGCTACGTTATAAAATACAATTTTTTACCCATTTGAAGTTGTGTGTCGCTGCTGTGACCCACAACTTCAAATGGTGAAAATTCACACAAATTCAAGTGGTGAAAATTGCTCATTTGTGTTTAATTTGTGACCAAAAATTTGCAAATTGTGAAGTTTGAACACACATTTTATTCCCAATAACAGTGATTTAACCTGCTAATAAAACTGATTAAAAATGACTATTTTTGTGCTTAGCACCTAAATAATTAGGTGTCGAATGGCACATACAGAACTTCGGCTGCTGGTGTAGAATACTGTATATCCGAAAATAACGAAAACAATTCTAGTTTAAAAAATATCAGCTAAATGCAGTCAAATTCATAAAAGTATTCATAAAAGTATTCCGCTTTGTTGCCTGCTTCCATATTGAAGGTTCCCGTCCATAAATTATCACAATCTCACTAATGTGCTGGAGTATCAACTAGCCAAAATTGAGCCACTTTTTTTTTACTGCCTGTTCAGTTTATTTAATAAATAACCCTATGCTCAGTGTATAGGGTAATCCTAATGTATCTTACTATTATTCTCATTCAATGAAAATAATTTAAAATATGCAACGTAATGTATACATGTGACAAGGGTGAAATCACAAATGACAACTTGATGTTTATTTCTATGTTGTTTGTAATTTATGCAGGCCGATATCGCAATCAAGACAGGGAGATTCTGTAGAATCACCACAATCTTCTGTACAAGTGTCTGCTGTTCCTCTTTCCACTTATGAGAACACTCCTAGTACTAACGCTGAGGTGTCGCCAGCTTCTCACAGTCAAACTAATGGAGACGCAGGTGAGTGTACATGTACTGCTCTGCAAAGACAAAAGGCAGTATCTGCTCACTTTACAAGTAAGCAGATACTGCCTTTTGCTTTGCAGTATTTGAAGCCTCTGATTCACACAATGTGCTTCTGTACAGATTATTTAAATCCCCCTCCCCACACTATGTGTTGAAAACTTATTGTTTTTATGCTGTCTATTGTTTTGGAAGTATTCTGGATGTCTAGTGACATATTGAGTAGGGCTGTGGAGCCGATGGTTATTTGATCCATGGAATTTAATGATATTTGGTCAATTGGCAGATGTTGAGTTAGAAAAGGGAACTTATGTCAATCCTAGGGTTATAGTTTTTCCTTTGTAGGATGGGTTGGTGTTCATGTGTGGTTGATAAATCAGATAAAGTACTGGAATACACTGATGAAATGTTTTTTTCAATGACAAGCATGTTAAATTTCATTTCTTGCATACATTTAACCCTCTAAATATATAAAAATTGTTTGAATTCTTGACAGCACACCAACCTTCTTAGTTTATTAACCTCAGATTCTGACATAAAGATATCCCTTCACTGAAAGTATCAAAATATTTATAATGGCCGTGCACCATAACATAGGTATTCATATGAACCAGAAAGAACTATCTAAGACATTTATGATGATTTCAAATTGAAAACAACCCTTTAGTTTCCATATTTTAACCCTTTCAAGCCTGAATTTACCATTGTCATCTTCATCCACTACAAGCCGCGAATTGCTGTCGCAATTCTCGACTTATAGTGGATGAATATGACTTGACGTGAATAAAAATTAAAGAAAATTGTCATGTATTGGTAAACCAGTTTCATAGGAAATTTTGTTCTAAAACCCTTTGTTGTATGAAAATTAAGTATGTTTTCAGGCAAGTAAAATGATGCTTTAATGCATCTTGAGTTTACCGTTGTCATCTTCATCCACTACAAGCCGCGAATTGCTGTCGCAATTCTCGATTTCTAAAACCCTTAGTTGTTGGAAAATTAGGTCTGTTTTCAGGGATGTAAAACGATGCTTTAATGCATCGTGAGGGCTTAAAGGGTTAAAGGGTTAAACAAAAATAATTCAGAGTTTTAAGGGTTAATGGATATATAAATGAGAAGTTGCCTGGTGAATACTGTTTGCTTTTTATAATGTCGTGTAGTCTACAACCCAAATTTTTTTTTTCAGATGTATATGTGGCCATTTATAATTACCAAGAAGGTCAGCCTGGAGATCTAATATTTAATCAGGGAGATATTATAACTGTGACTTCGAAAGATGCTGACTGGTGGACGGGCACGTTGGGGGATCAAACAGGAATCTTTCCAGCCAATTATGTCAAGAAAATGGACATACAAGTAAGTGACAACTTGTAGAATTTCAGGGATCGCTCTTCCCTACAGTCTGTTTGTGAGTATTAATTTCTTTTGAAGTTTCTTCTCTTTCTAAACTTGTTTTGCGTCCTCTCATATGGGAAATTAGGTCCAGGGAAAAAAATTTCAATAGTTATAAATTACTTCCCATGTCTGACAACCTGACAAAAACAAGACTTTGACTCGGATGTTGGATTTATTTTAGCTGAATGTATGTTCAGTATAATTTCTTACACTTTTGGACACATTAGAAAACCAATGAATTAGATCTATTTCAATTGATGTTTTTTCTGCATGATGGTGAAAAAACTTTTTCTACTTTCAAATTATTTTATAAACAGCTATGCATTGTATAATGTCATTTGTATTTTCATTTTTTTCTAGAAGGTTTTTTTAAATATTCTAAAAGTAACTGTTGTACTTTGTAAAGTGATAGTATGTATGTAATTATACATTGATAGATGTATCACTATTTGATGAGGAGAGTGTTGTCCCAGTAAACACGAGACGTTGACACAATGTTATATGTATTGCTGTTGGCCATCGTCTGCGATGCCGACCCAATAATAAAGTAACATTGGATGAACGTCTTGTTTTTGCTGAGGTATTTTGATTGTCTGAATGATAGTTGTTGTGATAAACCTGCATGCTGGCTGTAGCCCCGCTTTGTTGTTTGCCTGCTAGGAGCAGCCAGTGGTGGCCCAGTCACCGCCAGCCTCAGCTGACCTCACCGACAGTGATTCCGTCACATCTGGCAGTTTAGGAAGAAAAGTATGCTTTCCCTTTACATTGTATATTTTTATTGATGTAAATCAATGCAGTACTCCAATTGGAGGTAAACAAATCACTGGTGTAAGAATATCCATAATTATGGAATAACCAAGAATAATCTCCGATGCAAATCTGATGTTTATGAACAACAAAAAATATATTGTAATAAATATCATTTGTAAGCTGTATATTTCTGCAAGATTTCACAATGTAAATTACCCTCAACAAATTTATGTAGCAGTCTTCTCAAACTTAACACTGACCAAATATTATACCGGTAGTATCTCAATCGTTAACAGGCGGAAGCATGCTCAATTGATTTTTAGTGATGTGCAAAGAGCAGGCTTTTCTGAATAAAAAACCTGCCAGTGACAAAAGGTGGTGGGTACAATTGTGATGTACCGTTGCAAAATCAGGCTTTTAGTGGAAAAAATATTTTTGAAATTTTGCCATTTAAAAAAAACACATTTTTCTGCTCATTTTAGAACATTTTTTTTATTATGAAAATTGGGTTTAATACTACATGTGCAAAATACAGAGAAATAAAAGGAATGGGAATTTGAGGCTTATCCTGCTGTATTGTTAGATATTATTTTTAAATTTTTTGAAGCTGGAATTATTTCGATTTCCAGCTTCACATGAAAAAAATATTTTACTTATGATAAATAGACTTGTACCGAATTCAATTGTTTTATTATCTGAGCATCTGTCCAATGATATAACAATTTCTGTGGCAATTTATTTGGTTTGACAATTGCTTTAAAATTATTCTCCAAATTCTTACATTGATCTAAAAACATGGCCTAGTGGATGTTTCACCTTTGTCTAATTCCATGGTGCCTAGCTCTTTGAGGGACTAGATATTTTTAATTAACTCCTGTGTGTAGTGCTGGTGATTGTAGTTGTATTTTCCATTGTGTAAATTTTTTTCTGAAATATGTCAAAATGACCCGTATATCAGTCACCAGCAGTTGAAGAGTTAACCCTTTCAGCATGTTTTTGTTTTGATGTATCATTTTATACTTTTTTTAACATGCTTCATTTTACTTGTAATTGTAATATTGAGTAAGGGGTTTCAAAGTGTCCTAAACAACCAAATATAAATCTTTGCAAGGTGTGTACAACCACATTCATAATGCTAAAACAGATTATCAATAACCCTTACAGTGCAGGGATCGAATTTAGTCGTCGGAATCTGTAAAGTCGATCCCCGCACTGTGAGAATAAAAAAAATTCTATTGATTGTAGACCCATAACATAGTTATTCAAGTAGAAAAAGCTGACTAAGACATGTATGATGATTTCAAATTGAATAAAACCCTTCTGTCTCCATGGTTTATATAAAAAAAATTCAGCGCTTTAAGGGTTAATGAGTTGGTGTTTATTTCAATAAAATGACACATTTTGCCAACAACCATACTTTCACACCTTATAGTTATTACAAACCCTGAAATTGAATAATTCTTCAATAATAAACTGCAAGTGAAATCTTTTTTAAATTGTCTGGTGTGATATGGTTTTTGCATTAATTTGTGAATACATGACATGAAATTCTATGTGTAGTGATTTTTATTGCGCTCATGATACTCATGATGAGCTGTATATTTTTAGGTTGGTCCTAAGGCTGTCAAGAAACCAGGTGAGTGATCAGTTTAGTCTTCTAGTTACATAGCCAGCAAACACGAGATATTGACCCGAGGTTGGATTAACCCTTGAAGCGCTAAATTAAATAATTTGAATTTTCACCTGCTTAAAGTGGGTGAAAATTTTTCATATTTGTTTAATTTGAGACTAAACATTTTAAAATGTTTAAGCGCACATTTCGTGCCTAATATCCATGATTTAAACAGCTAATAAAATAGTTGACAAACGTCTAAAGTCGCGCTTAGCGATGTAAGTGTTAATGGTGGGATGGTATCGCAGATAGCAGGCCAGCATTAAATTGACATTGGGTCAACATCTCAAACTCAAGTACATTTTATCGTGGGTTTGCACTCACAATCTCAATATTCAGTGTTCCCTCTATTGGTATCACAGACAGCTTGCTAAACAATGATAGGAAAAGTGTTTAAAAACACTCTACTTTTCACTGTGATCCTTGCAAAGAACAAGAATTAGATGTACTTTCAGATTATATCAGTTATGTTATCACACTTCTACCTATCATAGTGCGAGCTGGCGAGGCAGTTCTGTTTTTATTAGCCATTTAAATCATAGTTATCGGTAATGAAATGTGTGTTTAGATATCAACATTTGCAAATGTGATCTCAATTTACCAAATATGAGTGGGTAGACATTTAATTTATATTTTAGCAGTTTATTGGTTATTATTATTAATAGAATTAAGTGTATTATTGCTTCACAAGTAACTAAGGAATAGCGGGTAGTTTATTGACAGAAGTTTAATGATTACAGATATAGCATCAGTCATCGCTGCATATCAAGCAACAGGGGCAGAGCAGCTTTCTCTACAACCGGGTCAACTCATTCAAGTTCGTAAGAGAAGTAACTCTGGATGGTGGGAAGGGGAGCTTCAGGTAAAACATTAAAAATATGATATTTATTTATTGATATTTACCATACTTTGCTGTTGATCTTCATGAGGCATTTAAAATTGTAATGATTTTCACAGGCTCGAGGACAAAAGCGTCGCATCGGATGGTTCCCTGCTAATTATGTGAAATTACTAGGTGGCAGTGCCAGAAACACGCCAGATGTCGGTTCCCCCATGAAATCACTCTCTCCCACTCCTCAAGGCTCGGTGCGTATCAGATTCTCAACTCTGTTGTCAATTTGTAATTGTGAGGTATGATTAACTCTTAGAACACTGATGTCAGCTACAGTAGACATTCTGTGTTTTAATTAGCACCTGATAACCAGTTGTTAAAAATATAATGTGCTTTCAATCTTGAAACACTGATACATGTTGGGATCTAAATTTCACAAATAACACAAATTATCAGTCACTTGAAGTTGTGGATCGCGGTAGCGAGACACAACTTGGCTGAAAATTTAAATTTCTTTGCGCAGTGTTATTGCATTGATATTGCTCGGGTTAATAAATAATGGTGTGTTCTGTATTTTTTAGAATGCTGATAGCAGAAGTACAACTCCCATTAGTCAACCACAACCCACCACAGCTCCAGCGTGTAAGTTACAAATTAAAAATTCGGTTCTCATTGACAATCTGTTAATCACAATTTTTGATTGATTGATATTAGAGTTTAGATGTATAAAACATTTCTCCTGTCTTATTTTGCCTTGTATCATCATAAATGTCTTAATTCTACGCCATCTATGGTCATTACAAATATTGTAATTCTTTAAGTGTTGGGACTGTCTTTATACATCAGAATCTGACATCTACAAACATTCTGACCTATAAGTACGGTCCTCGCGCTGAAAGGTTTAAAGGATTGTAATGCCACTACTACTCTTTAATATCAAGGTGAAGATATGTACTGTTGCGTTCTATGTACATATCATGGGCGAATAGGAAGTGATGTGTGTGTTGGTGATTTTAGTGATGACATGTAGAAAATGATAACCCGCTGGAACAAAATGAGGACGCTTCTGGTTTATATATTACAGAGTGTTATATTACAGAATGAAGTTAAAAGGCTTAAAAGCTGTGGTAAGATTTTCTTTTTAGGATACAGGAAGATTTTCTCTTTTTGTTTTCTAGTGGAGCAAGTGGTATCACTGTACAATTACACCTCACAGCATGAAGACGAGCTCTCCCTTATCAAAGGCAGTATAATCAATGTGTCAAACAAAGACGATCCTGATTGGTGGAAGGGAGAACTCAATGGGGTCACGGGCGTTTTCCCTTCAAACTACGTGACGCCCCTGACGGACGCCATAGCAGAGGACGAAGAATCGTCAGCATGTAAGTAACTTATGTCTCATCACTTACCGATACACAATTTTTTGTTACTTCCCGAGAAGCACCTTTTAAATTCCAAGGTGACTTGGAATTTCAAGAGTGCATCTCCCTCCCCCTTGGTAAAGGGAGAGATGCACTCTTTCAGTTTCAAGGTGACAAAGTGTGCCACTGTCACACTCAAATTATCAGTGCTGCTGAAAAGAGCTATGATTGAAGTTTCATAACGATTGTTTTTGATCTGATCAACCTCCTTCCTGTTTGGGTATATCTCATACTGGTATGATATGATGGCATATTATTTCTGATGTATATAAGCTGATTGACTCAACTCTTTACAAATTCTCTTGTTATCTAATAACAATCCGATATCATATTAGTAATTACAACTTAATTGTATATACATTAATAGAAGTGCATTTGACGATCACAGTGTTGTGATTCTCAACACCCAGCAAACACAAGGCATGTTTCACTTTCGGTTGTATGCTGGGTTAGCGTCACAAATGATGGCTCAACAGCAAAACCAACATGGAAACAATGCTTCGTTTTTGCTGGGTATTTCTTAAAATGATAACCTAGAGAATCACAGTTCAAAACTTGAAAACGATCCCTTTAATGGTTCTTTGATTATATCTTATTTGATCTGTAGCTCATCTCATAAATGCTTTCTATCATTTAATTAAGAATAACCATCATTTCTTTTTCACAAAAATTTGTTATCTTTTTCATTCCAAAGACACAAGTTTGTAAGCGGATAAAACATACACACTAATAAAATTGCTTTTTGTGACATTTTAATTATTCTAACAGTGTGATTTTGTTATTCGTCTAACAATTATTCAACAGCAAAGCAATTTTAAATTGATATGAGTAATAAATCTATTGAATCATGGAAAGCGTTTTGACTCTGACGATTATGTTTCAAAGCTGTTATCTTACCTGAGCCTTTTTTTCTGTAGGAGCCAGCAGGTGGCAGGGTGGTGTTGGTGACCCTCCTTGTGACCCACTTCCATGTACGCCCCCTAGTGATCATCTCTTGTCCCACTGCCTCAATGCTCTCATTGGCAGATAGTATCGTTCTAGATCTTGATGAATTATATCAAACTAGATCATATGTTTGTAATTTTACTATCTGCAATTCTGTTCCAAGACTGCATCTCTGCCTCAAGAATTATGTTATTCCCGAGTCATTTAGAAAGATTCGCACATTGTCAAAAAATTAGTGTTTTTTCTAGATTTTCAATATTGTAGGTTCTCTTTTTTTCAAGCAATTTGCATATTTCTTTTTTGTCTTTAAATAAAATTGGTTTCGTGCCAAAGTGGACCCAGCAAACACAAGACATTGTCCCATTGCTGGTTCAATGTTGGTCCACCGTCTACGACGCTGGTCCAACATTGAACCAACAATGGGACAGTGTATTGTGTTTGCTGGGGAGTGGACATCTGGTGAGCAAAATGTGTGTACACGTTATCAATGTTAAGCTCTAATCACTATGAGCGATCAATTACTGATCACATGTCGATTATTCACTTCGCTGGTAATATGCTGACAGACTTATCACTAGGGGGCACTAGTGGCAGTGGGTCATCACCTGAGCTCAGACATTGTATAATTATGCAGCTTGATTGTGACTTCGTGTAAATGCCGTGGTAAATCACACCGGTTCTACTCCTCTATGTAACTCAGCGCCATCTTCTGATACAGTCGCCTCTTCCCCCGCCTACCTCATCACCTTGTTCTCGTCTGGCTCTCCTATCACTGCAGGTACAAGATGTTGACACAATGTTGGCTTACTGTTGGGCCAGCGTCGCAGACGCTGGCCCAACAGTAAGCCAGCATTGGGTCGGCCTCTCGCATCTTCTGGAATGTCTACGCTACTGCTTCCCTGGTGTTAATGCTGGCACGCATATTACCTACCAACAAATAACTTTGAAGGTTATCCATATTCATTTATCGCTTGTATGAAGTATAATATCCAACGTTTATTATTGCATTTTTTTTTGTTTAAATCCAATTGCTCATAATGCACGCCAAGGTAAATAGAATGATACACGCAGGATAGTATTCATTCTACATGGCATTGATATATGTTCCCCTGCCAATTTTTCGTTCTCTTGTATCTGTGGGTATAAATGAAATGACGTCGAACAGAATGAAAAGAAAGTGTGATTAGTGAATATACTCGATATACATAATATATATTGTATACCCGTGTGCTAGTATTTATTAAGGGTCAAAACAGTAACAATTTCATGTTCTAAGTAAGGTACATTTTTCAATTATTGTGCAGTGATTATATCACTATTTTTATATAGACATAATTATGTGAGATTTTCTCTTATATTAAAATAAAAAGAACTATGAATTTTGATGAGGAGGGATATAAAAATGTCCTTATATTCATCCTGGATTGTCAATGTATTGGATATGATGATACATGCACATATAATTGATAATATTAGTTTTGTCTATTTATTGAAATATCTTGCTTTCGGTTTTAGAAAAAAATTGCGCCCAAATGAATTATTTTTCTGGTAGGCTGCTAGCGTTCTAATGCCTGGTGGGCTTAGGTTTAAACCAGTTATAATTTAAACGAATCGGAAATGTTCCACTATGGGTTGTAGGAAAAATATTTTGAATGAGATGAGGTTATTTTTGTAGAGATACGGTTGCGTTCTATGTACATATCAGTGGCTAATAGGATGTGAACCTGTAGTAATATGACAGATGTAAGGTAGGATTTTGTCTACAATATTGCACATATTGTCCCCCTGGAATAGAAAGGGTGTTGGAGGAAATAAACACTTTTCATTCCAGGGGACAAACTATGTAGTCTGGATGACAGTCACAGATATTAATGTTTGGACCGCTAGTACAGAAACAGTACACAGGTGTGTGTGTACACTGGTAGTGAGTAGAATCACATGGTAAATACACAGTCTGCACTGTCAAGTATACTATGTACTATAGAAGGTACATGTAGATAGGTTAGTTCTATCACAAGCAGTGTAGTGTATTTATTTAGTGATGGACCTATGATGATGGTAAATAGAAAAATGTGTTCATATCAATTAGACAATAATGTTATGCAAAAGAACATAGGTTATGTAGTACTGGAGAGGATGGATGTGCTATTGTATTATTAGGATATGATGAATTAAATATGAGTGTTTTTTTAAAAGTCAGGTAAGCATGCTGATTCCAAAAACCAATGCACCGGTAAACATTACAGACAGCATATTCCACACATGTCATATAGGCTGTTGTGTGCAATGCATGCTTTGCAGCGCTAGTATAGTAAAATTAGATTTATGCATTGTGCGATCACTCGTGTTTAAATTCAATAGAGTTTGATGAACTAAATCTGTTTATTCTGATAGCAGATTACTGGTAAGTTCAGCCTTGTTCACCAAACTAATGCCTGCAAAATACAATACATTAAACCAATGCTGTTCTAATATTGAGCTACAGCATTGGTTCAATGTGTTTGCAGGGTAGTAAAATTGAAAACACCGCAGCATTTAAAAATGATCACTATATTGATATCAAACTACAAAAATCATATAATTTATATCAACTGCGCAAATGTCAATTTTCGGTTGTATCTCTTAAACCTATTGCCCTTTGATGTCATAGATGAAGATTGTTTAGAATAATGGACAGCGTAAAGATAATTGAGATTCCCATATTACACTAAGGTGTAATATATTGTTTACTAAATTTTCAATGATATACTTGAACAATTAGTTTGAACTTATTGCATATTTATTTCCATGGAAAAATAAAGTCATAGTCGAGGACAATGGCTTGCTTCATCCCAAATAAGTCTGCGAAAAAATGTTAGAAGTTTATAACTCAAAAATAATTTTACTTCACTGAAGAAAACCTTTGCATGCAATCCTATGCACATAGTCCTCTGTTTAAGTTATAAATACAGTATTAATTTACGCAAGTTAGTATATAATTGTAAATAGAGCAGTTTACACATTTGCTTTGTAGGTATGTATAAAATAGTTACGTTGGTGCTTATTGTTTTATTGTATATAGATAAAATGTAATCATTAAACATTAGTCATTGATGTAAAAATCTTGTCATTCATGTATATATAACGTCTCCCATGCTAAGTTTAACCGCTATTCTGCCTCCGTTTCTTGTAGTTCAGGATATTTTAAATCATTGTGTCAATTTACTACAAAATGATCGTTAAATATAATAAGCAGTGCAGGTTTCATCCTATTAAAATACATGCTGCTATGTTTGCCTCTGCATGACATCATACATAGTTTCATGGTTCTCTCAATTCATTTAAAAACTACTAGTCTAAGATTAGTCTGTGTTGTAAGTGAGATTATTATCAATCACCTGGCAACATGCTATGTTGCATAATTTTATCTACATTTCTGTACCGGTACAGCATAGTGAGAGCTGACTAATAATATTAAATAGGTAGAGCTATAAATTTTTCGCAAAGCTAGTTCAAAGCTGACACCGGCCAAATAATCAAATCTGAAATTTGAATATGCTATTACCATTTGACTTATAAATGACAAAGGTAACTTGATACGTCATATTTTTTTATTCCAATCAATTCAAAAACTACCAAGCTGCAACTATATTACTGTCTAGAAGTATTTAATTTAAATTCTAGTGAGTATAATTTTTTTGACCGGTACATAATCAATGTTATATTTTCACAGTGCTTTGTGGCAGTTTAGATAGCTGATTAATCTCAGGATCTGAAGATCAATAATAAATAATAATGAAGGTATTTCAGGTAGATCATTAAAATGCTATGTTATAATTGATCCTTTGATGCATATCATCATTTCTATTTGTTTTATTTCCTGTAATTAAATTCCTGTATTTATATTGTGATATAACTTTATGCATGATGAAAATTCAATGACGACATTAACCTTTGTTGATAGAAGTATGATTTGGTAGCCCCTGTTATTGTTGTGAATATAACTTGTTAGATAACTTGTATAAATCACATCTTATTGTATATATAGTTGTTGCTGCAGCCTTGTTGGTTAATTATTATTTTGTCCTATCGGTCATGGTCGTTAGTCTCATTAAATCTGTACTCACAACATAATCTTCATAAATAATCAAGAATTAGGTGATGTTTCTTCTTTTTATTATAGCCTTTCTTTGTTAACAATATAAACTCTTAAAGCGCTGATTTTTTTTACGAAAACCTTGGAGGCCAAAGGGTTTTTTCATTTTGAAATCATCATAACTGTCATCATAGCTTTTCCGATTCATTTGAATACCTATGTTATGGGTCTACGGCCATTATAAATATTTTAATTCTTACAGTGCGGGGATAGACTTTAGTCATCAGAATCTGACAACTAAAGTCTATCCCCGCCCTGTAAAGGTTAATCCTTAATGCGCTAAACTATACAATTTACCTTTAACGCATTTGAAGTTGTGAGTCTGGGAGTTGTCTCTCTACTGCGACCCACAACTTTTAAGTTGATAAAAATTCCATTTTACATTGGTACAATTTATATCAAAACATAATTCTATCCAACAGTTTTATTGTTATTTTCTCTTTCAACTTTTCTTGTTTGAAAATTAAATATAAAGGCAAAAACAGCTATAGACGTCTTTAGAGCTCTAAGGGTTAACCCTTTCACACATAGACCACTCTCGTATATATACAGGAGTAGCAGAACAAGGGTTATGTATGTTATTTCAAAATACAAAACTCTACATAGCAATAACATGCATCAAATGCCGCGTATTGTATTGCGGTAGTGAGACACAACTTCAATAGAGAGAAAATTTAAATTGAAAAGCTCTGTTTATTTGAGATATTATTACATGTGGTATTTATAAAATCAGGCCATTTCCAGTCACAACGAGAGGGAAATTAGCTGGGCTTTTAATCTGTTTTATTAGCAGAATGAAGCACAGTTATTGCAGTTATTGGGAAAGAAACGAGTTTTTAAACATCAAGATATACAAATGTTAATTAACCCTTTAACCGCCAAATTATTCAATTTGAATTTTCACCCACTTGAAGTTGTGTCTCGCTGATGCGATCCACAACTTCAAGCGAATGAAAATTATTCGGATTTGACAAAATGGAGGTCAACTGTTTTCAAATATTGCTGATTAATGTCACATTTAATCTTTAACGTGTTTAAAAGGTGGTACTTAATGTGCTAATAAAAAATGAAAACCCGAAGATATGCGGCACCGGCGGTTAAAGGGTTAAACAAACATGAGTAATTTTCAAGCACTTGAAGTTGTAGGTCGCAGTAGCGAGACACAACTTCAAGTGACTGAAAATTTAAATAAGATAATTTAGAGTGTAAATGGTTAATAGTGTTGAAGAAAGGGTTCAGACAGCATCATTTCTCCTCAAAATAACGTCCGTTATTATGGCTGTGAACACGAAACATTTGGTAATCATTGTTTTTTTAATGCACTACTTCACTTTAAGAAATCCTTTCTTAATTCAGTCAACCGTTTTGTTATTGCTTTATATAGATTCTGGTTTTTTTTATAGGTTAAAGTTTATAACATATTTACTAAAATCTATATGTGGAATATCCCACCTTCGATGTATTTTTGTCTGAAATGTATTACATTGCTGAAGCCACACCATGCCATATGTCTGTGCCCTGTGTTCATGTAATGCTCTTCAATACTGAGTAATTCTATAATTACAAATTAAACTTAATTTTGATACTTCAATCATTCATCACACTGTCTCATTTTTATCAGAACACAGTAACAAATTTTGATGTTTGTTATAAAATGCTAATTTCATGTGTAATTTGTAGGCCCACTTGTTAGCGAAAGAACTGTAGTAATTTCTACTCTAAAATGTGACATGTGTAGGTATTTATTATTAAAACGTTGATTCTTCTATTGATCATTCATATAATTATTAAGTGCGAGAATTTCAAAACTGTGCTTTTACTTGTATTTGAGACCATTATCTAGTATTAATTATAGAATAAACCAATTCCGTGTCCATAAATTCATTGGCAATAGTAGCTGGATATCATATCACATGAATTGTAAATGTGAATCAGACAATGCCACCAACAATCAAATATATCTCTAAATAGATTAGAATGCGGACAAGTGTTGTTTTATAATCACGTTGTATTTAATATGATAAGCAAAGGTTAAAAAATAGTCTGTGATTAGTTCCTAATTAAAAATACCGGTAGTCTACATTCTGATTGCAGTCTAAAAATAGCAAAAGCTTTTAATATGTTGACTGAATTTTAGATTCTAATTAGTATTATTTAGCAAAGAAGATGCCAGTTCTAAATCAAGTTTAATTATCACCTCTTCACAAGCCTCTACAGCCATGCCATTGCGGTACTTGGCCCTACCACTAAATAATAGCAATGGATTATATCACTATTTTTACAGGGTATGTTATGTACTGATTTATAAACATAAGTTCAAACATAATTAAAAAAACATTTAAAAGGTATATGTTTATTAGAATAATTTCACAACTGCGGACTCACAATCAATGAGAAAAAATAGCAAAATTGAGTTCATCATTGCAAATAACGTTTAATATCTAAATATATTGTCTGCATCATCAATAAGCCTAGTGCATTGGAGATATTTAATGGACACCAAATGAGAAAGCGAAAAAGTGTGTTGACATTAAAATAATAGCCTAGTTTTTTCAGTCACTCGTACCTCTTCTCCAACTGGCTAATTTTAGTCCAGTTAAGTTAAATAAATTTGATGTTTACGGTATGAATTGTGGTTTTTACCATATTCTTTGCTAATAGCCACATTTAAGGTATTGTATGTCACTTTTAATCCGCCAAACTGGACTGAATAAAACGTATACGAAACAGCCATACCCTACTTGGTAGTACCTGTATAAAACTATATGAAACCTCATTATTCAACAGAAACTGCAGATCAATGGATAATGTGTTGTGGATAAATGAAAGTGTATTTTCATGTAGATTAATTACATTTAATAAATTCTTGCAGCTAGCATATTAACACAATGTTTGTAAGACTACGCACACATGGTATTGTCATTTTTGCATTTTGTCAAGGGTTGGTAGTTTTCAACACAGTAAATAGAATGTATGTAGAATGAAAAAATCGTTTCCCACCGGTATTTATATAGCCCGACAATCACACATTGACAACTACAGTCTGTTTCACCAGATCCTGGGAGTAGCCTGTTTCCGCTTTTCGCAGTCTCTTTTTTTTTCTTGGATCATTTTTTCGTCTTTCCCAAACATCGCTGAAAAAATTTGGTGGATCTTTATTGTGTATTTTCTAAATTAGACCATTTGGCATGTAACGTATTTCTTGTTTTTCGGTAATTTCATTATATGCGAAATGGCACAACTTCGATAATACACAACAAAATTCCACCAAATTTTCAGAAATGTTGGGGAAAGATGAAAAAATGATCAGAGAAAAAATTATTTAAAAATTTGAAACAGCGACCGAGCAAATTGAAAAAAAGCTACTGCCAGAATCTGGTGAAACAGACTGTACATAATATGTAATTAATCAATGATTAATTTACATGGTATACTTTGACATGCTGTTTAGATACTTTGTGAAGTAGACTAGGGTGTAAACCCATCCAGACAGCCCCCCAGTTACTAGAAATACAGCTATCATTCTAAATGCTCTGATAATATGTGAATTCCATATGCAATGGCAATAAATGTGATGTACACAAGTGTAACGTGTTTTGATTTAGCTACTTGTAGATTTAATGTACACATAAACCAGAGGTTATCATTACAAGTCCCAACCAAGCAATGGAGACAAAAAGTCATTATGTACATGAATACCCAAAAGGGAATGAACGAACGCTATTTAACCCTTTCAAGCCTGAATTTACCATTGTCATCTTCATCCACTACAAGCCGCGAATTGCTATCGCAATTCTCGACTTGTAGTGGATGAAGATGATTTAAAGTGAGTAAAAAATTAAAGAAAATCACCATGTATTGGTAAACCAGTTTCATGAAAATTAAAAAAACCTTTAGTTGTAGTAAAATTAAGTCTGTTTTAGGGGATGTAAAATTATGCTTTAATTCATCGTGAGGGCTTAAAGGGTTAAAGTATGAGTAAAGTCCACCTTAATGAAAAAGCAGTTGACCAGAATCATTTGACTCTAATGGTCTTACTCTCAGACGATTATAGTTGCTCCATTATTATTGTGGTCAGAACGGACGTTTTTTTAAACCAGAGAAATTTCTTGTCAGCACGATACCCTTCTTTTTATGGAACCGATTGCTCTGATTTGTTTATCATGCGCACAACTCTCCATCGCTGGGACAAGCCCGAAGAAGAGAGCTGTTCTGTAATATTAGGCTATAATTGAGGTCACCATGGCCGTTTTCCACGCATACCTTTATTGTAAGCTTGATACCCTTTGTTCTGATATTTTGCCATGTAGCATATTGGTGAGATCCTTTTCGGCTAAGTATTAAACTGCTCTTCGTGCTTCTTTCTCCAGTCTACATTTCATGCCTCCCAGACGTCCTATAATTCCTTTATTGCCTATTAAAAAACGGAACATCCTAGATTTAGAGACAATTTGTCCTATAATTCCTATATTTTGCATTATACAGCTCCACAAAAAAGGCTTATTATTTTATTTATTATAAATATGGACATACATTACTGTACATATACGAGTACCGTAAACATCCATAAAATTCATTTCTTAATGGACTGTAAATGCCATACACCTGAGAACTATTCATAAACAAATTTCTCCCAACATATATTTAGCCATATAATTTGATGCGAACACTGGCATATATTATGCCTTTTATCCCACGCCGGGGTTATGCGGCTGCCTCTGATCTGTGGCCATCTGGCCGGCTTTCCGTCTGCCTGTCCACATTTTGTTTCCAGAGCAGGTATCCGAAATCCATCTGGGGATTTCTTTGATATTGCACACACATCCCTCAGGAGTGTAGATGTGCCTTTTTGGGCTTATGACCTCTGACCTACTTAAATGGCCAACTATCTGCCATAATTTAATTTAACTTGATCAAAGTTAAAATGGCCGACTCGACCATTATTTACTTTAATATGCCTGATATTTGGCAAAAGGTGTCAGATAGCCAGACCATTACTATGAAACAAAATGTGAGGTTTCCGAAATAGATATGCCCTGAAGAAAACTTTAACTTTATCAAATTTTAAATTGCCGACAAGTGGCCATAATTAACTTTAATTTGCATGATATCTGACCAGATAGCTAGACCATTACTATAAAACAAAATGTGTGGTTTCAGGCAGGGGTATGCCTGAAAAATGTTGACTCGATCATATTCAAAATGGCCGACTTGTGGCCAGCATTGATTATAATATATGCGTAATATCTGGAAAACACCTGCCAGAAGCTAGACCATTACTATAAACAATATAGGGACGAAATTCCCGTATTTCTTATTTTTGACATGGTTGTCCAAAATAAGAAATCAGGAATTTTGTCTCTATATATAGCCTAACTGGTAAATGCACAGGACAAAAATCAAAAAACTTTTGCAGTTCTAATCTATGGACATGTTTACATCATATGGTCATATTACAAGCCAAAAGAAAATCACCGATTTTTTGATGATTTTAGCCTGGGTATGGGCCTTTAACAGAATGTGAGAGAGTTCTGGAAAGGAAGTGCCCCCAAAGAAATTATATTAGATGGGAGGGGGCGGGATTATGGTGGCCGGTTGACCTCTCATTGTGTGTTTTGTAATGCAATACATAATTTATTATGTTTATAATTTTCCTATAAATAGCTATAAACATCCTATAAAATTCCTATGTTTCCTATTTTATTTTGGCTGAAAGTCTCTGGGAGGCCTGTCACTTTTCCTTACTAATTATTTATTTGAATCCTATAGTTCAAAGACCAGTCTTCAACGACATCACAATACGCGATATGTTTGAGCCTATAAATAAGTTTAAAAATCAAATCGCTATCTTCTGGTTAAAATTTAATTAACCTTATGCCTTGTATTTAACATTTGGGTCCACGTCTGATGCTGGGTGTAGGCTTCTATACCGTAAAGTAAAAGTGCAATCTTCACATGAAGCCAAATGTATCTGTTTGATTTCCTGAATAAGATGTGGAAGGCTAAATTAATGTAAATAGTGGTTTCGCAGTTATTGGATCGTTTGTCGTTTAATTATTTTGGTTCCCTTCAAATTGGCTCGTCATTCAGTGCTAATATTTTCCGCGCGAAACACACCAACGCTATTGTCAATGCGACGTCCCATGCGACGTTTGTGACGATGTTGTTTGAATTGTGGGCCAGCGTCGGTCGCGCTTATCTTGTGGATAGTTATTGTTGAATTGTCATCTAAATTTAGTGCAAATGATCATCACATCTTTCGATGTACCTTTTGATGGTATTGGGTGTACATCTACTTTAATTAACCCTTTGAGCCCTCACGATGCATTAAAGCATCATTTCACATCCCCGAAAACAGACTTAATTTTCGTACAACAAAGGGTTTTAGAACGAAAATTCCCATGCAACTTGTTTACCAATACATGGCAATTTTCTTCAATTTTTCACCCACTTCAAATCATCTTCATTCACTACAAGTCGAGAATTGCGACAGCAATTCGCGGCTTGTAGTGGATGAAGATGACAGTGGTAAACTCAGGCTTGAAAGGGTTAAGAACTATACTAGACTTTAGTCCAGTTTTGGTTTTTACTGAGAAAAAATAATATGCATTCTATGATTTTTAAAGTATGACTACAGGGACTCTTTGACATAAATCTCAGCTCTACTAGTGAGAGTCCATGCCCCGCATTGAAAATTTGGCCCAAGATTGTGGACTCTTTAGTGATACGATAGAAGCGAGAATGTATGTATCTGGATAGAGTTAGACCAGACATCTCCGATGAATCACATTTGGCTGAAAGATATGATTTAATTATCACCGGTATACATTTTATGATATTAAGAATTCAATGAGAAATATATGATGCTTCTATAACTAATTTCTCAAAAACTATAAAACCACCCAGAAGCTTATTGAAAATTAGTTTGGCCAACATTTTTACTCACTGTCCAGGATATTTTTTGACAGCTAAATCATTAATATAAAGTAAAAACGCCCGAAATTACACAAAGAAAACACACACAAATTTTGCAGGTATAAAATTCAAAATTGACGAAACACACTGACAAGCATTATATTCTCCATCTTGCTTATTATCTCAGAAATCTTGGTAGAGCATTATTATAAAATGAACTGTCTGGTGTTAAACAATAACAAGCGGTCATTTCTTCTCCTTGGATGTTGGCCCAAGTAACCTTGTATGGTAGCCAGCGCATAAATATATAAAAAACACTGTTCTGCATGTCGTACACAATGATATTCTATGAGAAATGTAGCTAATATAAACCGATACATAAGCGACTGGCGGTAACCAGGTAAAAGAGGCGAGCATTCATGTTCGTTACGAACACCTTTCCTAGTTTCGCAGATGTAAATAGGAAACGTTGATTTTTTTTCAACACTTCAAACCCTCACGATACAGCAAAGCGTCAATTTGCATCTCTGAAAAATTACTTTATTTTTGTTTAAAATAACGAACAGACTCGTGGTGGTTTTAGGAAATAATCACATATTTCATGACAACCAGACACATCCCGTAGCTTGTCCTTAACATAATTTTACATCTGAATCGGTAGAGATTATCTTGTCTTCTACAATATATTGACTCTATTCCAACTTCACTATTAAAGCCATGTATAGATACGTTAATTAGACCGATAATGCAAAGAAAATATAATACGTGGAAATAGGGAAGAGTTTCATCAAGGTTGAGAGACGGCCACTTGAAGCCGCTTTTTAAATAACATTTAACTTATCTTCAGTTACGTTCTTTCATAGCCGTCTGAAATCAGTTTCATTCTGCATTTAAAAAGTTTACCTCTACTGAAACAGCGCTTCTCAAAATAAGCCGCACAATGATATTTGTTAACATATACACTCTGCTACCCCTGTTCGATGCAATAGGTCACAATGCTTTGGCCAAGTTTTTTGTATAAACCCGGATGGGACAAAGGGGCTCCACAATGGTTCATTCCTCACTCTCCGCTAGAAAACGGACTGTTATATAACAGGAGCGATCATGTGTCACCATTGGTTTCGCACAGTACTCTGTTCTTGGTCTGGACCAATCCTGTTCGTAAAAGTCTGCTTCCATTTAAAAACAAAGTAATGGACACAAAACAAGTCAGTGAAATTAGAATCAAGCCACAGCAGATGGCGCTCGCCTATCTTAAAGAAACATGCCCAGGTCTAAAATCATAGAAAAATCGGCGATTTTGTTTTAGCTGAATAATATGACCATATGATGTAAACATGTCCATAGACTAGAACTGCAAAAGTTTTTAAATTTTTGTGCTGTGCACTCACCAGTTAGGCTAGATATAGAGACGAAATTACTGATTTCTAATTATTGACAACCATGTCAAAAATAAGAAATACGGGGATTTCGTCTCTATATCTAGCCTAACTGGTAAGTGCGCAGCACAAAAATTAAAAAAAACTTTCGCAGTTCTAGTCTATGGACATGTTTACATCATATGGTCATATTATAAGGTTAAAATAAAATCACCGATTTTTTGATGATTTTAGACCTGGGCATGTCCCTTTAACAAGCATCACCTGGTACACCACATCAACCAAGTCGTCTCGATGACTGCATGCCTTCACGATGTTCACAGCTGGGTGACTGAAATTCAATCCAACTAAAAGATAATTCATTTTATTATCCCTCAGCACCAAGGCTGAGGGAGGTATAATTTCAAGGTCACCAGGTCATTGACAGGGCACTGGCTTGTAAGCGCGATACCTTCATACGACTCTGCTTAGGACTTTATTTGTAAGCCAGATCACGTGCACCACGCTAATGTTAACCCTTGTACTGCTGAGACCAATCTTCCACAGCAAGTTATGTTACCCGCGAGCACGCAGTGCGATACCTTGCTTTATCGAGCATAGCGTCCAACTATTCAAAATAGCCAGATACCTTGAATGTCGCGTGTCGCAAGACCGGCCAATCCGAAAGCGTTTGACAGCTGGCTGAGAGTATAGCTTGCTTGTTTCCCGTTGTTATGATAGATCAGATGGATATATGAGCTCGGAATCTCACTATGATGGTATTGTGTTCCGAGCTCCCTGAATGGCGGCCACTATATGATTACTGGCCGCCATGACGAAAAGGAGAAATTCCCAACTTGTCTATATAATACATCTAGCAGCGGAAACAGGTAACTGTGCATGAGAGATGAACGAGAGGTCGATTCCTCGTGAACTTTTATGACCTATTTATAAATCTGAAACATCCAATGAGGTTTGAATCTCAGACACACCCCCAAGATGACCACATAGACAGAATAACTGATTGTAGTACTTGATACGGCCAGGCTCATGCGGTAAGCACTCCCGTGAGACTGACCAAGGGAAGATGCTGAGACCGTACTATATATACGTTTTCAAGTTTCAGAGCAAATAAAATGCCAATGAAATCCCTAAAATAGTTTGTGACATATGTTCAGTTTAGGACAATAATTCAATTCTTCAGATGCTTATTTTTCTTCAATATAAATATTTTTGTCTTTTGAAACTGACAATTACGTCAGTAATTTATGCTTTAAATTACGAGAAATAGAAACACACTATTCAGCGACACAAGGGTTAACGTCGAGCTCGATACTCCGTGACTTTGACAGAAATTTCTAATTGTTGGAGTACAGCTGAGAGGTACTGCCATGGAATGATGGTTATTTTGGAACTGAAGTTCAGCGTAACAAAATACTCAATAATGTTTTCCCTGTTGATTGTCTAAGCAACAAAACAGATTGATGAACCTATGTATTTCAATGACAATTTTAATTTCAAATATAATTGTATAGCAATTTTATAACAAGAATGTCTCGATATTTCGCTGTTAACTGCAGAAGCTGTTTCAAATATTCTTCTTGGTAATAGACTTTGATTATTAAAAGTTTTCATCTTGCATGGCGTGACAGAAAAGGAAATCGACTGACTGTAGCAATTAAAAATATTTTACCCAGGAAAGTATACACGTTTCTGCTGTAGGCCCCTATTACTCCAGCAAACACGAAACGTTGAACCGGGGTTGTTTTATTATTAGTCCAACGTCTACGACGCTGGCCCAACATTAAAGCAACACTGGTTTAACGTATCGTGTTTGCTGGGACTCCACCACTGAAAAAATATCCCTTGACTTCACTGAGGACGACCGCGCTTAAATCTGGACAAATAATTTTGGTTAACGTCTAGTTGTGCATCGCCTGTGAGCTCGGGTCTCCTATGAGTTATAAAAGAACTGCACATATTGTAATGTTGCATTAATAAATTGTCATCTGTTACACAAAGATAACTCATGACAGATGCAGCAGATAAAAAATCCACAATGGCAGACGGCCAGTAACAGAAGGTTGCTTTTGTGTTCAACTAGGCCACCCTACCGGTACTTCTCCAAATGTGGATTTTAATATTATCTGTAGTAACGGAGTGTTCTTTACAGTAGTAGGTTGTGATAACCAGCACTTTCTATTTCGTTTGTGGGACAATCTTGTTACAGTAGACGGGGTTAGCCATTATTTACACCCTTATATTTATTTATTTACATTGTTTAATTTTGAAATTATTGAGCTTTCTTTAAATTTTATATTTACTAGAGTACTATTCTGGGCTGCAACAATTTTCGTGAATAATAGGAATCTTCGAAATATTGGCCCACTCATCCAGCCCTTTTTCTGTTGTAACAATAGGTCTGCGCAAGGCCACATTGTCCCTCGACATTTCTACACGTTTTTTAAATAAATAAACTGATCTGCTTAATTAGTCTATTAAATCATTGATATTGGGAATGAAATGAGTCTTTAGACATCAAGATTTGCAAATGTCTAAAGCTAAACAAATGCTAGTAATTTTCACCCACTTGAAGTTGTGAGTCGCGGTAGCGAGACACAACTTCAAGTGGATGAAAACTTAAATAAGATACCTTAGCACTAAAAAGGTTAAAATGTGTAATTTCTAATAATTATTGTGTTCAGGGGGCAGTACTAAACACAAAGAAGGACACAGCCCCGAGCAGCAGAGACAATATGCGATACAGGAACTGATCAGTACAGAAGAGGCTTATATGGCTGATACACGTATTGTACTTGAGGTAAGTTTCTTAACCCAGTAAAAAATAAATGTTTATATTTTGGAAATGATCCATTTTGTTTATGTAGGTATGTGTATGCAATCTGTATCTGCTTTATCATGTTTGTAGTATGGGCTGATATCCTTACTATACTTAATTAATCATGATGCAGTCGTTGATATTTGCTGAAAATCCAGAAGCAGAAGCTTTACATACTATATTATTTTTTTATTTTATATTATTTTTAAAATATTTTATCTTATGAACTAATTACAATAATTCATATTTATCATGAATATAATATATTTACCAAATCGAAAGCATTCTAGAATGGTCACTTCTGGCGCTCACCATGGATAGATATTCAAGCCCAAGTCGACCCCTTGGATATAAAAGGGTGTATCTTCCTCTTTACAAAGTTAGCAGATACACCCTTTCATATCCAAGGGAACAAAGTGTAATATTATCCAAATTGCTCTGATATGAACGAAACTGTTTCTTTAAAACACATTTAATCAGACCCAGATCTAAGCTGATATCAAAAGAAATATTGCACATGTAGTAATGTACAATATTAACCCTTTCACTGCTAAAATCACGACTATAATCGTTTTTTCAATCTGTTTTATTAGAAGGCTAAACCACAGTTATTGGTAATGAAATTAGTGCTTGCACATCTAAATTTGCAAATGGTTGTTTTCAAATTAAGAAAACTTGATTCATTTAAATCCTCTTAAAGTTGTGGGTCACTGTACAAGACACACCTTTGAGGGGTTAAAAAATTAAATAAATTTAACAGATAAAGGGTCAAACACAAATCCAATAGTCTGCATGGGTAGTTAAAGGTTAAGATATGTACCCTTGTCACTTGGCAGGCATTTCAGAAACCATTGTTAGCAGACAAGGCACTGACACCAGAGGAGTCACGATCTATATTTGTCAACTGGAAGGAGCTGATCATGTGTAACACTAAGCTAGTCAAGTTAGTAATAATTGCCCTTTTTTATATTTCAAAGTTTTTGATAACCATGAAAAACCTGCTTTATTAGTCACAGTGTTGTTCACATCAGAGACTACATATTCGTTGTTCACATCGGAGACTACATATTTTCTTATCTTATCAGCAGGCGAACTCTTCCATATTTTCTATACGTTTTTCAACATACTGAATTCTCCTGTCACCTTTATGCACCAATTGGCCTACCCGGTGCCATTTTAAAGTCTGGTACTTAATAATCGGTTTAATAAGCATTCCAGCTGTTATCAAGATCCTTATATTGTTTTGCAGACTCTCTCTAAAATTAACTGATGAATTAAGCATCCCGATACTATCGGCATGTGCCTTGGCAATTATTCACTTATATTTTTGGGGAGCAACGAGCCATAAACAGCCATTTCCCAAGATGGCCGCCCAAACAGTTTGTGCTCATGATATCTTATGAGCCGTTGGGTGCATGTTTTCTGGGTGTTTCTGATGATTCAATTCCTAAATACCCCATTTTATTCGTCTCCCATTTAATTTCGCAACAGAGAAATAATTTTGTGTCAATATGGTGCAGGTGATGTAGATGTTCATCCTGCAGTATCAATTGTTTTTATTGTATTCATCATGACTGTTTACAGAGCTATTCGTGTCAGAAGAAAGATGACAAACGCACAGCAAATACCTAACATTGGTGATATACTGTGTGAAAACGTAAGTACAATAACAATTTGTATTAAATTAATCTCACTTTATTCAATTGATGTATTAAAACCCACTCAGTGTATTTATGCACCACATAGCATATTTCGAATAAAAAAAAGACTAATCAATGGTCTAATCCATCGCAGTAAGGGCTTTCTGGGACCCTTTAAGCCGTCTCGATGCATTAAAGCATCATTTTACATACCGGTACCTGAAAACAGACTTAATTTTTCTACAACTAGGGGTTTTAGAATGAAAATTTCCATGAAACTTGTCTACCAATACATGACAATTTTCTTAAATTTTTCATTCACTACAAGTCGAGAATTGCGACAGCAATTCGCGGCTTGTAGTGATTGAAGATGACAATGGTAAATTCAGGCTTGAAGGGGTTAATTTATGGTATTGTACTTTGGTATATTTTAAAAGCAGGATGTTTTGGTTCGCTCTGAGATTAGAATTGGGGCAATTTGCGGCTCCGGGTGAGAATAAATAACAGAGTGCCAGGAGGGTTAAACATGCTACACTATAGTGTTCATGTCTTTTTAATATAAGACATTTTGCAATAATATTAACCTTTTAACATGCACCCGTGGGGGATTTTAGTTACACCTGGATTCAGTCAGGTGTCACGCTTTTTTGTGGATGCAAAAACTAGTAATCAAATATTTTTTTAATTTTAATTCACCTTCCTAACAAGATGGAAATGTGCAAGTGAGTTTTTAAAGATGCTACCAAAATTCAAAATAGCTGCCACAAATTTTTTGTAGGCGCAAAAATTAAAGTCAAATTATTCTAATACATGTATTGCAATCACATTCCCCATGATAAAATGGCCGTCACTGATCAATTTTATAATATAGTGTGGGCACAATAAACTCAATAGCTTGTGAGAAATTGTTCAAATTTTGCAATCACATCCACCACAATATGGAGATGTACAGGCAATTTTTTCAAGGTTTTACTTAAATAAAAAATGGCCGCCACAAGTCTACTTTTTAATTATTTGTGAGAGCAAAAACTCATAACCTAATTAATGGTGTGAATGCTATTGAACCTCAGGTCTCTTGTTGATTTTGTCATTTTAAATTTACCTAATGTCATGACCCATAAATCAAATCCTTTATCTGCAGCCATATTTGACATTCTCTGCTTTTATTTGTCTGGTTTTATTTCAATCTTTACTACTGATATATTTGTACACATTTATGTCACAGCTTCCACACATGACACCTTATATCCGGTTCTGTAGTCGCCAGCTGAATGCGGCTGCTTTAATACAGCATAAAACAGAGAACGATGCCAAGTTCAAGGAGTCTCACAAAACCTGTACACAAAACCCGAAGACGAAAGGCATGCCCATCAGCAGCTTCCTTCTCAAACCCATGCAACGAATAACAAAATACCCTCTACTAATCGAACAGGTAAGAATAATCCTGCAGCGCAGTTAAAGCAGCAGTCACAGCTGTTTGACTCTGCGCATTTCGGAATATTTGTATTGTCTTTTGTCCAGGAGTGCAAGCTTTTAAATACCCTCTGTAAAGCTAAAAGGTAGAACAATGTAGCTGTTTACTGCCTTTTGGCTTTGCAGATCAGTGCAAGTTTTGGGCAGACTGGTTGTGGTGCAGCTTGATCTGTCTATTCCAGTCACCTCTCTGTATATTGCCAATTTTTGGCATGCTCGGCTTTCTAGTATTTCTTGTATCTCTCTGAACTTTTCACCAGGGATCGGGCATTTGTAATGGTGAAGCTACCCGATAAAGTGAGGTCATGGTGGCCTATTTTAAATTAAAATACACTACAAAATCTGACCTATTGTTTTTAATTGTTGCTTTACAATTTTTAGAACACATGTTCTGTGTTGATGGAACCACAGTAGAATATATAATTATATTTTGTAATGCTGAATGTCTGAATAGAAGCTAAAATCTTAAACTGAGATTTGGAACATTGACTCTTCGCCCCCCACGAGCCCCTCACAGTGTACACAAATGGATTGTGAGCCACTCAGAGCGGCTCTTTGCCTCACAAAAAATATTCATACAAAAGTTTTCTGGACTGAAAGAGTTAAAGATAATTCTTATTTATTCTCACTGCTATTTTAATGAGTGATCTCAGCTCTTTGTACTATCTCAAGAAAGGTCAACTTCAATAATAGATAAACAATTTGATGTAGTCTTTTAACAGAAATAATATGTCATAGCAGGTGCGATTGCAGGGCGCTATGTTGGCCTTCAGCGCTATGTTGTCCTTAATGAGTGCCATGTTGCCCTTCATGTGTGTCATGTTGCCCATCATGTGCGCCATGTTGCCCTTCTAATATTCAGACAGGAAAATGCCTCTTTGAACTGTTGTTACGTCATATTCAACCCACCCTGGCTATTGTGACAGTGAAAAACACCCCGGTCACTGATGTCATGCATTCACACCTATGACGCAATGCCTGATAACGGTCCTGTGTAGGCCTACATATTGGTGATAACTGGCGATGTTTACTTAATTGATTCTGTTTATACCCTTGATTCTGTTTATACCCTTAATTGGGGAGCGTGGGTGTTGGCGTGCATGATATGGTGCCCCTACTGATAGGTGGCGCCATGCCCCTTCTGAATCCTAAATGAAACACTGCTATTGATGGGAATATCTCTTTCAAAAATTGTTGCTCATTCATTTTCTGCTTGATTATTGTAGCAGTATGTATGGCATGGGTATCTTTCCTATATAAGTCCTAACTGATTTGCAGAGCCATAGGGCAGTAACTACTTACTTTACCAGTAGCCTAAGCAGCTACATCATCGCCACTTGCAACTTATTGAATATTTCTTCTAAATTGTATTTGTATTTAGATTCTTAAGCACACATCTGCTGATCACCCTGATAGACAGAATCTAGAGGAAGCATTAAGTAAAGCCCAGGAGATCTGCCAGCAAGTAAACGAAGGAGTCATGGCCAGAGAAAACTCAGACAGACTGGAGTGGATCCAAAACCGTGTACAGACAGAGGGTCTTAATGAAGTAAAGTTTGATATTGATCCTCACTTGCTAAGCATGGCTATAGTCATTTTTAACCCTTAGAACACTGATGTCGACCAAAGTAGACATTCTGCGTTTTTATTGGCACCTGTATAACCAGTTGTTAAAAGTAAAATGTGATTTCAATTTTGAAACCCTGATATATGTTGAAATATATTTCACTAATACCACAAATTTTCAGTCACTTGAAGTTGTGGATCGCGGTAGCGAGACACAACTTTAAGTGAATGAAAATTTAAATGGAATAGGTCAGTGTGATAAGGGTTAATCTATTTTGCAACCCGATTAAATCATTGTTATTTGGAACGAAATGTGTGCCCAAGTGTGAATATTAAATTAAATTCATAATTTTTTGTGCCACAGTAGTTGTGAAAACTCAAAAACTCAAGTATTATTCAAATTTCACATAAGCATTTCCAACTATATGGAAATGTGCATTTTTTCAAGATTTTACTGAATTTTAAAAATAGTCGCCATGGATCAGCTTCATAATTTTTTGGGTGTGCAGAAAATATAGAAGTTGTACATGTAATAACAAGTTATTGTACATGTAAAGAACATTTTTTTCTAATCAAATTACACAATGTGGAGATGCCCAAGTGATTTTTTCAAGATTTAATAAAAAATTTAAATGGTCGCCATGCATCGTCTTCATATTTTTTTTGGAACCAACATTTTTAATTTATGGTGGGAGAGACTACATAGCTTCAGACCTCTTGTTTGTAAATTGTATACATGTATCTAAAAAAGAAAACAAATTTTTCACTAACTATAAAATTAATAGTAAAGGTACATGTTTATAGTCTCAAAATATCAAGTTTGAAGACATACAAGTAGACTTTACATATTTGCTCTTAAAATCAAATCTTCATAATACATATGTATTTTGTTATGACATGAATTTAAATGCTGTGTATTTAACCCATTTCTTATTACTAATTATTTTAATACTTTTACATATTTCATTTTCTCTATTTCATGTTGTAGAAATTGACATTCAACTCGGTGACAAATTCTTTGGGACCAAGAAAATTCCTTCATTCTGGTAGTCTGTATAAGGTAGGAATAAATCTTCTATTGTAGACAATACTACACTATCGAAACTTTTAAACCCATACGGCTTATTTGCTTATATCCCTACATTTTATAACATGGAATGTTCAGAATATTTATATGGCCTTCACTTTACAATAAAATAGGCATTGTGATTTTCTATTGATTACACTTGATGTTCCATTTTGTATAGGCCAAGAGTGGTAAAGAGCTAGTTGGATTTTTATTCAGCGACTTCCTTCTGCTAACTTTACCAAACAAACCTTTGGGAAGCGTTACTTCAGTTTTCAGTTTTGACACAAAAGCTGACACAAAGTTCAAGATCTATAGAAATGTGAGTAGCACAATTGAGATGCAGAGATAGATAGATGTCAAATAAAACGTGATAAATGTATTTTAGGCTACACATTGTTCACATTTAACTCTTGTACTCGTTCGAAGCTGGAATTGCAAACACAATTTTCAGCTTTAACCCTTTAATCCCTCACGATGCATCACAGCATCATTTTACATCCCTGAAAACAGACATAATTCTCCTACAACTAGGGGTTTTATAATGCAAATTTCCATGAAACTGGTTTACCAAAACATGGCAGTTTTCTTTAATTTTCCACATACTTCAAATCATCTTCATCCACTACAAGTCGAGAATTGCGATAGCAATTTGCGGCTTGTAGTGGATGAAGATGACAATGGTAAATTCAGGCTTGAAAAGGTTAAATGACGAAAAATATTTTTATTTATGCAAATATATATCACTTAACTCTTATCCTGCTATATCACTTTATTTAAATATTCACTCATTTGAAGTTGTATCTCGCTACAGCGACCCTCAACGTCAAGTGGGTGAAATTACTCATATTTGTCTAATTCGAGCACAAACATTTGCAAATCCTGATTTTTATACACACATCTCTTTTGCAATATCAGTGATTTGATCGACTAATAAAACAGATTAAAATTGACAATAGCCGTGATCAGCAGAAAAAGGGTTAAATTGAATTTTCTTATTATCGGAGCATTTAGCACCGATTACTTTATTGATTCAATGCATTGCATTCGGTTTGAAACTCGCTTGAAATGCACAAGGCGGTGACTGCTTACTTGTAATGTTACTGCCTTTTTGCTTTGCACTGCATTGTAATGATGATGAGAGCTCGAGGATATAAATGACATATTATTTACTACATGTTTTTCAGCCTATATTTCTTAATGAGATAATGATCAAGAAGAAAACAGAAGACGACACAGATCCCTGCTTGTTTAACATTTCTCATATAGAACACATTTTCAGTTTGAAAGCTGTGTCTCCCACAGAGAGGTTGGTAGCTAGCTCATATACAAACTGACTGCACTTATTATGCATAAAATAGGATGTTAAACTATATACACTATATACACTATGCCGGTCAACTTTATAATTTTCTGGTAATATTTTCTTAAACATGTGTTGTAGCTGTATAATTCTGTGTGTTAGTAACGGTATTATAAGCATTTGTTTTCAATTCCTCTTAAGTCATACCTGCTAGTGACATAATACATGCATCAGGAGCTAAACCTCTCATTTTGATATATTTGATGGCTGCTCATAGGAGGTACATTTGTATACAAAATCCAATTTTGTGGAAGGGCCAAGTGGCCTCCCATAGGAGGTTGGCTGTTCATAGCAAGTTCTACTGTATGTATATGTACAGTATTACATTTGAATACATTATAAAATTGGGTAATTTGCTTCTCTGCAGCATTTCACATTTCGCAGTGAATCAAAATATGGTTTGGTTCTCTGGTATATAAAGGGTTGATATTTCCTTAGGAATAGCCTGCAGGACATGGGAATGAAAAAGTGGGGTTTTTAACAGTGCAAATATTATATGTGATTAAAGCTAATATTGTGATACTTATCCTTCTTTGTTCCCATATTACAAGTTTACAACAGATATTGTGTTTAATGACCTATTTAGCTGGAATCATCTCCGTTTATCTATGTACATTCTACTCTTGTCAGGGACTCTTGGGTAAGGAAACTTGAGGAAGCCTCCAATTTCTATTTGGAAACGGAGAAAAAGAAACGAGAGAAGGCTCACACAGGTGAGATACAGAAATTATTTTCTTTAGATATAACCTTTTTCTTACAACTTAAAATAGTACATTTTAAAGGTAGAAAGTAACTTTGTTCAACAAGATATAAGGCCCACTAAATAATTTTCACTCACTTTGTGCTGTGTAACTTAAAGTTGTGTCTGGTTCACTGTGAACCAGACACAAATTTAAGCAAGTAAAATTTTAATTTGACTTGGCAGCTAGAGGGTTGGGTTAATGAAGTTAGGTTGAAGTTGGGTTAATTGAAATTGAAGAGAATTTATTTTAGAAGGGTAATTTTAATTTGTAAATTACATAATTTGTAATCAAATACACTATTTTGCTCCACAAACGTATCCCTTCAACTTTAATAATCATTCTTTGGATAAATTAATATAGATTAAAATACATATGTATGATATGTTTTGTGTACTTTCTTAGGCCAAAGTGTAGTTGTCGTCACCTACCTAATGACATGTAGTATTTCAATGTCATATTTCCAATCAACAGCTGTGATTTAGTATTGGTGACGATTGCGATACTTGGCCGTTCCTTGTTTTCAATATGCATTAAAATCATGTTTCTGCCTAACAATATTTTTGATGTGTTAATGAATGTTTTACAAATACATGTATTATGATACCATTTCATTTCAGAAAAAAACATATTTTAAAAAAAGTATTTTTTAGCAAATTCGCAAGAGATTATTGTGTAAATGTCCAGTATGATATAATACTAAAATATTTTTTTTAAATTTAATGTCATTTTTCATAGGTTTTATAATGTAGAAACCTTTGATATTGAAAAATCAGATGCTTTTAATTCTAACGCTGGTTCAAAGGAGAGGCAATGCCTGAAACAACGACGCAACATTGAGCCAGTTTTCGGGCCAATTTCTCATATTTGCCGGATTAGGATTAAAGTGTGATAGTTTCTACATTATCGTTAACAATTTTTAATTCCCATGTCAATTAATGACCAACATCCATATTTTCCCACATTTCTTTATCCCTTATTTTTTGTCATCACACAACTAGTGACTGTTATTTGTTGTGGGTATGTAGCTCGTCTTATGACGTCACGAGGCTGTGGTCGGTTACTGCTGGTGGTACTCGAGGGCTGTAACCTGACGGCCAGTGACCAGTCTGGTAAGGCAGCCCGCCGCACAGTCCACCTCAATCTCATCTAATCTTCTCACAGTGCTCTAAATAATCCTGCTATGCTGCCCTGCAAAGCCAAAAGGCAGTAACTGCTTTTGACTTTGCAGCTGATAATAAATACCTTGATAGTCGGGTAATTGTATATGCACTGATCATCCTGCCAGTAATCAACTGACAGTGCTAACATGTTCCTGCTGATATGGCTGGCTATTAGTGACTACTAGGCCTACTTATTTTGTGTTCATTCGAATGATCTCTGCATTCAAAGTCTGATTCACAGCATATCTGATTCTTAATTTTTGGTGAAAACGTTGCATGTGAACATTTTAGTTTTGTCTAAATTCATGGATGAAGCTGCTATGCAAGCCGCTAGTCTGCGTGTCATGGAGATACCTGTAAAATTTGTTTTACTCGTTTCAGAGTGACTTTGCGAATGGACACAACTGTATGCTAAAATCTCACTATTAAAATGTCCCTTCTGTTTTTTAAGAGATAATTTTAAAGGCATTTTCAAGTTTTTTTACGCTTTTTCCTCTCGCTTTTGTCCTCTCACAGGAGGCCTATTCTTCCTCTGACTACCCAATTATTGAATAACTTTCATATTCCTAGGCTACATTTATGGAAGATATGATTATATCATAGTTATCATCTAGACCCCATTAATCATATCCAGTCGTTGATAAATTTCTCATCCCTTCAGTTTACTGTGTGCATTATTTGACGTGACTCACAAGATAATTTTTTCCTCTCTGGTTTACCTTTTGAGCATTGCTATATTTTTTCACTCACCTTTACTTTTACAATTCATTCTTTTACTCACTTTGTTATGTACGTTTTTCACATGACATATTCTGCAGCCCGCCGTAACCCTACAGTGGGTCGTCTGCTCATCGTGATTGTAGAGGGCAACAACCTAACACCAGGAGAGGATGGTAGGCCAAGCATGACTTTAATATGAAAAACCTGATAAACTGAGATGTTCACCCAGTGTTGGTTTAGCGCTGACCCAACGCTAAATCAACGCATGGTTATCATCTTTAGTTTTCCGGGGTATACTCCTGTCACAGTTGACGCCAAACATTGAACCAAATTTGGAACTGATTTCGGTTGATTTAAACGGAAACAGAATCCAAATTTTTGTTGTGCGCCACTCACTTGAGTTTTGTTGTCACTGCATGCTAGTATAAGCAGGTATATCACCAGTATTAGAGTAGTCACTGTCAGTGAGGGTAGCACCAGTTGACTGACTTGTATGTTGACAGTGTACATTATAAGTGGATGTTAGATGTGACATAGACAGATTGATGTAGGTGATGCCAATACCTTTGTTTTATAGTTGGAAAATAAATATAGATTACAATCAGGCTCCATATAGATCTATATCGCAAATATCAAAGTAAATAACACTCATAAAATACTTTGGGTGATAATCACTATTGTCATCATCACTGATAGATACTAAAACACACTGGAAATAAGTCTATATGCTATACAGTAATCCCACTCTCCTTGTCATTCTTATTTTATGTGTAATGCATGACTGGGTAATACAGATGCTTCAGATGAGCACAGTGATATCATTGATTCATTATTAAGATTAGCTTGGTGTGACATCTCTGAAAAACTTTCGAGTGATTCAGGGCATACGTGTTGCTGGCACATGGTGATGGTAAATTGTGTAGGTGGACCATTACAAACTGATTATGGAATTTACCAGGTTCTCACACCACTCTTTTTAAAACTACATAGCTCTTGTTATGAATGTTATGAAACTTAATTTCAGTAAACAAATCTATATTACACTGTCCAAAATAGATCTTCGTGTATTTATCTGGCCTTTGGGCAGTAAATTGAAGCTGAACCCAGATAATATTTAATTATATACATTGTCACTAAAATGACTGGATTAATTTACAGACAACATGATTCATTCAAGTCGTAGCACCAAACAATTCAGCTAGAAACACAGGAGTTGTGGTTGGCTAGGCTACTAGTAGATATTATCGCTACACTTTAGTGGTTTTTATACTCACTGTTGTCTAGTAGAGCTGATGCTAGCGCATAGACTAGCTTCACATATATTTAAATTACTGGTAGACTTGTGAAAAAATCAAATTATAACCCTTTCAAGCCTGAATTTACCATTGTCATCTTCATCCACTACAAGCCGCGAATTGCTATCGCAATTCTCGACTTGTAGTGGATGAAGATGATTTGATTTGGTTTAAAAATTAAAGAAAATTGCCATGAATTGGTAAGCCAGTTTCATGGAAATTATCATTATAAAACCCCTAGTTGTTGGAAAATAGTTTGTTTACAGGGATGTAAAATGATGCTTTATTGCATCGTGAGGACTTAAAAGGTTAACTTGCAGGCAAAGGGTTAATGTTAAATTAAGATAACGTGACTAAACCATGGTCCAACTCTACCATTTCTCTACTCTACACAATTCGACGTTTGACTCATTGCTTATCTTTGTAAGATGGGTTACCTTTTTAACGCCACTAATTTTTCTCATTGCTTATCTTTGTTAGATGGAATACCTTTTTTAAGCCACCAATTTTTATGTGTTGTCTGGTTATGGTTAACAATTGTATACAATGTAACAGTTAGTTTATTATACTGTGTGGTGTATCATTAAAAATGTATGATAGTTTGATCTGTGTGGAGTGTTTACAACTGTTACTTTATTATAAATGTACTGTGTGGTGTATTACTAAAAAATGTTTGATAGTTTAATTTGTGGGGAATGAGTGTTTTAGAACTAATGAGCTATGATCAGTACAGGTTGATATGTGTTGCATTACTTGGATGACAAAATAAATATGAAACCAGATGAGATAATTAATAATTATTGATATTTTTTATTTTGCAGAATAAGTAATTACATGAAGATAAATGTATATGTTTTGTTTAAAATTTCTACTAAAGCTCACAGGCGGCATATTGTTGTGACAAATCTCTTGTCATTATAATGGGACTTGTGATAATAATAGACTACATATGCTATTGGATTGTTCTTGTGTTTATATGTGAGAGATTTATTTAAATATTAGGCTGGGTTCTAAGCTTAATTGTCTTTGAAAGAATTCCTAATGACATGTCTTTTTACCATGCATGAAAACATATTCATATAATGTTTTTCATTTGTATGCTTATCATAATGTAAAGCTGACATGTGTCATTTACTATGGACATTTCTATTATTGTTAATAGCAGAAATAGTAATATTCATGTGTTTGACTATTTCTGTGTTGTTTCCAGCAAAAAAAATTGAAAATATTTAAAAATGAATTAAGATATTTCTTTAAAAAATTAGCTTTATCAGCAGAAGGAGTAAAACATAAACATTTATGGAATATCGAAGTACTGAATTTCCTTAATTTAGTTTCCAAACATATCATTTTATGTATCATTCATTCTCTCTGGTCACTTTTTACTTATTCCGAGTGTAATGTCTTGTTATCAGGAAAGAGTGACCCGTATTGCGAGGTGAGCATGGGAATACAGGAGCACAGAACCAAAGTAATCAACAACACACTGAATCCAAAGTGGAACGCCTCTATGCAGTTCACCATTAAAGATCTGCAGCAGGACGTGGTCTGCATCACCGTCTACGACAGGGACTTGTTCACACCTAACGGTAAATTAACCTTTACAATGCTGAAATATTTTTGCATAAGCCATGGAGACCAATAGGGTTTTCACAATTTGAAAGCATCTTAAATGTGTTAGTTAGCCTTTCCCGACTTTCCGCCTCATTTGAATACCTATGTTATGAATCTACGCGCAATCTAATGTGTTGAATTCTTTCAGTACGGGGACCGTCTACAGAAGTCAGGTTAGATTCTGAACGGGACGGATTAACACTTTCAAACAAAATAAAATGCCACTGAAATTGATGTAATAGTCTGTGGTAGATGCTAGATATTAATCAAACAATTTAATTTGGGAGATGCCTATTTTTCAATAAAAGGAATATTTTTCGTCATTTGAAGGTGGAATTTGAATAAAAAATGGAAACAAATAATTTAGCAGCACAACCCTTAACCCTTTGAACCCTCACGATGTATCAAAGCATCATATTACGTCCCTGAAAATAGACTTAATTTTCCTAAAGCTAAGGCTTGAGAACTAAAATTGCCATTAAACTGGTTTACCAATACATGACAATTTTCTTTAATTTTTAAACCACATTAAATCATCTTCATCCACTACAAGTCGAGAATTGCGATAGCATTTTGCGGCTTGTAGTGGATGAAGATGACAATGGTAAATTCAGGCTTCAAAGGGTTAAAGTGACAAGGGCTAGAATGCACAAAATATCAATCGACGCCAGACATGTCACTTTAATAAGTAATATTTGATGCCTATTTATATCACATCAAGCATAATCACCTAAATTTGTTTTGGATATGAGCTACTAAAAAATATTTTCCTTGTCAACTATAGCTATTAACCCCTACAACTCCAGTCTTTTCTATCCGTTTCATTAGCCATTTGAATCACAGTTATTGGGAACGAAATGTGTGTTTAAACATCAAGATTTGCTAATGTTTGGTCTCAAAATTAAACATACCAGTAATTTTCACCCACTTGAGGTTGTGGGTCGCGGTAGCGAGACACACCTTCAAGTGAGTGAAAATTTACATTTTTTATTGTAGCCCTTCAAGGGTTTTAAAACTTTGTTATATTTTTCAGATTTTCTTGGTCGAACTGAGATAAAGATCAGTGACATATTGAAAGATACACGGGCCAAGCGTGGCCCCATCACCAGGAAGATGGTGTTACACGAAGTGGAGGCTGGTGAGGTGGTAGTCAGGCTGGACCTACAACTATACCAAGATAACTGATCTTATGCCAGATAGCAAGCATAGTCTAGCAAACACAACAATGTTGGATTCATGTTGGGCCGACATTTGCGACACCGGCCCAACATCAAACCAACATTGGTGCAGTGTGTGTTTTTTTTGCTAGCAGTGTATGATGTATAGCACAGTTTTTCACAAGTGTACGTGTATGTGGTATTCAGCATAGTGTATCATGAGTGTACACTTACATATATACACCTAACTGATCTGATACTGGATATGTAAGGAATCTGTATTGAACAGTGGTTACAATTACAGCACACATAGGTACATAGGTTATTATAATGAGTGTACACATACATAAATGATATGATAACTAGTTATTATATAGGACAGTTTTTAGCATGTTGAGAGATTGTATATGTGTATGACATAACTGATAATTATGAAAGCTAGACAACTGATATAATACCTAGATATCTAGGATAGTCTGTAGCGTATGGAGATATTCATGAGAAGCACATGCATCTAACTAATATGGTACTAGATATCTAAGACAGTATGTATCATATTATAGAGATTGTATGATAAGTAGGTACATACATAGTTGTTAGAATGAACATACTGTTAGTTTAGTGTCACTAGTACATGTACACAGAAGAAGGCAAGATGTACCCACCAAACACAAATCAGTTGTATAGCATTTATACAACGTTGGACGAACGTCTTCGACGTTGGTCCGCCATTTATCAATTTTATACAAATGTTTTGTGTTTGCTGGTTAGTCTCACCTAACAACTTCTAGTGATCCCAGCACGCCCATGACATTGACCCATTGTTGGTTAAATGGTGGTCCAGCGTCGCAGACTATAAATCAACATTTAGTTGACGTTCATGTAATTATGATGTTGTGGTAACTGAGTCTGCTTTACATCGCTCAATTCTCATAAATAAGCTATTTTCGAGGTTGATTTATTAAAACTCAACATTTGTTTACAATGTACCGCACTACATGTTGTACCCTGTATATCACTTTGACAGAATATATGAACTGGGCTGTGAAAAGAAATGAACAATTTGATGTTCTCATTGTATCTACAAAGTATAACTAGACTAGTGTGCATCTATTTTGCAGTGTAGTAAATTTTAGCAATCAATCAAAAACAACCCAAATTAGGACATTAGGATTTGTCTGTGTTGTGTTTCCTAAAAAATTATTGGTTCGTTTGATTTTGCTTTGACCTAATAAATTGACAGTGAGGTAATGACGACTTTCAGACATAACGTCCCCTTGGATATAAAAGGGTGTATCTGCCACTTTATAAAGTGGCAGATACACCCTTTCAAATCTAAGGGGACGATTATGTTGCCAGACGGCCAAAGGACTTATTGACAGAGATGATTGACGACCACTATTTAATTCTGTGAACACGCATATGTATGTCTTCTTCTCCAGCAAACAAGATACGCTGACTCAATGTTGGTTTAATGTTGGTCCACCATCTCTGACGCTGGCACAACATTAGATCAACAGTGAATCAATGTGTTTGCTGTGGCCCAGTGCCACTGCAGGGAGGTGTTGAGTGCGTGCCAGCAGGTAACTGCTTTAACTTTCAGCAAGGGGCGTGTAAGCATATAATCCAAGATGGCGGCTTAAATTATGTCTTCGCAATATACCTCTATAGACTGTATAAATGTATATACAACTTACAAAAGACGATGTTCATAATCTATTCCTAACCCTTATCCTGCTAAGTTAATTTATTTAAATTTTCAGCCACTTGAAGCTGTGTCTCGCTACTGCTTCAAGTGGCTGAAAATGACTGATATTTGTTTAATTTGTGCCCAAACATTTGCAAATGTTAATTTTTAGACACACAATTCATTCCCAATAACAGTGATTTGGTCGACCAATAACCAGATTAAAAACTACAGTAGTCATGATCAGCAGGAGAAGGGTTAAACTTGATGTGTGTCGTTATTACTCGCTGCCAGTGAGTCTTGTTGTTTTTCACCTATAACATCATAGCAATGCATGACAGTAATCCGTGCTACAAATATAGGTGACTGTATGCTCTCCCAGTAAACACAAAACATTTGTATAACATTTATGCAATTGTATAACATTGTATAAATGTTATACTAATGTTTTGTGCTTACTGGACTCTGTTGCTCAAACAATTTGTTTTGATGTTTATTCAAATGGTTTACTCTAATCGTACCACTTGTTATTTCATTATGTCTATTTATGTCACAGCATATGCCATTTTACCAATGGCATGTGGCTTTTCTAATCCGTGCTATTGCCGTTTTGTTTTCCATACGTCAACCTCTGTTCTATGTAAGTATTAGGTTGCAGAGATTTTTTTCCCTAAGAATTAAAGCCACATATCTGCCACTTTAAACATACGTCCCTTTAACCTTAAAGTGGACAAAATGCCAAAACTATTTTTGTTTCTTTTACATCTATGTTGCATTTTGCTCATGTGTTCTTAGCTGACCCAAAGTCATTGCGAAATAGTAAATAAAGTTCTAAATCAGAAAAATAAAGCTCTATGTACTATGAGATTGTATTGTAAACGACTAAGTTGAGTGGTCCACAGTGGAGGACGCCCTTAATCCATCACTACAACACAGGAATAATTGTAACAGTTAATAACCGGAAACCACTGGTGACCGTATACACTGATGTTGCTGAATGTTTTTAATACACAGATTCACCAACATCCTCTTTTTTTCACAAACACTTTGTCAAGTAGCCACATAGCATAACTTCATTTTCATATTATGTAACAAACCTGATTTACTAACCCGACGAGACAATCACAATATCTTTGTCATATTAGATATACCAAAAACATAGCATTATTCACTGAAAATTATGTATTGACTTTTTCTTTTTAATCCGAGTGAATTTTGCTGCTATTTTGTATCTCTTTTTTTTGTCTTCTCATAGCTTTAATGCGCCATACTGACATGAATGATCACTAACATTTACGAGTCATTAATTAACATACATAACTGGTTCTTCCATGCAAAGGCATACAGCAGTAACTGCTTATTTTTCAAGTGAGTATTTACAGCTGTTTGTCTTTGCAGTGTGATTTAGTGAGGTATTGGATGTGTAATTCGATGTTAAAGATTATGTTGCACTTTGTAAAATATATCACTACCCAGAGGCAAATTTTGCAGTACCAATATGTAGGCCTAATAATTTATATGTATTCAGTTATGTTTATCAATTGTTGTTTCATTTCAGACTAATCATTATACACAGACAGTTGTGATTTAAACACGTAAACGCAGACTGCTTATACTGCCTTGACGACTTGCCGTGTTCCGAATAAAAATAATTTTGCTATGATTCTTGTTTTTTTTAAGAAAATCAGGTGTGACAAGCTTGACAAGTTTTTTCTGAGACTCGGACGTCATTATAAACATGAAAATATAGCATTGCATTGCTGGAATTGCTCCCGCGATTAACATTGTTCAACCTTCACATTTGATACATTTTAAGCATGTTTCTTGTGAAAAGCTTTCTCGTGAAAGCTGATTTTTGTCTACTTTACAACTACATATATTGTTTATTCCCACATTATAAAATTATTATAATAGCGCTACTAAAGAAAAATTAAAATTCGCGAAAATTAAAACACGCGAAAATTACCAGATCTACAATATACAATTTACTGTGGCAGCTTGATAAGATATGTTGTTATTGATTTCTAACCGCTGCAAGGTTGTATTTATAAATCCTTTGTTATGTCATCTGAACATAAGCCACCAAAAAATAGTCTGATGCTGGGCAGACCCCACAGGCAACCCGCTGGCATTAAATCAACATGGCATCATTTTGTCTTGACTAAACTTTTTCTATGTATTTTCTAAGATTTCATATTTCAGCTGCTATATCATACTTATTTTTGTCTAATTCAGAATCAACTGAAGAGAATAATTACAATAATAAACAGTTTTGATTTAAGAGACACAGATAATCACTGCCAAACTGTAGCACACAGAATAATCTAGTAGCCTCCCAGCCAACACGAGACATCGACCCAATGCTGGGACAATGTTGGTCCACCATCTACGACGCTGGCCCAACATTGTTACAACATTGGGTCAATGAATCGAGTTTGGCGGAATGTTACCAATTTGTCACAAATGTCTTCAGTATTGAGGTTGAGTAGTGAAGGCTTAAATTGGGGCATTGATTGTTGTACTCCAGTTACTGATACTTTTTATGTGTATGATAATACTGAGATAGTTCTGCTATGTTGGCTTACTGCATTTCCCCAATGTTAGGCCAATGTCAGATACATTAGCCCAACATTGGGGAAATATAGTTCCTCTGTTTTCGTTGAGATAACTTTGTTATATTATGTTATATCTCACCATATCTAGCACTTATTTTTCGCACTGTTAATATCACAAGATGAATTATGTTATTCAGCTTTTATTTGAATGTATACAGTTATACTGAGCCCGTATTCTCGTACAAGTTACGATATATTGTAGGCTTCAGATTGGTGGTCATCTGTACCAATCTGTTATATATATCATAGTTTGTAAAAATATACGGCCCCTGCCTTGCAAGTCAGAAGGCATAACTGCTTACTTTACAAATAAGCAGATACTGCCATTTAGCATTGGAGAGCAGTATTGTACATACAAGGTGAAACTGCTGCATGCGTATAATCACCACTTCTCTACAACACATTGTATATAATATCTCCTCGTGAAAGATAGTAAGCCTAAATGCATGGTACAACAGTGATGAATGTACAAATCATCCCCTTGGATATGAAAGGGTGTATCTGCCACTTCGCAAAGTGGCAGATACACCCTTTCATAAATGTTCTCAACAGATTACTCAAATAGTGTTCTTTTTACATGCCGGGTAGATCATACTTTCACAGATATAAGGAAGTTGGTAAATATGCATAGGCTTCTGAATATATTCCAGGTTATGTAGGCTACAGTATGATAATTATGTACTTTTTGGGGAAAATTTGATTTCCGTAAGTCATAATGTGGGATCGGCACTATGGGAAACAGCATTTGTATGGAATGTGTATGTTACTTTAAATAATAATAATAAAGTGTTGTTATTATGGAGCCCATAGTGATCTGTGTGCTTGACACATGTTACCCTTAGTCACTGGACCTTCTAATTCAAGTGCCATTTTAACTCCCCGGGGAGCATACAGTCCTGCAGCCATTCAAGCGCCAGGGACTTATCATACACATTGGCATCTAGCCTATGTCCACCAGGTACTCATTTATATTATACTTGAGTAAAGTGAAGCATGAAAAGATGAAGTGCTTTTACTACGGATATAACATCGAACCAATGATTCTTACAGTGCGGGGATCATCTTTAGTCGTCAGAATCTGACGTCTACAGACGTCAGATTCTGATGACTAAAGTCGATCCCCGTGCTGTGAGGGTTAAATTTTCACCCACTTGAAGTTGTGTCTGGCCAACGCGACCCACAACTTTAAATGGGTGCAAATTTCTTGTAATTGTTTGTCTAATTTGAGACAAACACTTGCAAATAAGGATGTTTAATCACACTCATTTCATCCCCAATAACTGTGATTCATACTCCCAATAAAAAAAATTAAAAACAATAATAGTCTTGATTAGCTGTGAAAGGGTTAAAATACTGCGGAGCATGAATACATCATATTTCCGTTTTTGTAAACGGATTCTTAAAAATAGCTCATGTCTTATTTATATTTATTCAAAGCTAGGCACTGATTTATAGCATTAATTTTATAATGCCTTTACACTGAAATAGATGGGAATAACAATGCACAATGTCCGTTTATAAGGGAAGCAAAAATCTGCTGTTTCTCTACACATCAAGGATTTTGCTCACTGAAAATGATTGTTGTTGAAGTTTATGTACATTTGTTTATAAACGCTTCACTATCATTTTGTTCATCTTACTGTGTAGTCCAGGATCTAGTATTCAGAGTCTGACGTAGGACCCTTTAACCATGAAAGCGATAGATTATCTTCATAAAATTTGCACCCGCATGAATTTGTGTCTCGCTACCGCGACCCACAACTTCAAGGGGGTGAAAATTACTCATATTTGTTTAATTTGAGACAAAACTTTTGCAAATCTTGATTTTATTTGCAGTAACTGATTTAACCTGATTAAAAAGGATTGAAGTTGTGCTTAGCGCTTAAAGGGTTAGGATAACAATATAAAGGTATGATAATTTTTTTTTAATAATTGTATCACAATGTACATGTTTTTGTCCGATTTTATTCAAATTTGATTGTCCAAAACAGCGAATCCGGCTAATATTGCATAGCAGTAGGGGTACAAATCGCCAACTTGCATATGAAAGGGTGTATTTGCATCTTTGCAAGTGGCAGATAACATTTTCATATCCAAGGGGACGAAATGGGTCGCAAAATGTGATGCGAAGAACAATACATGCATAGACAGTAAGTGCTGCTGATGTTAATCTTTCACATTTACTACCCAGTAAACACAAGACGTTGACCCCATGTTTGGGTAATGTTGGGCCAGTGTGGAAGATGGTGGGCCAACATTAAACGTTTTGTGTTTGCTGGGTATATTGTTATTTTCACCACTTTACTTCTCTCATTGATCCACAAGTTATAGTAGATAAATACATGTGTAATAATAAAGACTAGACATGTTGATATTGTTGCATTTATAGTTCAAATTGATTCTCCTGAAACATGTTAAACTCACTTGATAATGTAAAAAAAAATCTTCAACATTGCAATTACAACCATTAACTCATTCAACCATTTCAACCATCTTTTCTTAAGCTTGTTTGGCTCAATAATACACATGTATCCACATGTTGTTCCAGCTATTTTATAAAGGATAGTTTTATGTGCATGAAATTGTTGATTGTTGTGGATGGACACGTCTTTCAACCTAGTGAATGTTATATCGTACGTTATTAGCACACTATAGTAAATACCAGCTTTTGAACATGTTTAAGATGAAACGTGACATTAGTCAGCAAGATTTAGAAATCGTTGACCTCCATTTTGTCAAATTTGATTAATTTTTACTCACTTGAAGTTGTGAATCGCGTCAGCGAGACACAACTTAAAGTGGGTGAAAATTTCCAATGAAAATTTCCAATTAAATAGCTTGATAGTTAAAGGGTTAACCCTTAAAGTGTGAATCACATTTATTATATTTTATTTGTTCGTTTAAAACAAGAAAATATGAAGAAATAAATCTGAATTAACTTTGCTAAATGAGAATATGTGTTGATTAGAATTGTACACATAGAAGTATTTTTTACTCACTTGAAGTTGTGGATCGCAGTAACGAGACACAACTTCAAGTGGGGAAAAAATTAAATTCTATAACTCAGCTCTTTAAGGGTTAACCCTTGTGCTCCTGAATTTTTTGTATATATTTTTCATTCATTTAACGCTGGAATTGCTAACGCAATTGCCAGCTTCAAATGACGAAAAAATATTACTAAAAGTGGACACATTTTGAATTGAAAAAAATGAATAACATAACTTATTGATTAATTTCTGTGGTATTTTATCCGGATTGAAACTTGCTTAAAACCATATATATACGGTCCTAGCAGCACAAGGGTTAATATGTTTTGGTTGTTACTGTGACAAAGACTTCGCCATTGTTCCACTGTGCAATATATGGAACTAGATTTGCCATTTCTACCGTGTTTGTTTAAAATGTAGTTGAACCATCACCTCATTTTAACCACTTACTACGGTAATCAATACCTCAATCTACTCGTGCTCCTATCTTTATATAAACACACCCATGTAATGGCATTATTTGTAATTGAGCATTATTAATATAATTCATTGTTCTGTATTCATTGACGGTATGGTATTTAGTGAAAATGTACTGTATTTTTGGACACAATACTTACAGCGACTCTGTTATAATTACTAAACCTTGAAGCACTAAATTAAATAATTTATATTTTCACCCACTTGAAGTTGTGTCTCGCTACCGCGATCCACAACTTCAAGTGCGTGAAAATTACTCACATTTGTTCAACTTGAGACCGAACATTTGTAAATCTGATGTTTAATCACCCTTTTCATTCACAATAACAGTGATTTGATCGGCTAATAAAACTAAAGTCGTGCACAGTGCTTTAACTGTTAATATATAACGTTTTGTAATACTGGAATTTCATAATTTATGTTGTTTTGTGATCAATTACCGTAAGGTAGTCGCTAATAAATCCTTGTAAATGTTTACTGAGATATATTTGTGATTTGACGTCCCCAAATTTGGTAACAACATGTTTATAGGCCTATCTACATCAATAGTCATATATTAAAATATAGTCATGTTCTGGCTATGTTTGTTTATAATACACTATATCTTGCCAACTGTATTGGTATATTTTACATATTATTAGACAAAAAATACCGATGCATACAATACGTTTGCGTATTTTACTGGGCCAACTTCAAGTAGCCAATGACCTGCAGTGGAAATAATGTGAAATATCACCACTTTACGAAAAAACTAATATAGATCTTCGTCATACTGAACAATTGTTTTTTCTTTGTCGATCTAGTCTGGAATTAAATTGTAGTGTAAATAAAATAATGTGAAAATGTGTCTAGTTAGTTCAATACCATTCTTATGATTGTAAATCACTATGTACTCTCATACAAAACCGCTGATTAAAAAAGAACACAGATTGTCATTTTTACCAATGAAAACCACAGTAAAGCGCTGTGTGGAGCAAACTAGCTTAAAAATCGGAATTGTGATTTGATCGTTTTTTTATCAGGAATATCTAGCTGTGGTATGGAAAAGTGAGACTGAATACTGATAGAAAATGGTAGAGATGTCTAACTACTAATCAAAATCAAACCGCTGACATGTACAATTTCTGACTGTGGTGAAGAAAAGGAATTATGCACGTTCGCACAATGAGTAATTAACCCTTTAAGCCCTCACGATGCATTAAAGCATCATTTCGCATCTCTGAAGAATGTCTTCATTTCCTGAGACCTGGTGGTTTTAGAACAAAAAATTTCGTGGAACTGTTTAAAAAATAACAGTATATTTTTACATTTGCCAGCCACTTCAAGTGATCTTCATCCACTACAAGTCGAGAATTGCGACAGCAATTCGCGGCTTGTAGTGGATGAAGATGACAAAGGTAAACTCAGGCTTGAAAGGGTTTATACGATAAAGAGATCATGCCTACGCCACCTCCCAGAAAACATGAGACTTTGGCCTAACGTTGGTTTACTGTTCGGCCAACGTCGTAGACGGTGGGCTAACAGTAAACCAACGTTGTGCCAACTGCTCATGTTGGCTGAGCTACATGTTTAGTAGTAGGCTGGCCTGGCACTAGTGTTTGTAAGCACCATTTTTCGCCATCAGTTGTCTACAAATCGATTGAATTATATTTATATATATAGTGTAGCTAAGTCAACCCGCTGATCATATTCCCCGCATAACTTCTTTGTATTTACATGTATATATTGCTCAAAGTCAAGTAAAATGTCATAGGCCAACATAATGCAATAAATGTGAATGGCCAAAAATTTGTTGTGTTGTTTGTATTTCGGGTGGTGTGAGTGAATGAACAGCTTGACCTATTTTGGCGGATCTGAAATCAATAAATAGAATATATCGGAAGAAAAAATAAATATGCAAATAAGCCACCATTAACATCAGGCCTATAGCATTTTGATTAGATTTGATTTATTTCAGTAAAACAGTACATAAAAGCATGATTATGAAACAATCGGGGCCACCATACTGGTCACCAGGTATAAAAAACACTAGAAAGGGTCTGGTGACTCTTATTTTCATAGTGGTCCCCAAAGATGTAGACCAGATGGCGACTGGAAAGGTTTACAGCAAATTGCATTGAAAATACTACTAACTAATGTACTAACTCTCGGAGTGATATAATATTTTAAGTTTTAACCCTTTAAGCCCTCACGATGCATTCAAGCATCATTTTACATCCCTGAAAACAGATTTTATTCCCCTACAACAAAGGGTTTTAGAACGAAAATGTCCATGAAACTGGTTTACCAATACATGGCAATTTTCTTCAATTTTTAAACCACTTCAAATCATCTTCATCCACTAAAAGTCGAGAATTGCGACAGCAATTCGCGGCTTGTAGTGGATGAAGATGACTATGGTAAATTCAGGCCTGAAAGGGTTAATTAGGTCTATTATCCCGCAACAATTAAATCGTGTTGATAAATAATTCAGTAGATTACATAGCAAAAATCTCAGTGAGCGGCTGTGAACAATATTCCAATTGTAGCCTATAGGTCTATGAGTCATTCGACCAATGTTTGCGATGCTGTACCAACACTGCATCAAAGTCTCTTGTCTGACGAGTTAATATTTCATTATGACGCTTCATCACGCATTGGTAATTAGTTTAGAAAGGCCTGGTGATACAATGAGAAACATTTATATAAATTAACTCTTTTTGTGACAGATATAGGCGCATACGAGACACAAGATGAAATAAACATTAAGCTAAAACGCTCCCCCCCCCCCTCCCACCCTCAGAGCTTGCGCTCGCCCTAGCTTGTGAGCGCAGATGCCTATCCCAGCAAACACGAGACGTTGACCCAGTGTTGACTCAAAGTTGGGCCACAATTGAAAACTGAGCCTGCGTTAAATCAGCATTGGATCAACCACTTGTACTTGCTGGGATGGCTGTTTGAGTGCAATAAGCCGGAGCGCTTGCGTTTTTAACCGTTTTTTTATTACCACTGTCACGCTTGCCCACTTGTAAACGCATACCCTTAAAATACAAATTAAGACAAAATTTCTAATTTTGGTCTAGATGTCAAAAATACTTAACATAAACCTACTTGGAATAAAAATAAGGAGTTATGTGAACCTATTACATCCTTTTTTGGTTAGACGTAAAAATTGGCGCGCTTTTCTTCAGGCTCGGGAAAATTTACCATTTGTCAAATTCTGCGCTATATCAATATATTTGATATCAATAGAAAGCTACTTTCACATGGATGTAATATATGTTGTGTCCGATAATTGCAAAATGCAGAAGAGAGCTTTATGTTGGTATTAATTTCACCTAATTTTCATACTTTTTCAGTAAAAAGTCAAAATACTTTTCTCTCAGCTGTTTTTTTTATGTAATAAATGTTTGGTTTTGATTCAAACATGTTCTCAAACTATTCTTGACTCAAAATAACTCATTTGGAATAAAAATAATGAGCTATTTCAACATATTACACACTTTTTTTTGTTGTGGTTAAAATTTGTGCACTTTTCTGCCGGTTTGGGAAAATATTTTTGCCCAATAAATACCCAAATTGAAAAATGTAGCATCATTTTTGATAGCAGTTGAAAGTCACCATCAAGGGCTTTCAAGTGGATACATAATATTTTCTTTCTGTTAAATATGAAATGTGCAACAAAGCGCTGAGTTTGCATTTTATCCCTCCATTTGGACAATTTACAACGTTTTATAGTGAATACCAGCAGGACTTCATATTGCTCGTGTTAACTTTTTATAGTATAAATGTTTGTTATTACGTTTACATTTTTTTAAGACATTTTTCAAAACTGATCTTGACCACTAACAAAGTGATCATAGCCACTTTAAAAGTTGTCTGAGCCACTACAAATGTGATCTAGGGCACTAACAAACTGGCGTCAGTTACTGAAAAAGTTATCTAAGCCACTACAACGTGATCTTGGCCACTGAAGAAGTGATCACAGCCACTTTAAAAATTAGCTAAACCACTACAAAAGTAATCTTGACCACTGAAGAAGTGATCACAGCCACACTTTAAAAGTTGTCTGAGCAATTACAAAGGTGACCTTATAGCCACTAACAAACTGATGTCAGCCACTGAAAAAGTTATCAAAACCACTACAAAGTGATCTAGACCACTAAAGAAGTGTTCACAGTCACATTAAAAATATCTCAACCACCACAAAAGTGACCTTGACCACTAAATAAGTGATTACAACCATTCAAAAAGTTATCTCAGCCACTACAAATGTGATCTTGGCAACTGGAGAAGTGATCACAGCCACTTTAGAGGTTATCTCGGCCAATACAAAGGTGATTTTGGTCTTAAACAAATTGGTGTCAGCCACTGAAAAAAATCTAAACCACTACAATGTAATTTTGGTCACTGAAGAAGTGATCACAGCCACTTTAAAAGTGATCTCAGTCGCTACTAAAGTGATCTTGACCACTAACAATCGTGTGTCAGCTCCTAAAAAGTGATCTCTGTCACTACAAAAGTGATCTTGATCACTAAAGAAGCCATCACAACCACTTGAAAAGGCATCTCAGCCACCACGAGGGTGAACTTGGCCACAAACAAAATGATCTTGTCCACTGAAGAAGTGATCAGAGCAACTTTGTAGTAACTTTGAGATAATTTTTAAATAGGCTGTGATGACTTCTTCAGTAGTCAAGATCACTTTTGAACATTTCCCGAATTTACAGTGAGTACTACACGTCAAATGGCCTAACTTTTGAAATATACTATTATCTTCAGTATATATGGCAAATGACTAGAAAATAGTGTTGACAAAATTTAATGAAAATCGCTTGGGAATTGACAGAGTAATCAACGAAAAGCTAACTTTCATTTTAGATCATCCTCCACCGTTGGACATACTATACTTTAGGTTCCTCTGGCTCACATCATGTAGTTGCAGCATAGTAGGTTACATTTTAGAGAAGGATAGTCTTCGAATTATTATAGGAATCAAGTTGGATATTGACCATACATATTGACCATGCCAATATATATTGGCAACAGGGATCTCTATTTATATTGGCATGCTGATATAATGTCTAAAAATTATTGAAATCGTGCGGTTATTTGACATAATGTGGAAGGATCATTCAAGATTTGAGAAAGAAAACAAAATTCCCAGCGTCCAGAGCAAAAACTAAACGATACCAATGTACACTGATCCCACACGGCTTGGTCCACTGACAATGATTGCATGATATAGACTATTTATTTTAAAACTATTTATAGTTTTAAAATTTATTACACTTTTAATAATACGTAAATAATTTTGGTGCTAAATATTTCTACTTCTGTATGCTACGTAGTAATATAATTGAACTATCAGTTGCCAATTTATGTTATTATTAGGCTATGTATGGCGCATATGCCATTTATAAATAACATTCAATTACATTAAATGTGATATTTCGGAAATAAATCTGCTAAAAAGCTGCTCATCACTAGAGTATAGAACTCAAATATTGACAATAAAGTGTGGAAAATTGCAATAAATGAGAATGATCGCGTTGTTTCAATGACAAGTCTTGCCGTATCGTATCATTCCTGATTTGAGGTGTCGTATTAACTTTATTGACGTTAAAGTACAAAATCAATAATGTTCAATAATCAATTGAACTATTTATCACTGATAAATAGTATGAACAGATCATGATAATTAAGCGTTGTGCCAATAACTCACATAAAAATGTGAAATTTTGGGGGGAGGGGAATCAATCAAATTTTTTGAAAAACATAAGGATCATAATTACATTTTGCTTCTCAGTAGCGAGTTTTATTTCGTGTAATTTGAGATTTTAATTATTATATTGCTTAATTCTGATATTTCTGATATCTAGTGGCGGCCAATTTGGATTAACGGTGGTGCAAGCCGATGCTTTTCTTGGCATCCACCTTGACCATTTTCTGACTGAATACCCTGCTTTAAGTTTTAATAACACTTCCGTATAGACTTAGCTACAATTCGAACCAATATATTCGAAATGACTGCCACAATATATAGGAATGTAGTTCCTCAACTATAAAATCCGGATCTTTGCAAGAATTTTGATTTTCTCCAAACAGGAATGAAATGTTGAACACCTGTTGAAAGGTGTCTTGGGAGTTAACCAGCAGACACGTGACATTGAACCAATGCTGAGTTGATGTTGTGACCGCTTCAACGACGCTGGCCTAACATTTATCCCAGTGTGATGTAAATTAAATCATATAACTACACCCAGCAAACACGAGATGATGACACAATGTCGCTACTGTCGGTGGAGCTTCAAACCAGCGTCCATGCAGATATAATACGTTGGATCAATATTGTTTTAACGTTGGTACACCGTCTACGACGCTGGACCAGCGTTAAAACAACATTGATTCAGCGTCTTATGTCTGCTGGGCGTTATTCCAGTTCTAGATACGTGTTTCCAGCGGGACAACAATCCCAACCGTCAACACGGGGCTTCCCCGGAGGACAGCCAATGGTGTACGTCTGCTCGCATGGTCGACCTGTCACGAGTGTCACCTGGTGAATGGCAACACAATCATTTCACGGGGTGGCGCATTGGAGGCGATTTAGCTGAAGCCTCATTGTGTGCACCCCCTACATTGTTTCCACCCCCTGAGCACTGGGGAGCCTACATGAAAGTGTGCACGCACGTGTTTACACACCGGGTCATGTGGACCTCTTTGTTCTCATTCAAACCAACTACTTTGCCTAATTATATGAATTTGACACGGACCTCTCATCTAGGCCTACATGGTTTTTTTAATATTGGCTATGGCTCAGTGCTGTGGCTATTGTTTCCTTATTTTCTCTTTTCAATTAACGTACTGCTACACTACAATTTAGGGTGTATTTGTATGGCTTGAAAGCATGCTGGCGTTTAACATAACGGTTATTCAAATAGCTCTAGCCGCGGCGGTCTTCAAATTTGAATCAACATAATATGTATTTAAAGGGACTGGCCCAGGCTAAAATCATAAAAAAATCGGTGATTTTATTTCGTGTTTTTAATATGACCATATGATGTAAACGTGTCCAAAGACTAGAACTGCAAATTTTTATAATTTTTGTGCAGCGCATTCACCAGTTAGACTAGATATAGAGACAAAATCTCTGATTTCTAATTTTTGACAACCATGTCAAAAATAGGAAATGCGGGAATTTCGTCTCTATATCTAGCCTAACTGGTGAATGCGCAGCACAAAAATTATAAACATTTGCAGTTCTAGTCTGTGTACATGTCTACATCATATGGTCGTATTAAGAACCCGAAATAAAATCACCGATTTTTTTATGATTTTAGCTTGGGCCAGTCCCTTTAACCAAGGCCTAGACCTATATCAATTTTGAATTATGTCGAGTGAAATACTGGAAGCCTAATTAGGTTCATTGCCTACTATGGTAGGCTGTATAAATTCACATAATTATTATTACCAGTAAGTTAGGCGTATAAGCCTATTCCTACTGTGTGACGCTGGATAGGCCTAATTGCAATGTTACACCGCAGTTTGACTTTAATTCCCTTGTATACACACGTGTCACATATGCTCATTAAATAACCGGCACGAATATAATCGCTCGGTAAGCTTAACTTGATGAATTAAAATAACGATTTTTTATAATATTATGAAAATTTCTAGTTTACCAGAAAAAATACAATTTTCCCCTTTTTCTGTCGTGAAATATAACGGAAATATAAGGGTTATCAAAATATATTGTATATGTTGTATACAGGCTGTAGGCCTATTAAATTCAATTTTTCCTTTTTCTGAATTTCATAAATATAAGAATATTTTTATTATGGTGACTTGTGTCAACAATATACAGATGCATAGGCCTAGGCCAATAAGACATAATGGTAATTGGATGTACAGTCACCCAGCTCATTTATTGGGGCTTATAAGTCACTTGGTATCTATATGCCTAAAATTTAAACAATACAAAAAATTAAACAACACAAAATTAATGATGTTAACAATTATTCCCGTTGGGCGTTTTTCCCGTGTATTGACCACCCTGTGATATGACCCGGCGCACGTTGTGTCACACCCCCGCAGCACGTGAACACAATGCCAACATTCAAATCACCTTGCAGGCCCGCTGTCCTGATTGTCTATTGAGCGGTCTGGTGGGCGCTCTGCTCTCATTGGCTGATATCTCAGGTAAAAACTTAGCGCGGCCACTCACAGGCGTCGAGGAGTGAATGGCTGATCTGACAGGCGCCACTCCGCCCTACAGCATACAGGCGATGGTGCTGTACACACACACGCCTGGCCCGGAGCGGCAACATTCAACATCGGAACATAGCTAATTGGAATTATATCAAGACATGTGCAGAAAAGTTTACGATATATCTGTTGAAGGAGACAAGACCATGTTATTTTCTCCACGTTAGCTCTGAGTGCATAGACAGACAGCAGGCGCCTGTACACCGCCGATAGCGGCCGACCACAGGCACACGTGAAAGGGGGAACAGGAATATGGCGACAGTGTTACCGGCGGTTGGTTTGCGCGACCCTCCGCGTTCGAAAGCTGTATAACAGTGATAAATTGTAATGATCGCGCCTAACGGCTGATCCGGACGGGAAAATGCCGTTCGCTGCCAGGATTGTCACCCCTGTCAAGCTGTGTCGCGGCTCGGACATCGAGCATTCGGTGGATAACATAAGTGGTCGTGAGCTATGGAGCGACGGCGTGTTGGATAAGGCCTGCCACCACGGCTATGTAGGATTACTCCAGCAACTCTCCTGCGTCGTGCGACAGGCGGATGAAATCTTCGGAGAGGTTGCGAAAGAATGTCAAGCTGTGGTGAGCAGGTCCGAAAAGCTGCGGGAGAGGACGTCTTGCTTGTCCACTCGACTCGGCCAGTTAAACGCTCGCCAGGTCAAAGTCCGTAAGTAAACAAACTTGAGACCTTTGTAATTTGCCATTCATCTCGCTGTATTCTGCCTCTAGCAAAGGCAAACAGCAGTAACTGCTTACTTGTAAATCAATCAGTTACTGCTGTTTGCCTTTGCCATGCAATTCTACAGTGTAAAGGCAAACAGCAGTAACTGTTCACTTGTAAAGTGAACAGTTACTGTTGTTTGCCTTCGCATTGCGGATTGATCAGTCCATACCATCACTACATCAACTCCCCCTCACAAGCTGTATCAGGTTTCGCAGCTCGATTATCACCTTGTTCCCCAGTCTTGTCCCTGTCAATTTGGTGTCAGAATGCTATTTATAGATAAGGACAATTTACAGCCAAACCCTCCGATAAATTCAGACTATTTACCTGGAAATATTCATTCACACCAAATGTTACCTTGGAATTCACACCAATTTGGAATGCACACCTGTCATTGGAGACCACATATATAGTTTAGTTACATGTATGTAACTAAAAAATAACATTGATCTGGGAAGATTTTAGACCTGAAAACCTGCAGTTGTATGGTCAATTTATCAGATTTTTAAATAAAATATATGTCATAATGATTATTTAAAAAATAATAATTCACATACATGCATACAGATGCATACTGTGTACCATGTGTACAGTTAAGCGCATAGACAAGCGAAATCGACGAGAAAATTAAATGCTGGAAATTGCATAAAATTACTGAGATTTGTGACACCACATTTTATTGTTTGGTTTCGAGCGTGATCTTGTTGCTATCAATCTGACTTGGTACTCCAAGGGTGGGGTCTATATGTGATTATTGAGTTCCAGAGTGTCATTATAAGGATGTTGACTGAGTTCTGCTTGGTGTAATGTCCACCGAGCCGTGGGCCTCTCAGCAAAATACACGTCCCACAAAGCACGAAACATTGACCCAATGTTGGTTCAATGTTGGGCCAACGCGTGTCCAGCATTAAACCAACATTGGGTCAAAATCGCGTCTTGGCTCGAACACTGACTAAACCATATACATACACTGTCCATCTAGTTTGCTCTGTGACTATATTCAGTGTATTATCATTATTATCAGCTTACTGAATAAATAAATATTAAACTGCTGAAATATAGGCCTAATGCATGGCCTACAAATACACAAACTAGTCCTATTTGATCTACAACTTGGAGTTTATCCCAAGTGGTCCTTATATTTTTAATGTATATAATATATTATCACGATGTTTTATTCTGTATAAAAACATATACGAGTTCAAATGAACTTGAATCTAGGCTACATTTCAACAGCGCTCATCAACATTTTCAATGAGCTTATAGTTTTGAAAATGATTTTGTGTTGACATATAACTTATAGCTCTCTATTTAGACGGACGTTTAACGTTTTCGGTAAATGTACGGAAATGAATGGGTGAAACAATTCGTCCCCTTGGATATGAAAGGGTGTATCTGCCACTTCGTGAAGTGGCAGATAGACCCTTTCATCTCTGAGGTCACGTATTATCTTTTTCGACTGATTTAGTTTTCCCGATTTATATGAATATCCTGATCATCGGTGCAAAGACTAATTACACCAGTAATTTCTTACTTGCGTAGTAAGTAGTTACTGCTGTTTGCCTTTGCATACAATTATTGTAACATTAATCCACCATTTTTGTATGAACATCTGAGACACAATTCCAATCTGCATGGTCTGACTCCCAATTGAAGTAGCCTATTCATGCTATATACAGATATAAAAATAATGATTGGAATGTAAAACACGGGGATTATTAACAGTTTAACAGCTGTGGTGGTTTGTGTAGAATGGTATCAACAGATTTTACGACTGTTATGCTGGTTAATAAAATTCTGTGAAAATATACAGATCAACATGTGACATCTCCCGACATTTAAAAAAATACCTGAATACAGATAATGACTGTCCATCTCGTGATAAGGCAATATGTATACGCTATTCGGAAGATTAATTAATTAACCTTGGAAATAATTAAAAAATACCTAATGCTTACCATGGCAATCTAAGAGATGAAAAGGTGATAAATATCTAAGACGCTTTGCAAGCTAAATGATCAGTACACATGCAGTAGACAGGTAGATCCAAATTAATATATTTATGCTAAAAAACACATCAATTGCTATGCTATTATTGATCGTTGGCTAAGCGGTTTGTGTGGTGATACATACATACCCCTTTAAATTGAAAGGGTGTAACTACCACTTTATAAAGTGACATATACACCCTTTCATTTCTAGTTTAAATTGTCAGTAGTCAAGTATTCTTCACGCAATAACAGCCAGACACCACACATGGCATGTACTGAATATAAGCACCAGACAGTCATCGCTGTCATACTGTGATAAATTGACTGGCTGGATTTAAAGAGGTGCTTAGGTTAGTCTATCTTTGTTGCCAAGATCTCCGAGCATTAGTATGACACTGCTTGGCACAGCATGACATATTGTCGTAATGTTTTTTTTATAATACCAGTATATAATATGTAGGTCTAATATTAGCTCATCTTCAAGTATACTTGTACATGTTTTAGGGAGTGTTTAATCGCACGGCTGAGTTATATGTATCATGGAAGTAAATATAAGTTAGTCATTCTGTGGAATATTTTTGTTGAGATCTGTGTCGGACGGGTGTACTATTATTCCCCTTTATCTGATTTTGTTGTTTTTAATATTCTTTCCGAATTTGTGATCCACGTAATACTGAAACTATGTGAGTTGGCGACACATATTATGTGTGGCCATCCTTTTGTGCACTTATTTTGACATGCTACGAAATACATACTATTTTGCATATTTGATTCTCAAATGTAATCTTTGTCTCCACTTTCAATTCACAGCCTTAAGATGGCGAGATACGTACGTTAGTAATAAAATTAATTGGCGAGGACTAGTTCGATTGTTGCAGTAATATGTAAATATATTCATTCAGCTAATTAATTAGTTGATTCTTAATGTTATGATAATAATGATTAATCTGATGTGTAATAAAAAATCTTAAGTAAGTCAATTTACATTTTTTCCCCATTCAGCGTGTTTACAGGTCACTTTTGCTAAAAAGATTTTTACCGAGTTTTACGATTGAGGACCATTCAGTCAATTTCATCCAGGTCTACTGAACCAGCTCATGCCTAATGGACATTTATTTAGGTCTTTTGTGTCGCTTATAATTTCCGTCCGCATGCATAATTCAGTGGTTTTTGGCAATTACACACGCATGCTGCACGCATCCATTTGAGCCAGCAGCATTGCATCAGTTAAACATGTTAAAGGTATGAATGAAACGTATCTAATTTAGAAAGCTGTGTTACGGCGAGATTAAAGAATCAGCGCTGTCATTTAAAGTGGTAGGGATTGCCGCGATTTGCCGGAGTGTCGAGGAATGTGGAGGATTGTGTCTTCTGGGCCGTCCTGTCGGCTACGGAGCCCGTCCGGCACACGACATAAGGACCACTCTGTCTGGGGATGGGGCACGACACGCACGCGGCAGCTGCTGCTGCGATCAGATGCCAAAAACGAGGGGAGATGCAACGGAACGCCGGCACAGTGCCGGGCCAACGTCTCCGACGTTAGTCCAGCACTGGGCTGGCGTTTCCAGGGATGACCGCTCACTCGGTGTGGGAAACAGGAAGCCCCGCTAGTCAGTCTTCCGCAGCACGGAAGCTCCACCTCTCCAGGTCTGGTTAGAAGGAGAACCAGCGCCACTCAGAAAACAGATTATTGACAAAAAATGTGATTTCCAGGCGAAATAAACCCCTCCTAGCTGGATTACCATGATTACAGTGTTCCCTTTAGCATGTTTAGCCATGTTAGCTTGTTTAACATGTTCAATTAGCCTAATTCCTTATTTCATACATTGAAATTTTCGTCGCCGGTGTGGTGTAGACAAAATAAACTTGATTACTCAGAAAGTTAGAGCAGGATTTTTCGTTGACATGAAGAAATATTTGTATAACTTTACTTGTTTACTGTTATAAATGTATTAAAACTTGCAAGCAGGTTTTAATTGAGCGTAAACGAATAAAACATGACTTTGGGAAGGCTATACTGTACTCAAAAAGGTTTGGATAGGCCTGACCCGTCTCAAACCGTAGAGCTCTCGGTAGTTCTGCGCCGAGTAATAGCGCGAGGAAAACCGGTATTTTGCACGCTTGAATGTGGACGGTAATCGGGTCTCTTGTCTCTGATCACGAAGGCAGGGCCTTACCGCCTACGGGCACGACGTTTTCTGAATGACGTCTACTTCGCAACCGCTCTTTGACATGACGAATACTACACTTCCACGAGCCTGGCGACACTAGACTGCGATCCAATACTGGCTCATTTCCGAGCCAACGTCTGCTCGGACATGGGCCAGCATTGGGCCGGCGTTGGTATCTGTTTGCATTATTGTACCCGGCGCCCCATTTTAATGTAATGACTGTGCCATACTCAACCGCTCATAAAACACGTGTGCATGTTACGCGTGCTTAACGCCAATTTAATACGCGTGAGACGCATGCCCCATTGCAAATTATTATTTTTGTATCGATTCTTGGCAAATCGTAAATTTTTGTTTACATTTTCATTAGTTTCAGGTTTCACTTGGCGTGCTATAGGTGCGGGATTTAACACATTTTATGGGATTGATTGTACGTGGCACTAATTGAACGACCCGCGTGGCATTGTGATGAGGATGGTGATTATTACCTGATGTTGGTCGTATTTGCATGCTATAGGCGAGCTATCTGAAATTCTAGGTTTTGTTTCGGTTCACCCCTTAAGTGCTACACTCAGTCTTCTCTATCTCCTCTATTCGACACTGATATTTTACAGCACGTTTTTACTTTTTTATTTTTTGAGTCTCGCCCATCAACCATGTTATCCGAGATCAAGGGGATATTCATCTGTTCATAGGTCCTACACAGTGATACATGGTTGAGAAAGTATTATATTAAATACATGCTGCTCATTCTCCGCTATGAATTAAGCATATTATTAAACCACCAATTATTTAGAAAACACGTGTCCGCTTGTGACGTTGTCCCAACAATATCAAACATTATTTGATCGTCTAATGTTTGTTTGTATCCAGAATAGTCAATGACGTACGGTAATATACTGCCGTGCAAAGGCAAACTGTAGTATATACTTACTTTTCAAGCAAGCAGTTACTGCTTTTAGTACAACAGCATAATAACATGCTTAAGGGACGTTTAACATGTTTGAGGATCCTAACGTTACAGTGCTTATTATAACCTAATTATCACCTAGTTTACACTGGCCTGTTCACCATGTTTACCATGTTTAATGGCGGCGGACCACCTGCGCGTAGTTATAACATGATTTTCTCATGTTACCACCTCTTTATCATTATTTTCTCCCGCATTATTTACATGCTATTATAACATGTGCGATGCTAACAACTGAACAACCGGAGTATGTCTTCACCTGGTTCCTAGCAAACACGAGATGTCGAGCCAATGGTGGTTTAATGGTGGTCCAGTGTCGTAGGTGGGCTAACATTAACATGATTAAACCTTGTATTTGTGTTTGCTAAACTTAGTTACCTACCTGTTCACCACTCAGATAATTACTAATGTGTCAGCTTTTAAAGCTCGATTTTTTTAAATGATGTCCGATTCATTGGCATGTAAATCAATATTAAACTCGTAATTGCATCAACGTATAACAAAATAGAAAGGGAATATATGCGATGTATTTGTCCATAATTGGACCAATACTTGTACATCCAACGTTGGACTAACGTTTTGTTTTGTATTCGCATCAGATGCTATCCTTAGATGTTATCATTTGCTTTTCTTTCATTTTTTCTTTGCAAGATGTATAGCTTGTAGTTTGTAACAGGCAAACTTTGAAGTGGTGACATCAAAGTTGAGTATCTGAGCTCGCGAATATAACAGATACAACTTAATTTGTGTCCATGAATAGAGCCTGAATCTCCATTATTTCCCCCCGAGGGCTAATTTGCACACGGCACGACAGGGCAGCGCTACTACTAGCTATGCGCGTGCAGGTTTGACCTCTAACCTATTGTTCCCATTCCATGATTGCTTTGATATCTGACACTACCAGTAATATATTCCTGAATCATTATCTGATGAAGTCTTGCGGAAAATACAGTATTTATGATTGATACATCCTTTTGGGAAATTGTATCTTTCTCACAAATAATACTAGCAATGCTTCGCCGATATCATGTATACAAAAAAACGATTTTAACATGTTTAATGAATTAACATATGCATAGGGCCTAGATCTGTACAAATAATGACATGGTTTTTTTTCGTGTTCCATAGTTGATAATTTGATAATGAAATTAGCAATTATGATTTCACTAATGATAGACCTGTACAAATATCATGAATATGGAAGCAAGGAAGATGTACATACTTTTTTTTGTGGCATACTCTCTGTAGATGATACTGTTTTTCAGAGCCTTTTTTACGAATAACCATGATAATAGCATGTTGAATGCGAATGACCAGTAGCCGACCGTGGTATGTGATGAATCGTGTAGTACTTAAAGGGTTGACCCGGGTGTAACATCTGTATCCTGACAATGGTCAGTGATGTTGTGTTGGGAGCCGCGTTTGATCTACTCATCCTCTAATCACCCCTTGACATGTAACCCTACACGGCTTCTGACGGCTACTATATAAGGCTATGTCAGTTCTGCAGTGCAGAGGCAAACATCAGTAACTGCTTACTTGAAAAGTAAGCAGTTACTGCTGTTTGTCTCTGCACGGCAGAACTGAACAGCCGTGTCTCGTATCAAGGAATCTATAGATTAATGTTATCTACTCAGGATCTGTGTTAGCTTTATTTATCCGGCACACCTGTCTTTTTATATAATAGTGCAGGTTTTAATTAGACCCACTGAACTTGTCACTCCTGATATGACCATGTGGCGTTAGCCATGTTAGCAAGATTGGCAAGCTCAACATGGATAGCTTTACTAATTTAATTAATGTAATTCTATCGTGTGTGTGTTAACATGGTTAATCAAGGCATCAACTGAAACGTAATCACTTTTTGATTTAATAGAGGGAACGAATTTCCAAAGTAGGCTACACTGTTTTTTAATAGTCTTTATTGTATTTTGTGGCGAGTTTTGCACCAAATATTATCTCAGTGAGTCTAATCCTGCGAAAGGGTAATAGATGAGATTTAAACACTTCTCCCCGAGTTATTAATTACGTGAGCTCTCCTGTTTAACACCAGAATGGTGTCAGAGGCACGGAAATAAGTTTGTAGATATCTGTATGGGTTAGCGAACATCAAAGGTCAGATGAGCGATCTGTTACCAGCAAACACAAAACGTTGACCCAATGTCGTTTTAGCGCTGGTCCAACAATAATCCAACAGTAGTCCCACGTATCGTGCTCGACGGGTCACGAGTGGTTACGTCACCAGCTAAATCACACGTCGTTAAACAGGGATCAATCTACTCAAGAAGCGCGATACGTTGGCCCAGTGTTGCTTTAATGCTGGTCCAGCGTCACAGACCCTGGACCAGCATTAAAGCAGCACTGGGCCAACGTCTCGTGCTTGCGAGGCCACTTCAAGCGGTGCCGAAAATATCACCAACTTGGGGAGTGACCATCATTACGTCACTCTGCAATCTCGTCAACACGTCACCGCGGCTGCTCACATGAAATCACGCTTCTGGTTAATAATTAAAAATCTGATTGATTCCGTGAAGCTTTAGATTGTATCACTCGTATAGGCCTATATAAAGATATCCTCGCATCAGTCCTAAAACCACGCCATTTCATAACTGAATGTGTAGTGATTTTTTAAGAATGAGTTTCGATTTATCATGTTAATGGTGATTTTTGTTTAAATATATAATGGCTTGACTTGCAGTGTACATGTCATGTCGACTTTCGTGTGATTTTATAGAACAAATATTTTATCACAACTAAGGTGATGACTTCTATAGCATGTATAGTGTCAATAAAACATATATCTATCTCTGTAAACAATTTTCATGTGGTTTTATAGAAGAGAATAATAATGCTCTCAAAACTCAGACTATTGATGAATAAGTTGAGACAATCGCAGACGGAATAATGAAAAATATATTACCCAACGAATTTGGGAAAACATATATTAGATAGAAGAAACCATTCCGAATGCAATTAAACATATTTTTTTAAAGAATAACTCTGCTATTGACCATGTTGACGTAAATTTGATTATTTCTGATGATTGTATTAAATATCTGATATCCCTCTAGGAGATAGCTACGGATTAGGATGCCATTACAGCATGATTACTTTACCCGCTAATCCCGATGAGTAGGCAATCTCACAGTAGATTACACGGCAGATTCAGTTACAGATTTTATCCGCCCAGTAATGTAATATAGGAGACAATGAACAACAGCATTAACCCAATGTTGGTTTATTGTTGGGCCACCGTCTGCGACGGTGGCCAAACAATAAACCAACATGGGGGTTTCTGTTTACCAGGGGGCTTGAGAGATAAGCCAGTCTGTTGCGATGTCTATGTAGGGAGACCTCCTACGATGTGAATACAGAGTAATAATCGATAATACATGTTAAACATACATGTGTTAAACACTGTTAAAGGTTAGCCGCAATAATGACACATGTCGTACCCTAGCAACCAGAGTGTCGTATGTCCTACTGAAATGAGTGGCACAGAGGACACTCTAGCTACCGGGGGAAGGACGTATTGGGAAATGACCCAAATCTTGATAATCATGATAATGGTGGGTATCTGATAATTACATTTTGACATATATTTAAAAACGTTTTTTTTATGCTATTTTTGTCTTATTCAATGACAATGACAATGAATATGTGCCATAACAATACGTTATATTTGTTCTCTTACTTTTTTAATTATACCAATTAATACAGACATTGCAACCTCATGAACATGACAATCAATGTATTTTTCGTTGCTCCATATCGTTGGGTGATGGACTTGATAAACACGACGAAGCTGACCGTGCCTACATTTAAAATAGTTTTATAATGTGTAAATTTGTCTGATAAAAGTTTTATAACTGAATGTATGATATTACTCGGGAGACAAAGCCACAATATTTTTTGTGTGGTTTATTTGTGTTTATTATCATGATTATGGTGGTAATTGATGTGACTGTACGAGAACCGGATGCCATCCTGTCGTTGTGGATATTTTACAGACTCACATAGCAATAAATATTTATTGTTATTGTCGTCTAGGCTAATTATTGCGCAACGCAAAGGCAAAAACAGTGACTGCTTATTTCATAAGTAAACAGTTACTTTTGCTCGCCCCTGTAGAGCATTTTCGATCCTAGATGGTACATTCACCCAATGCTGTTTCAATGTTTGCCCACCGTCCGTGTTTGCTGAGCCTTGCTCAACTAAGCAGAAATGTATACTGTACGTACATGTAATATATTTTTTGGACATACGTCATTGAAATAGCCATAATCCAAATATTTCTAATCATTTACGCGCTAATCACGATCATAGTCGATTTAACCTGTTTTATTAGCCAATTAAATCACCGTTATTAGGGGTAAAATGTGTGTTCAAACATCAAGATTTACAAATGTTTTGCCAGAAATTAGAGAAATATGGATAATTTTCACCCACTTGATTGAAGTTGTGTGTCGCGGTAGCGAGACACAACTTCAATCAAGTGGGTGAAAATTTGAATAAGATAACTCACCGGGAAAAGAGTTGAGCAATAATTACAAACACATTAAAAATATTTTTTAAATAATAAAAAAATTATACTTTTATAGAATCTTTCCATTTCCCGAATAATTTAGAGATACTGATAGAATACCTTATGATATACATTCTATTTTTAGAGTTGATCTACATGATTTAGGCAAGAGCTTTATCTACATGTATAAAGTTCTTGATTTAGGTGGCAGTGACTCTGATTACATGATCGTTGACGTGTGTTATCTGATATTATGTCTGGAGGTCTATATATATAGCTCTCTATCTATCGACCCATCATATACATCGTCATGATGGGTTATGAACACTATTATAAGTGGTATTATATCCAACGCCGTACATTATTACCAACCATATATATTTGTTTGAAACTCAAAAATTAAAGATAAGAAATTCATATATGTATAGCTGGATTGTTGCCCACTCCACGTAATATGCAGTACTTACACTAACTTGTACGTCATGTTCCAGAAAAAAAAGAGATGATTAACCTGTGTTGGTTTAATTTTGGGCCACCGTCTGCGACGCTGGCCCAACATTAAACCAACACAGGTTCATCGGCTCGTGTTCATCGTCTCTGCCAGTCACAAACCTGTGTGTGATGTCATATGATTGATCAGCAGATCAGTGATTGTGTCTCAGTACTGCTGGTCCCCACTTTACACGTAGAAATCTCAGCACGTGGGCGGCATATTATGGTATAGTAGCTCCCAGAAAATACGAAACTCACAATGTTGGTGTGGTGTTGGGCTAGCAGCGAAGATTCTTGTCCAGCATCAAACCAACATTGGGTTAAATCTCGTGTTTTCTTCGGCGATTATACAATAAATATTTAAACAGTGAAATTGTCTTGGTATGTTGTCTGATCTAAGCTCAATCTGCTTACCCCATCTTGTCCATTCAATTCTAGACCTACGCAGAGCGGAGCTCAAGGTTTGCGTGGCTAACACTTGATAGTTGGAAGTTCAGCTCATAGTTGTGTTTTTTTTTTAATTTTAAGTTTAGCTTAATGCTGGGCCACTATTACCATGATTACAGAAGCTGACCCGAAATCAACTGTATAGTTAGCAGCTATCTTGTAATTCTCTGGATTCTATGGGGATCAATACTGTGAACAGGCGACAGACGGGATCAAGGGAACGTCAAAAAGCGGTCTGGGACGTTAACTACATTAGATAGCATCTGATTGTATGGATCTAGTACTTTAGCAGATGAGTAAGCCCACACATTGGTCTGAAAGCTCCACCATTCAGCAGTCGCTTTTGTTAAAACGGGCACGTTTCTACTTGTGTTCCGGCCCTATTAAAGACCCTGCCAGTACAATAAAATTGATCCCATAGGAACTGTAATACTGCCGTGCCAAGCCAAGAGGCAGTATCTGCTTACTTTACAAGTAAGCAGATACTGCCTTTGGCTTTGCAGAGCAGAATTGGCGTCAGAAAATTAATTAAAGAAGCACGCCGCTCATTTATGTCACTTTTGTCAGATGAATCAGTTGCACTGAGATGCAGACATGTGCGCCACCAAGGCATCTTAAATAGACTGGATAAGATTGGATTAAGAAGAATTCCTCTGCATTAAGCATGTTAAATGGGCAATATCAGGACGTGACGATTGAGATTCCAGATATAGATTCAGACATTTGATCCAATGCTGGCTTGGTGTTGGCCCATCGTCTACGACACTGGGCCAACACCAAGCCAGCGCTGGATGAACATCTCGCGTTTGCTGATGAGGCATCGTGCCAGAAAACAGAAGCCATTGGTTTGCTATGAGCCTATAACAGCAATCACGAGGCAACGCTGGCCCAAGACAAAACCAACTTTTAGGTTCAATGTGTCGTACAATCTGGGTTAACATGCAGTGCTTCATAAACATAATTATGTGGAAAAACGAGCCTTTACCTTTTTACTGCTTGCAACGCACTATGCACAGCAATATACATTGGCCCACTGTTAAGTTGTATGGATACTTATGTTGAGATGTTGGAGTAACATAATGTTGCTGGATATTTAATATTTACTCTATCAAGGTTTTGGTTTACCAAAGAAGAGAGAGTCTTTATCATCCAACGGCCACCGTATAAAATACTTAGAAAGATTATTTAGAATGTTGTTATTAAGTCGACAGTTGCTGCGCAGACTCACCTCTGATAGCTATTTATTATCACAGTCCTATAGTAACATGAGTAATGTAGCTATAACCAACAATATTGAAGACGCAAATTTTGTAATTTCATCTACATTTGTTGATCATGTTTATTACAGCAGATCATGTATGATCAATTTCACCAACATTTAAACGAAATCATTTATATCGCGCGGACGGGTTTAGTTCCCGTTTGATTCAGTCACTGAGTAAATCTAAGTAAAGCTAAGCTTTGACTTCAATGATGGCGAAAACTGTCACATACATTTGAATTTGACTGAATAAATGATATTAGGAAACCGTGGCCGTATCTCACAATTCCATATTGTTGTTTAGTCGAAATTGCAGATGTTTTCGTGTACATGGTAACATGGTAACATTTTTAAATAATCCTTTTTTATGTAGGCCCCTTGCGAAGCATGTTTAGAATCCGCCTCGTGAGGTCTGCTCTCACGCCCTGACCTTGACGGAGCTGTCAGCACCACGCCGCTCATCGCATGGGAAATCTTCGGGGTGAATGGAATAAGCTGGGGAACGGCACTTTGTGAATAATAGGGGAATTCTCAGTGGGCCAACGCGAGGACAAAAGGCAGTATCTGCTTACTTGTAAAGTGAGCAGATACTCCCCTTTGTCTTGCACCCCCGTGTTGTCATCACGTGCGCGAAGAGGCTTCAATCAGCCAGATTCCAGATTTTTACCTAAAGTGGTTTCAATGCGGGGCCAGCTTCTCCCCGTCGCTGGCCCCGCATTGGACCGCCTTTGGGCCGGCGTTTTGTGTTTGCAGGGATATAATTTCACCCCGTTCATCAGCCTAATTTGGACATCCACTTTCCATGGTCTCCGCGGCGGAGGCTGTGATTGTGCATTGTGCTGCACCTTGCCTCGCTGGCCAATTATCTTGGTAATTAGGACAGGTGACTAGATCATGTTGATGTGATTTCAATTTAGTATTCATCTGCATTGTAGCAATGTGAAATATTGTTTTGATAAAAGTACCAATTACGTTAAAACTGAGTGAATCATCATGATCATAGAATTTTTAATAATTTGGAAAACGGTTCCGTATGTCACAAATCCATATTGTCTAACAATAATTGCAATGTCTGGAATAAATATGACACGTATTATTAGTGCTGTCTATATTTCATTACCCTATTGGTTATCAGGTTATGAAGTAGGTCTATTTTAATGTATTAGATATTTCTATTGACATTTTGAGTGTGATAAGCAGTGAACATGGTAAAATACAGACCACTTTTTGACTTTTTTTAATACACATAAGTAAATTTGTTTGTGAAGTTTAATCTGCTCACCCATGATTGATAAATCTGACATCAACGCCTGTCTTAGAGCGGTCACTGAACTGAGTGGCAGCCTGGACTCTTTTAGCTTCACTGCAACGATATCATATCAAATGATCGTGTCAGCCAACAACATGTAGGCCTACCGGCAGATCTGAACGAATGTTACCCAATGCATATTAGAAATCGCAACAGATGACACAAAGTTTATTAATAAATGAGCATACATTTGATCCTCAGAAATGAGGAGTATCTGAGGAAAACACGAGACTTCAACCTGGTGCTGTATTAATATCGACGTTGGCCCTGCATTAATACAGCACCAGGCCAGCGTCTAGTGTTTGCACAGAGTAGTGATGAATTTGTTTTGACGTGTTATGACCTGCCTGAAAAACGAGCACTCCCTCTGAGAGCGGACGAGCATGACTTATCACTGCGGAACATATCACGGGCTGACTTTTTTACGGATCTCTGGGATCTCTAGGATACCGGATCAGCGCACATATACCACCCAGAGCGGGGAACACGTCTGGGTAGCTTTGACATGTTTTTTTATAAGTGCCGTAATATGAGCCATCTTCAAAATGGCCGCCGTAGGGGGATTCGATTCCACAGTCAGATATTGTCTCGCAGTCACAATGGGAGGTGGTTCATTGAAGCTCATCGCTAATCGATCGGGCTCGGCAATCAACCCGGAGTATTGTGAGGACGCCGGGAGGATTATCCCCTTTCAGGATCAGCGGGTATCCCTGGCAGTTTGATTGGTGGCCGGGGCCGAGGGGGATTCCCAAAGACAAGCGGTCTGTCCCCAGCGTCAGACAATATAGCCTCACTTCGGGGCATAGAGCCTCTCTCTGACAATGAATGACCAATGGGAGTATTACGTCATTTCTACGAGTATGCTTTACAGCTAAACCATCGGCAGTAGGTCAGCCAGACACCTTCAATAATTACACTGCCACATTCAACATAATGCAGCCACGTTCATCTCCAGTGCTCATATTTCTGTTGTACAAAAATGCTTTTTTTCTATGACCACGACTATGACAAAGTAGCCTACTGTTTATGTCTTGAATTTTCACCCATATCAATTCGTGACTCGGTGGGTGGACATATCAGTTTAAATCATCTGCAAACTTAGACACTATCATAGGATGTCGTATTTGTTGGGTGGTGTTACCCTTTCAGAATCTAATGTCTATGGACTGCCCTCGCACTGAAAGCATTTCAAAAATATGTTATTTTGTTATGGTGATTGTTATGGTGATTTTAAATTGAAAAGAACCCTTTGGACACAATGGTTTATGGAAAAATAATTCAGCGCTTTAACAAACTTTTTTAACCCTTTCACCGCCAAATTATTCAATTTGAATTTTCACCCACTTGAAGTTGTGTCTCGCTGACGCGATCCACAACTTCGAGTGAGTGAAAATTATTCAGATTTGACAAAATGGAGGTCATCTCTTTTCAAGTTTTGCTGATTGATGTCACATTTTATCTTTAACATATTTAAAATATGGTACCTAATGGTATAATACAAAATGAAAACTCGAATATATTCGGCACCGGTGGTAAAAGAGTTAAGTGTGGTGATGACTGGGATGAGATCAATATTGTGAAGTAGCCGTGTGATTGCACGCACGTGCGGCGCACCTGCATGCACACGTACAGGCCAGCCTGTCGACATGCACACTGAAATACTCATAATTCAGCTGTCATCCATAAAAGCTTTCTGATGTTCATTTCACATAAAATAAATATCCCGTACAAAATGCAAAGAGCTGTGAATTGGCGTGTTTTCACGTGAAAGCAGAAATACAAGATCCACAGATCGGTGAATTGGCGTTGATTTTCAAGGCATAGTTAATTGTATTTATGGCTATTCCAAGTTGTTTATATGATAAATGGTGGATAAACATGTTTGACTCATAACTCGTATAGGCCTACTCTGCAGTACTATGAAGGCTTACTTGCTTACTGCTCTGAAATTTGATTATATCCATAAAGATAACGGAAAAAACAATACATCCTCTACTTTTTGTCATCGCACAAATAATTTCGATACGCGATACCTAAAAAGATATGATTATGAAGCAAAAGAAGCTGGATATTTTCAGCTGAAATTTGTGTAGTGTTTGTAATTATTGCAACATTTTCAACCATTTTTTTTCCGAGGATATTACCAAGCCAAATTTACTTTGACCGAGTACACTTAGTCTGGTAGTGATACTCGATCGACTTAACGTTGGCTAGATTATACCCTGGTTATACAGTTATAGGCTCTACGTAAGTTACGATATCATATTTTTAGAGAAACATCCCCCCACGAGCAATGTACCATATTGCAGCTCCACATATGTTAGGTGGTGTTTATATGACTTTGTAACTGTATCTGCAAGCAATGAAGAAGTCACGTAACTCCCTCAAATCTACATGATCTATGAACAATGATACTCCATGCTTCTTATCAATACTCAAAATAGAATACCCTATATCATGTATATAGAGCAGCTACTATTCAGCTATGAATTGGGCTTATAAATTGAATCACAATGATTGACGTACTTTGCCATTCAAACCAAATAAAACGCCACTAAAATGGATAAAACAGTTTGCGACAAACGCTTTAGAAATCAAATACATCTAATTCTGTGAAAATCAATAGTCTTTACCTCCAATGTTTCCACCAGCTAGCTAATACAATGAAGTATGCGGGGGTCTTATATAACATTATTTTCACCGAGTAGCCATTCAAAAGGGTTTCCGGTGACGTCACTGCGTTTCCCAGAATTTAGAGATGTCTACGTTTCAAAATTATAAATATTTTTTATCGTTTGAAGAGCTTCAAACGACAAAAATAACAAACTCAGCAGGACTCGAGACGTATCCACAGCTATTCTGTGCAAAGCCAAAAGGCAGCATCTGCTAATTTTACAAAGGAGCAGATACTGCCTTTTGGCTTTGTAGAGCAGGGCTATTGAAGAGATGACCCGTCACGATGAGTAGGCCTGACAAATGGACCTGTGTGAGAGTGACGGCTGACCATCAGTCCTGCACTCTCAGCCATCTGTCCTCAGGCTGAGTTATCTTCCCCTCAGGGTGAGTTATCTCCCCTCAGGGCCAGTAACAAATCATGATCGGGCAATATCTGCCGTAAATTACCGGTGCCATCAATCACTGGCTTATGGCCACGTGTGTTATGGCTTCGCCAATGTTACTCTTCTCAAAGTAGCCTTTCTGTTCTGAACATGCTAAAGTCGCTTTGGGAGTTGTTTCGCTAATCTGCTAATGGAAGTGTATAGTGACCCTCGTCTTATGCCTGCTTTAAAAATATCCATCTGTTTCCCCGATATAAGTCATTGCAGTATTTAATCGGCGATATCCATATTTTAAAATCGGGTATTGTTGATTGGTTTGTCTTAAAAGGTCGTCGAAATGTTCTTAATGCCACAAAAAACGAAGTCTCTGCATGTGTGTGATAACATTAACAGTTATTCATTTTAATCACAAGTAACCATGGATTCCTCAGAGATGGTGGTATAACGTTGGCTATTTTACACGACCAAGGCTTATTGGCAGGGTACCCGAATTTAGCCATCGTTAGATTGCTTTAATACCATCATTACCATGTTCATGATGTTTCTTGGGAAGTAGAGATAGTTTTCGGTCGGTGCTCAAGTCTTTCTTTTGCATTACATATAAAAAAGTCAGACGTCCTGTGACTATGGTGACGTTGACCATGATCACTGCCATGGTACACTGAAATGTAAAGCCAATAGGCAGCAGCTGCTTACTTTTCAAGTAAAAAGTCACTACCTTTTGGGTTTGAAGAACGGTATTTTATGTCTTTGTAAATCCCCATGTGCGTTTTATTACCATATTAACATGATTAACATGATTAATGTTGTGAAGGACTTGTCATTGTTCTGACAATATTATTCTGATAGCTTACTCGGCGCTGCACTCATGACAGGCTACTGTTGACATGGGATTGACACACGGACTATAAACGAGTGTCATCAGCGTCCAAAGTGGACACACTGTATACATGTGCATGATTTGTCACCCTTCTCATCTTGTGACCTCCAGCTACTAGAGTGGACATATAGTCACTCGTTAACGCAAGCCGAGACCACTCATGAATAATTCAGTTTTTAGCAAACACGTACCTGCCGCAACGAAACGCTCACCCAATGCTGGTTCAATGCTGGGCCACCGTCTACGACGGTGGTCCAACATTGAACCAGCATTGGGTGAATGTCGCGCGTTTGCTGGCGTACCATGCCCATTGGCTCTACCTTCAAGGTAAATCGTATGTAGATGGACAGAGAATGGTGGATGTATTTAAATTGATTTTGTGTATTATGATTATATATACATGTGACACCCCATGGCGATAGACGTGATACGAAAACGCCAAAGGCATGAAAGGTGAAGTTACAAAAATCATGACCAGACGACTATGCAATGTAGGCCTATACGTATACCAAACTGAGATATGTTCTCGCTAACACGTGTGATGATATCTTGTTTGGTTTCGTGGTCTGATGCAAGACCTGGGTTATTGATAAAACGGAATATATGGACTGATGCGGTAGTTTTTCATTTGACATTTGATCTGATAGCATACCTGATGATACACAACACGATCTTCTATGCTGTCGTGCAAAGCCAAAAGACAGTAACTGCTGACTTTTCAAGTAAGCAGTTACTGGCTTTTGGCTTTGCAGAGCAGTATGCACATATAATTATAAGAAGGTGTTCCCCCTGCGCGTCCCCTGCAGGTGGGGCTTTGTTAGTCAATGAATGGATATTTTTTTGCGTTCATCAGTGTTCTCCAAACACAAACCAAACGTATTGATCTAGCTGACAAACCCGTGACCTTATAACTGCCAGACACGACTATTATTGTTTTTGTTTGATTTATTTGCGTTTTAAATAGTCTCTTTGAAGGTGTAACATGTACAAAATAAGCGAGATTCGATTTGATTTTTCACCCGCTTGAAGTTGCGTCTCGTTACCTGGTTACCACGACCCCCAACTTCAAGTGGGTGAAAATTATTCACATTTGTTTAATTTGAAACCAAAAAATTGCTAATCTTGATCAGTGTTGATGTTTAAACACTGATTTCATTCCCAGTAACAGTGAAATTTTGATCGACTAATAAAACAAATTTTAAACGAATATAGAGGTGTTTAGCGCAACCCTTTCAAGTCTGAATATTATTCACCATTGTCATCTTCTTCCACTACAAGCCGCGAAATGCTCTCGCAATTCTCAACTTGTAGTGGGTGGCAAATAAACTTGGCTCTGTACCCATAAAACACGAGACGTTGACCTACTGTTGGTTCAATGCTGGTCCACTGTCAGTGCATGCAGTTTAGTCATAGAACACCACTAATGCTGAAATCACTCGTGCATGCGTACATATTATTGACGAGTCCCTTCATCAGCTATTATCAAATGGTTTAAGGGCCATTTTCATCTCTACCAAGCCATTTTTTAGCTCCCGCCGTCACCGTAGGTGAGCGAAGGGAGCTATGGATTCTACCTCCGTTTTTTTTTGGCCTCTTCTTTTGCCTATAACTTTGTGAGAAAATAAGCTAGGATAACAATTTTTGGTATGTGGGTTACTTCCAGGTGGCTAATGGACGGGTTAAAATATTTTTAATCTGAATTCAATACGCAAGGTTGCAGAGGAGAAAATGATGATGTGACGGCGTTGGGCCGTTGGGCCGTTGGGCCGTTGGGCCGTTGGGCCGTCCGTAAACAATTCGTTTCCGGAGCATATCTCTGAAAGTACTTGTCCGATTGTCTTCAAATTTTACACACAACACCCCTAGGGGGTCTAGTTGTGCCTTTTGGGGTATTTGAACTTTGACCTACTTCTGGTTCAGAACTATGACCTATTTAGACGTTTTGACGCGCACTTCGTTTCCGGAGCAGATCTCGAAAAGTACTGGGCCGATGACAGTCATATTGCACATACATGTTCTCTAAGGTCCCTAGTTGTGCCTTTTCAGGTTTTTGGACCTTGACCTTGAAGTTGACCCAGCACTTTGACCTAATTTATAACATCGGTAAATCCGACTGAAAGATTTTGCGGAATATCATGAAAACCGCTCAAGATAGCTACACCATTACTATAAAACAAATTGTGAGGTTTCAGGAGAGGATGCATCTTGAAAAATTTCAAGTCGATAAAATTAAAAATGGCCGCCTATCGGCCATTATTCACCTCGACAGGCCTGATATTGCGGAATATCATGAAAACCGCTCAAGATAGCTACACCATTAATATCAAATAAATTGTAAGGTTTCAGGAGAGGATGCATCCTGAAAAATTTGAAGTTGATAAAATTCAAAATGGCCGCCTATCAGCCATTATTCACCTCGACAGGCCTGATATTGTGGAATATCATGAAAACCGCTCAAGATATCTACACCATTACTATAAAACAAATTGTAAGGCTTCAGGAGAGGATGTATTTTGAAAAAATTATTTTTGTCAAAGTTCAAAATGGCCGCCAATCGGCCATTATTCACTTTCACATGGCCGTTATTTGGTAAACCGTGCTAGATGGCTAGACCATTACTATAAAACAAAATGTGTGATTTCAGGAGAGGATGCATCTTGAAAAAATTCGACTCGATAAAATTCAAAATGGCCGCTTATCGGTCATTATTCACTTTCACATGGCCGTTATTTAGTAAACCGTGCTAGATGGCTAGACCATTACTATAAAACAAAATGTGTGATTTCAGGAGAGGATGCATCTTGAAAAAATTCGACTTGATAAAATTCAAAATGGTCGCTTATTGGCCATTATTCACTTTCACATGGCCGTTATTTGGTAAACCGTGCTAGATGGCTAGACCATTAATATAAAACAAAATGTGTGATTTCAGAAGAGATGCATCTTGAAAAAATTCGACTCGATAAAATTCAAAATGGCCGCTTATCGGCCATTATTCACTTTCACATGGCCGTTATTTAGTCAACCGTGCTAGATGGCTAGACCATTACTGTAAAACGAAATGTGAGATTTCAGATGAGGATGGATCTTGAAAAAAATTGACTTGATCAAATTTAAAATGGCCGCCTTTTCGGCCATTATTCATTTCACATGGCTGATATTTGGTAAACCGTGCTAGATGGCTAGACCATTACCTGATTACTATAAAACAAAGTGTGAGTTTTCGGGGGAGGATGCAACCTGAAAATTTTTAACTTACGAATTAAAAATGGCCGACAATCAGCATTATTTACCTCGATAGGCCTGATATCAGGTAAACCGTGCTAGATAGCTAGACCATTACTATAAAACAAAATGTGACGTTTAGAGAGAGGATGCCTTTAAAACACTTTCGACTCAATCGAATTCAAAATGGCCGCCTATCGGCCACTATTTACTTTCACATTGCTGATATGTGGTAAACCGTGTTAGATAGCTGGACCATTACTATAAAACAAAATGTGAGATTACAAGAGAGGATGCATCTTGAAAAAAATTTACTCGATCAAATTCAAAATGGCCGCCTATCGGCCATTATTTACTTTCACATAGCCGGTTTTTAGTAACCGTACTAGATGGCTAGACCATTACTATAAAACAAGATGTGAGATTTCCGGAGAGGATGCATCTTGAAAAATTTTGAATTGATCAAATTCAAAATGGCCTCCTATCGGCCATTATTCACTCTCACATGGGCGATATTTGGTAAACCGTGCTAGATGGCTAGACCATTACTATAGAATGAAATGTGAGATTTCAGCTGAGGATGCATCTTGGAAAATTTTGACTTGATCAAATTCAAAATGGCCCTCTATCGGCCATTATTTACTTTCACATGCCCAATATTTTGCAAACTGTGTTAGATGTTAGTCCATTACTATAAAACAAAATTTGAGGTTTCGGGGGAGGATGCACCCTAAGTTTTTAACTAATTTATATCAAATTCAAAATGACCGTAAATCAGCTATTAGTTAACTCGATTGGCCTGATATCGGGTAAACCGTGCCAGATAGGTAGACCATTACTGGGATACTGATTAGGATCATTAATTGCAATGGAGGTTTGCAATCTCTGACAGACTGTCTAGTTCTTATCTTACTCTTAGACTGGGCTTCTTAGACCTAGTTGTCTTGCGTCTTGATTTTTGACCTAGACTAGGACTACATTAATAACCCTATACAAAATTGCTTAAATCAAATTCTAATTCGGAGCGGGAGCTTCTGGACTTATGTAGTCTTGTAAATTTTTAAATTGCTGCGAATTGAAATTATTCCGGGTAACTGATAGAATATGAAAGGAAACGAACTGTCACATATTTAGGGATTGCATATGATAAAAATTATTATTCAGCAAGTATTTCTAAAAATGCAAACGACCCAGAGTTAAGTATCTACAGCATACAGAGCACTCACTTTTTATATGAAATTATTTTAGCAGGCCATAGTTAACCGCGGCCAACTTCTGGAATTATTATCTGAATTGTATGTAAATACGAAATTCTGATGTTTTTTGACCCGAGAATAACTGCTAGTGCATTTTAATATATAGACAGAACACTACAGGATCCGATACTAAAACTATACTTTTTGTAACTAAAATGCTGACATGTATTTTAGCACGTATGCGTACTAATCAGTGCACGATTTCAGCACGACCTAAATTATAGCACATGTGGCCCCGTTGGCAAGACCCAATACACGCCTGGGTTTTTTGACCAGGAGACTGTTCCAGCAGAGAACATGGTGAAGATAAGAGTGATTGTATCCAAATAATCACTTCTGAATGCCCTGATTTACAATGATTGTTTCCGCTGGAGCGGTTCAAACAACCGCCACAGATATTGTCTCTCGTCTGGGAATGAAACTTGACACGAGATGTGATCGACCTTTCGCCGAGCAGTGGTGTAACGTGAGGATGATGGAAAAGGGATTTTACACAGATATGTCGTTGATAACACATCTTGAATGTACGTGATCACTGTGATACCATACCAGCTAAAATTGATGGGTTTTTTTAATTTTAGGCCAGTGTCGTATACGGTATTCTCGACCAATCCGAAGCCTACGATATATCGTAACTTGTACGAGAATACGGGCCCTGTCACCAGTGGTCACATGGTCCAGCGAACCAAGCTTTGAAGCAGTATTCCAGTAAACACAAAACATTTGTATAACATTTATGCAATGTTGGACCAGGCCGACGTTATACAAATGTTCTACAAATATCGTCATTTACGTTGACCCGCTGTTGTTCTAATGTCTGCGATACTGGCCCAACATTAGGTCAACACCGGGTCAATGCTTCGTGTTTGACATAATGTATCCAGCTAAACATCTTGCGCCATGTTCGATAATACTGATACCGATAACCCAGCAAACACAAGGCATTCAACCAAAGCTGTTTCAATGTTGGCCAACGTCGCCGTCGTTAGCCCAACATTAACACAGTATGGGGTGAATGCCTCGTGTTTGCTGGGAACACAGGGTGGGTTTTCACCCTGACATTTCTCATTGTTTGATTGTTCAATGTTATCGCTGACCTAACATACTGTAATTACTGTACAAATGATTCCTGTACTTTATTATTATTTGAAAACATATTTCCCGCTGTTTATGTATTCACAACGTTCGCACACCACGAAATCTAAAAAACCATGGCACATGCGCGTAAATGCGATGTTTATTGTATTTCTACCAGACAGTGGTATGTCATGTTGTGACCATATGGTGAACTTCTGGTCGGCTGGCTTCCAAAAACGTGAATGCCTGCTTTTATGTTCACGTGAGATGGTTCACAATAAAAAATGATTCATCGCACAATGAAGATAAAAAAAAACAATATCAATGATTTACATGCTTTAGGTGCATACTGATTATGTCTCATTTTTGTCGTCATTGTTAGCTGAATAATGGAGTCGAGTTGGATGCGCATGAGAATATTATATTTCAATTCATTTCATATATTTTGCATGATTTTGTTTTTGCTCCTTTCAATATTAGGTTCGTTTAATAATCCATTAACATGATTAATAATTAGTGATATTTGGACTTTTACCTACGTTTACTTCATATTTGTGATTATTAATTTGCGAGTTTACTCGTTGTATTTGTATGTTAACTGCTTATTGTAACTTTTCATGTTTTCTATAACCAATGTATTTTGACAAAAGTAGTGCAGATTTATAAGAATTTCAGGAGGCCCTATTGTTATACATGTATAACATTACTTTGCTTTCAACTTTTTATTACTATTGTTGTGTGTTATTTATATAGGCCCTATTTGTAGTAAATTCCAGAAAAAAAGAAGGCACCAATTAGCCCATGCAACGAATAGCCTTAAAAGCACGGACAAGACATGAATAAAAGGAAGTCTTGTAAAAATAACCTGTATGATTGCGACAATACTGTCGCAATCATACAGGTTATTTTACAAGACTTCCTTTTAGTAGCAATGGTAGGCTATGTTATATATGTCGGCATGCAGTCAGCTGGTGATGAGATGATTGCCTGTTTTTTGAGCGGGTGTCAGATGGCTCAAGCCCCCGGGTATTTGTCCCTCTGGCCCCAGTCGACACACACGGCACCATTGTTCTATGCTCTCCTCTGTGCTTACGTGCTCTAAAACGCCAGGTTCTGCGAGCATTTTGGTATTACAGACCATATCCCAGCAAACACAAGTCGTTTACCCAATGTTGTTTTAATATTGGGCCAGCGTCGTAGACATTAGGACAACCTTGGGTGAACGTATTGTGTTTGCTGTGACAGCCAAGTTACAGATTCGTCGTCTAGATTACTGCTGTGCGAATGTATCAAAACATACAATTGCTCGAGTTTGTATCTTTTTTTTTTAAAAGTGCAAAAACAATGGATTTGAGTTTGACTATAATCTGATAATATGGCGCGGCAGTGTGACTGTTCCATCCTGACACCGACAGAATCGTGTATCCATCCATGCAAACACCCCATGTTTAGGTCGGGATGGATTATGATTAGAATATGACGTCTAAACAACGAAACAACTGTTACTGCTTGACCAAAAAAGCTATATAGTATATGAAGTGCATGTTCAGATTTGACATCTTTATTTTGTTTCTATAAATTACTCTGTCACAATTTTTCGTAGACCTTCGTGATTTAAACATAGCATTTAAAATCACCATGTACATGATGTATGGTATATAGTTTGTGTGTGAATTAAACGGTAACATGCGACTTATTTTTTTAGTTACAGTTTATGGTTGACTTACACATTATACTAGTAGTGGCTATGTGGTACATGGTAATTGTGTCTGATTCTATAGTACATGTCAAAGGGCAGTCACACCCAGAACCACAAATACTCATTTTCTGTGACACTCGCCGACTTTGACAGTGACGGGGGCATGTAGTTTGACATGCTTGGTGAGATATCATGAGAGACCCTCTCAACAAAACGCTCGCTCTAGGCATTCTTGTGGTCAGTCGTTCTTCAAAATGAGAAGAATAGCCAAGTAATAGTAAACGCGACCCATAACTCATTCTGAATTCTTCAGGTGACGCTCATCATATCTACTGCACACACGGGCAATTATAAGATATATTTTCGTCTGATTGTGAAAAGTTAAGGCAGCTTTTTTTTTAGTCTGATAGCCATTAACGTCACAACATTCGACAAATTATGGATTGTTCAAGTATTCTGTGAAACACAGTGACGTCACCAGAAACTCTTTTGGATGACTACTCGGTTAAAAGACTGTTATACTAAATCCCCCACTCCCCATACTTCATTGCATTAGATTGCTAGGTGTAAAAATTGCAGGTCAAGGCTATTGAGTTTCACAGAATGTTCCTTGTCTGAAATTTTTTAGCGCCACATAAAATGAGTTCAGTTTACTCAATGAATGAGAAGCTGGCCCAACATTGAGTGAACTTTTCAATATCCACCATATCAATAACCGCTGATCATATTCTGGTCTTCTGTCGGAAATGACGGTGCTGCAGGCTGTTTATTATCAGGTTATTTATCATGTTTATAGACTCTGATTCCGGCTTCAATGGTTTTATTTAGCATTGGAGCGTCACCACACGCAAGACCGGTTCAGCTTATGGCAAATCGATAGAATCTGGTGTTTTGATCCATAAAACGCGCGGTGTGGTGAGTGAGTGAGTGAGTGAGTGAGTGAGTGAGTGAGTGAGTGAGTGAGTGAGTGAGTGAGTGAGTGAGTGAGTGAGTGAGTGAGTGAGTGAGTGAGTGAGTGAGTGAGTGAGTGAGTGAGTGAGTGAGTGAGTGAGTGAGTGAGTGAGTGAGTGAGTGAGTGAGTGAGTGAGTGAGTGAGTGAGTGAGTGAGTGAGTGAGTGAGTGAGTGAGTGAGTGAGTGAGTGAGTGAGTGAGTGAGTGAGTGAGTGAGTGAGTGAGTGAGTGAGTGAGTGAGTGAGTGAGTGAGTGAGTGAGTGAGTGAGTGAGTGAGTGAGTGTTCTGCATTCTGTCGCAATTATGGAGACTCACAAGGTTGTTTTGGTGCTGAATACCACAAACAGCACTGCACACCCCAGGTATTTGAGCCATTTGAACTCTGTATAACTAACATCCAGCTGATATACATGATATAAGGAGGATTTGAGCCCAGTGCCGATGACGCCACCGTGTACAGACACAGACACGATATGATGTTAGCGGTGTTTAAGCATGCATGCTAAAGTGGTGGATTACATCACCTACCTCCAAGTAATGTTCTTAAAATCTTTCAGTGATATTTTTCCGCTGTGTTGCGGCTTTGTGGGCATTTGGCATGCGAGGTAATTGAATAGACCCTACGTTTTAATCCTGCGCATCTTTTCCGATGAACACATCGGAATAATGAACGATCAATAAAAGGTTTGACATTTTCATGTATAGTATTACCATAGAGTTAATTAACTCTATGGTATGAATTTAGTCACTCTGTGTCTATATTTTGATATCATTACCCCCGTACCATGATCATTTACGTCGCACAGCTCATTTACTAACATTGTCATTCAGTAGTCATTTATTAAACACGTGATATTAATGAGAGTTTTATGACGGGGTCCATCATCTGATCATGATTGATAGCAATACTCTGTGTCATTGTAACGTATGTTTCTCTTTAACTTTCCTAATAATGCATTCATTCATTCATTCATTCATTCATTCATTCATTCATTCATTCATTCATTCATTCATTCATTCATTCATTCATTCATTCATTCATTCATTCATTCATTCATTCATTCATTCATTCATTCTTTCTTTCTTTCTTTCTTTCTTTCTTTCATTCATTTATTCATTCATTCATTCTTTCATTACATATATTTGTAAGAAAGCAAAAAAACTGTGTAATACATAATCAACTTTCTGTGACACAGCAAGTGATATTCACATAATATGCTGCAGCATGCATGGGATGTGACTTGAATAATTAAGAAACCAAGTACAAGTATTTTATCTACTCATGAAGGATCTATACTGATCAGCAGATCAGTCAAATAAATTCGTTTTTAAATGTAGCGCTATGACATCGTGATACAAAGACTAAAAAGATATTCTGAGTGTACTCCGCGTGATTATGAACTTATTCATGACTTGGGTGTTTCACCTGCGGCCCTTCCGCTCTCCGCGGCCTTGTCCCACTCCCGGCTCCCGCTAACCATGCCGAGCCGTGATGTATTTGAGCTCCGTGCTTCCCAGATCATCTACGCGGGATCCTGCCGGGTGATTAATCCGGATCGCAGCAGTCCCCCAGGACTCACACGGTGTACAAGGAGCACCGCCTGCCTTCCCTGCAAGAGCTGACGCAATGCGCCGGCTCAAGGGCGGCCCAACGATGTACATCGTTGGGCCGCCCTTGAACCGACGCATTGTCTTGCCAGGGTTCCTGCAGCGAACTTCCGCCAGGATCATGTTTGACAGTGCACGGCTGTCGGAACTTCCTGACGGAACTGTGAACTTTACGTGAACCTCTCGCCAGGTTCCTCGTTCAGATATATACATCATTGTGTGTTGGAACGTGCCTGTTCCACCCGGCCGCGGTGATGGTAACAATGCTGTGGGCCTACCCGAAAAGCGGACAAGATATTGGACGAACCTTGATTTAAATATAATCTCGTATAATATGTAAAATAATTACGTTACTACCCACAGTACTGTGCACATGGGTAGTACTGTGAACATGGTTAGTACTGTGCACATGGGTAGTAACATAATTATTTTATCCGAGATGAATCAATCCTAAGTTTAAATGTTTTTTTTCTGTGTGTTCATACTCCCACACATCAAATCGTTTGTGGCTATATTATTTTGATTATAGATGTACATTGTATTGATTCACACAAATATAAACTTGTTCCAAGTTTTCCTCAGCTACAATATTCAGATATTTAAGTGAAGCAAGCAGTAAATATATATGGTGTCATGAAAAGGCAAGTAGCAGTCCCCTGGTAACGGCTTGCTAAAAAGCGAAGCAGATATTCCTGTTTGCACTACAATATTTTCCATACACCTGACACATAATACATGTGAAGGCCTATCGTTATCATGGTTATCAGGTTATAAATACTGTTATTATCATGACTAAACCACACGAATAATGAGAAAAATGTATGTTATATGTTTTTCATCAATATAATGGTTATCTTTGCATGTCACCATGGCAACTCACCACAGCCTTCCAGGAATGAGCTTTTGAACAATGTTATGCTGGTCTGACGCTGGGCCAACATCAACCCAGCATTGGGTCAAGGTGTTGTGTTTGCTGTCTGGCGCGGTGCAGTGCGTGATTAATCACATGCTCCACTTTTATATTTGCTGTTAATTAGGGTTCAAGAAAGGACGTTAAATTGAGCATTATACTTTGTGACATTACACCATGCAGTTGACCTTTGATTAGAGTGAGGGAGATTGGTGGTGGTATGTGTGTGAGTGGAGGTGGGGGGGGGGGGGGGGGGTTAAAGTACAGGTGTTAGACCTCTCATCATTACAGCCATTATCTCATCTGAATCTATAATGTACAGGCACGCGTCACACATTATATCACAGATTCTATTGAGATGTCTTTGTATACACATGACATATATTATGATGATTATGAAGACCAAGGAATCTTTAGATTTCTTTACCTGTAGAGACAGACAAAAGAATAGAGAAAGGTAGCCATGCCACACCCACGATTCTACCAATAGTGCAAGTGTGCGCATCACGTAGCAAAAACGTGGCTAAAACAGAATTTATTCAGCCACAGATTACGCCCATACAAAATCGTGGACATTTCTGTGGACGGGCATATCTAAGACTTGGCCTCGATTAATCAGGTCGAACGTAGGTTTATTAGAATCAGTAACATTTTGGGAACAAGATCGCATGCTCATCTCATTTTCAGCACCGTCGTTAAGAAGTTATTGGCATTTTTTGGACCTTGGGATCGAGATCGGCCGTAGTCACCGCCATGTTGAAAAACGTTGATTTTTCTCGGGTAAAACGAATACAGACATTGCATGGTTGTTATTTAGCTGTTGAGGATTGTAATCGAAAAAAGTGCAGCGAAAGTGATAGTCAATGCGCCTCTTATAAAAATATTCCTCTCTGGCGTCGCATATATAATCATGGTATCATGGGTATGGCCGCTAAAGTGTTCTTGTAAGTCTACTGTACTGGGAGGTGGCGCCACCCATACACTTAATGTTGATTATGTTCTTTAGCTCCTAAATTCCCAGGAGGGGTAGATGTTTCCATATATGGAACCTCTACCCATAACAGAATGGCAACGCAATATCAGTAATAGACAGACACGTGGCTTTAAACTTTCACAGACTTTATTTAAAACCCAGACTAGGCTTTATATGTATTCCTGACTCGTTTCCAGAAAAGTATAATCATGATAAGTAGACCAGCAAACACGAAGCGTTGACACACTATTGGTTTGCTGTTGGTCCACCGTCTGCGACGCTGGCCCAACATCAAACCAACAGTGGGTCAACGTTTCGTGTTTGCTGGCATCTATTGTAGTGTATTCTGATTGGAAGTAAAGTGTGATTATCTGGTATAATTGTATATTATACATTGTACAGTGCTGATACATGTGCTAAGACTGTTAATAACAGGTATAATGACAGAAGAGTTTAGATAGGCACGCGTGGCGGGCGTAACCTGCTTTAGGTGCCTGTAACTCTATCGTACCTGTCCATATGCCAGCCATCTGTGTAGCACACCTTCTAACTGCCAAGGTATGCACACAATGGACTGTTACTTTATTCCTGTTATTCTTCGTAAATCAGCAAGTGAGATTATTTAGATATGGCATTTTTATTTAAATAAGGGACAAAATAAAACAAAAAATGTTCATTTATATACGTATTACGAAAAAAGACGGGATAAGGTGATGGCTTATGCATTCTTGGTATTATTATTTACCATGTTTACGTAGAATTTAAGAACGTAAAGATAAATTCATGCGTTATTAACAATTGCTTTACCTTTTATTTCCTACAGTATTTTTCAAGTCTCAATTATCCTACGTTTTACTTCCAACAGTGAATGTCTCAAATCAGTAACTAATAATTTATTCTCACCCATCTGAAGTTATGTCTCCCCTGCTCACGGTAGCAAGACATAACTTCAGATGGGTGAAATGACAGAGGCCTACTCTATATATAGCTTTACTTGGGCACGAAGATAGAGATGGCTAATTGGACTGTAGACGTCAGATGGTCACTGACCCGTTAAGTGCCGTGGTCAGAATGTAGTCGCAGGTGGCCGAGGCTCTTGATCAACACTTATAATGTCCCGCCTCAGCTACTCTCTCTATTATTAATGTGCCTGATCAAAATTGCGAAAATAATATACTGCAGCTTATAAAACTTTTTCTTTGGTGGTAATCTGCACCATGTAAGATTAGAATGTAATCGAGTTATGCGTTTTGTTCATTTTGTTTATTAAGTATTTGTTGAAGTAGTCCTAGTACTGTTTCAAAAATTATTATAAGTCAATGATCGCTGGTCACATGGCACGCGGTTCTAATCTCTTGGTGCACGTATTGACCTTCTACACCTTAAAATCCCAAATATGCAACTCTGTAACAATTACAATCTAACATCCAGAAACTGTAATGTGCATGTCATACAATATGTTTCAGTGTTTACATGGATATATGCAAATTTCGATGCCACTTTTGTTCAAGTTCGAACCGCCTTCTGATGTTTGCTGTGTTTATTATGAGTAGTGGTTAGCACCGCTGCCTTTCACGCTAGAGTTCGGGGTTCGGTTCCTGGTCTCGGCGGTTTGAAAGAAACAAAAATGTTTCTTCCCCATCCACGTGTAAAACTCAGTATTGTGGGGAGCCTCCGTGACCGAGAGGTAGCGTGCTCGGCCTCAGACCGCCAAGAATCGAATTTTGAATCCTGTGTCTGGAGGACAGTGTCATCTCATTCATCTCACTATCCTCAGTATGTTCTCCTGGCCCAGTTTAGCCTATATGTGCACAGGTGGCCTAAAGCCTGATTCGTTTCATTTCATTTGCTGTGTTTATGACATAAATGGTGTATTTGCAACATTAGAAACGGCTGCTAAATCACGGATCCTGTACCTTGTGCACTGTCTCCAGTTTATTATGTTTAATATGTTCTTTGTTAAGGAAGATACATGTGGACATACTGGATACAATAGCTATTCAAAGATAATTGGAATCCTGCTTTATGTGCGCCTGAAAGCATTTTAAACAGGAGACATTGATCAATTCAGGGGATTTGATTAAAGTAATGGTTTAGCCATCCAGGGTAGCGTGGCTACATTTATATCCGGTGGAGTCGCCACCCGATAAACAACAAAACTAAAACAAATCCGATATCACATTCATATCTCACTCTAGTCTATGTTTTCCTGAAGCACACGCAATTAGTTGCACACCGCGTCTCTTTACAAATCATTTTTGGCGACGCAACTCGGCCAACAAAAGACATTGACCCAATGCTGGTTCAATGTTAGGCCAGCGTCGCAGACGCTGGCCTAACATTGAACCAGCATTGGGTCAATGTCTCGTTTTTATTGAAAATGAGGTATGACGAGCCATTGTTCAGGGCAACAACCTGGCAGCGGCTTCCGTGATGGATGAGGAATTCTCTTTTACACCACAAAAATATCCTGGAGACGTGACAAAAAAGTCTGGCCAGCCCGCCGCGAGGGAATGCTGATGATTTCCAGTAATGACAGAATGATCAGGCTAATTAGAATAATTACTTATGACGCGTCGCGCGCACGTGGTTCTCCGCGCTGGCGCGTCGCGATGCGCGGTCCTGGGTGTCGCCATGCTTTGTTACGGGCCTGAATAAATAATGTTACACGTATACCGCCGTACAAAGACAAACAGCAGTAACTGCTTACTTGAAAAGTAAGCAGTTACTGCTGTTTGTTTTTGTATTTCGGTATAACTGCTTCATTTCAAGACTCGGCATAATCATGATAATGAGATTAACTCATTCGCGTTATCCGGAATTGATATAACGGTGCCTCAACGTTAAGTTAGCGGTGGATCAACGCTAACCCGACGTTGGTACACGTCTAACTTATCGGTGTTAATCGGATAATCAAGCGCTCTCCCCGCAGGAGTAGTTATTGTTGTGTTTCCGAGTGATTTTGATTTTGCTTGAGAATGCTACGGTAATTCAATAATGTGACAATAACGGCGTCTCATCATTTCAATGGACACTTAAGCAAAATTGAAAGGAACGTTCAGTGAAATGTTTCTTTATTCTTTCGATCATGCTGTTTGAGAGTGCATTTATTGTTTTAGTTATGAATGCAACCGCGCGTCCAAGGCTGCGTGAATACCAGAAATAATTTACATTTATTATTTCTGTAGTGTGTATTCTCGCGGCAGCACTCTCAGCGCCGAATGAGAGTTGTAAAAACTTTATAGCTGACAAAAGGGACCAGACGACTATTTAATGATAAATAATTCAAGCCTTCAGCTTTCGTGCATTCTAAATTTGTCAATTATTTAGCGAGTAATAAATTTTAAAATTGGCGTCATAAAAATGTTGTTGAGTATTTTCATTAGAACCCATACCTCATGTTCTGAAATAGTTTCGGATAATACAATTACAGTTTGACAGTTAACTATAGTGTGTCACCAGGTCACGTATTACCAAACTTTCAAATGTCAGTCTGAAAGAAAAAATAAATCCGAAAAAAAATAAAATACCATCAAATATGGAATAAACTTGAACGAAAAATAAGCAGTATATACTGTTTTTTTTGCTTTGCACTACAGTTAGCCATTGGAAAGGGGGGGGGGACTGAACAAAGTTTTATTGTCAGATATAACTTTAGAGTACAGATGATGAATACTCATTTGACCGAAAGGCTTTTATAGAACCCCAATGGCATATTATCATGATTATAAAAACATGAGGAAGAAACTCTTTTTATTTTCACATGGGGCAGGCAACAACAACAAATTTTGCAAGAAATACAACAATGTACATGTAAACTGTAACATCTTATTGTCATAGAGTGGAAAACGTGGCTAAACAAAACCAATTAGATTGGTATTTTTACAATGTCTGTAAAATGACTTTACCAAGCTAGTATACAAGGTGATTTTTCCGTTTCCGTGTGTTATTATAGCGAGCAGGTGACCAGTAGACCAGGCTGAGTGACCCATTTGCTCGTTTCGCTCAATAAAACAGACGACATGCTTTGCATCCACTATGTTTGCAGCACAGTATCATTGTCTGGCTGTTTTTGTTGGCACTGGGTGACTCTGTTACAGTTACCCATGGAAAGACTTCTAATGGCGGAAAACTCCCAGAGCCGTCGTTCATCTCCTGCCGAGACCTTCCCGGTAATATAAACACGAGACACGGATCCGATGCTGGGTCAATGCCGGTCCAGCGTCTGCCGACGCTGGTCCGGCATTGGCCAAGCATCGGATCCGTGTCTCCTGGTCTACCACCCTGAACATACCAGTTCCAGAATACTGCCACCATTAGTGTTATTTGCTGATAGAGATCGGATTGAGTCTGTAACAGTATCCATGGGAGAAACGCTCAAATAAATGATGCTAATTGTCCGTGTTTGTGTCTGGATAGAACTTAAGGTCAATGGGATAGATCAGCCAGGTGCGGTCACAGTAAGAGGTTTATATTAGCTCAGCAGTTGGCTTAATAGTGTTTCAGCGTTGAATCTTTCCCTATTTTTCGAGTGCATAGCCTTCACTTGTCTGTTGATTGGTTGGCAGCAGTCAGCTATGTATCCTCATTAAAGCACACACAGTCTCCACATACCGCTAGCAATAAGCCGAAACGGATTTTTGCGCAAGAGGCTTGTTGCTGGAGAAAAGAATGCACTTGTTCACTAGTCTGATCTGGTGGATTTGACAAAAAGCAAAGAAACGGCATCATATGGATATATCATGTATCAATCCACACCTATTTTTCTATGCTGATAATGGTGGCTTTGATATTTGATAGCGGGCACATTCCCGACAAACTAGGGACGTTGAGCAAATGCTGATTTAAGGTTGGTCCACCGTCTGCGACGCTGGCCCAACCTTAAAGCAGCATTTGCTCAACGTCCCATGTTTGCTGAGAATTGCAATCAATGCTTTTTGGCCAATACTACATGTACCAGTACGCAACTCCCTTCAGCAAGATTTGAAAGAGTACCTTGACATGCTAGCGCGAGAGTGAGGCATTGCAATACGATGATCTAAATATAAAAAAATCATAATATTATCGCATTTTATATACTTTTGTTAACATCTTTAATCGCACACTTAGAAGTTCCTTGTGGTACTTCTATTAACGAAATTGAATTGAATTGAATATATTTGAATCTGACACAATTGATTTGACACAATTGATCATGAGGATCTTTTTTCACCAGAACTTATCCAAGTCATGTTGTTGGCGTCGCAAGATAACCTCCGTGTACACTCAGAATCCCTGCCCTCATCACTTCTCTAGATGGTGGATATTTGAATCCTGGTAAATCCTGGTAATCTGGCGCTTATGCCACAGGTTCAGTCAGGGACATGCTATTCTGGATCCAGTTTTCTGGCGCTCACTCAGAAACAACCTGTCTGCTGCCAGTAACCCGCGAAGCAACCCTAGCAGCCAAATCCAACTCAGCCGCCGTCCTATGATCATCCGACGGTGGCTGAATTGAATTTGAGACGCAGGCATAATCGGGACCATCGCGGCAGCAAATTTGCAAATCAACATTATAGTTAAGAATGGCTGATTAACATGATTAACCCTTAGCACACTAATGTCGACTACAGTTGACTATAGTATTGTTTTCTCCGGTTTTAATTGTCTTGCATAACCAGGTTTTAAAAATTAAATATGTCTCAAATCTGTGATAATCATATACATTTCAACCTAGATTTTGCAAATTAAACTAATTTTCAGTCACTTGAAGTTGTGGATCGCGGCAGCGAGACACAACTTCAGGTGACTGAAAATTTAAATTTGTTAGCTCAGTGCTCTAAGGGTTAAGAATAACCCCTTCAAATGTCGATCTATTGAAATTGGGATCATGTTTCCCATTATAATTTGATTTAGAAACATACACGTTGTCATATTATCATGTACTGTATATCAAACACTCCAAGTAGAAATAATTTTTAGAAACAATATACGTCTATATACTGATATATGTACGTTGTCTTCTATCAACGTGATTAAACTTTAACGTGGTCCTGCCTTAAAACAACACTTGGTCAATGCCGAGTCACAGGAAGACACTCCCATCAAATACTGCAAATTGACCCAATACTGAATTGATGTTGAGCCATCGTCTACAAAGTTGGCCCATCATCGATTCTATATCAGATCCATGTCAGCTGACACCCTGCGGTGGATATCTTTGTGGTGCAGATGGCAAACTCGCAGAATGACATTAGCAGCTGACAGGGCGATAGAGAACACGCTGAATGTGTAAATAACAACACTTTGTCAGACAAATTAGAGTAACGTCCAAGCAAACACAAAACATTTGTATGACATTTGTACAATGTCGGACCAACGTCGAAGACGTTGGGCCGACGTTGTATAAATGTTATACAAATGTTTAGTGTTTGCTGGGGTCAGACTGCCTGAGCCACCGTGTGGCTGTAATAGCCTCACATACATATTGCCTACAGGAATGTCAGCTCTCACGAAACTGTGGTACAGTGCTGGCTAATGCTTTTTTTAATAAATTAGCTCAAACGTCAAAGGATGACGCGGAAAGGGGACAGGGTCGTGAAATAAAAGACAGGTGTAAACAAGCATCCTTGGTGTAAAGTAAGACATTTTCGTAGGGTTGACTAGATCAGCAGATTTGGGTATAGGCCCCTAATGTCCACTTTAACTGAGTCGATCGTTTACATGTCATTCGTTTACATGTTTTCATTCATTCACCCAGTCATTCAATTATTCATTCATTCATTCATTCATTCATTCATTCATTTATTCATTCATTCATTCATTCATTCATTCATTCATTCATTCATTCATTCATTTATTCATTCATTCATCCATTCATTCATTCATTCATTCATTCATTCATTCATTCATTCATTCATTCATTCATTCATGCGTTCCATTCAATCAAATTTCATTCATTCATTGAAATCATTCATTCATTTGTTACACTTTTGACTGCTTTACACTACTACTCGCCGTTGTGACATTAGGAATACATACATATTTCAGGAAGGTAGGACTACATGTATATAAACAGCTGATAAAGCGGTATAATACTCCTGTGCAAAGCAAAATGCAGTATCTGCTTACTTGTAAAGTAAGCAGCCACTGCCTTTTGGCTTTATAGTAGATCCAATAAAGCTACAAGTGACCTTGGCACATTTGTTCAGGTTAGTTAAATCGGTCAGACATCGCACTGTCCATATATACAAGTACGTCAACTCATTCAATTAATCCGAGGTCCATTTTGAAAAGAGCATCGATTCATAAAGATTGGTTCTGTAAACCGCCCATGCACAACCCAGCGGCGAGCAAAAGAAACACCACTCCCAATGTCGCATGTGCTGCGATGGCCGGCGAAAAGTATTCAAATTCTGCACACAACGTCAGCCTTGTCAGCTTTAGAAATTGCAGGTGTGCGACTTAACCCGTTAACCATAATTATTCGAACGCATGGTAGGCCCCTGTATAATGACGCAGTTATGTGAAGGTCGAATACTGTTTTCAAATATTTTGAATTTTCTAAAGAAATATTTCGATTCTCTGGGTTACACGTTGATTAACACATAACCCCCTCGTGACCAAAGGGTCGTGAGTGCCTCAAAGGCACTTACGACCCTTTGGTCACGAGGTGACGAAATAAATTATTTACATTCACCCCCTCGCTGTGCAGGTGACAAATCATTAGCGACAGACTAAGTGTCGTGTGCAGTGACCGGAAGATGCATTTGACACGCCGTAATGTTGAACAAATCAGTGAATATAGAGCTAAGTATAAGATATAGAGGAACTGGTCCTGACTACAATAGTGCACATTGGAGGAGGGTTGGGGGTCAATAAATTATAACTATTAAATGCTGAAAATTGCCGCGCTTAGTTTCGTTAAATTAGATGACTCGTAGGCTACGGCGCTACGTTTATCGTGCGTATAAGCGCTCATTATTGTACATGACTGACATCGTCATTACTGTCAATTCTTATAAACTGCATTCAGAGAACATTTTGACCTTGTGTCAAAATTCATCTAATAACTGCTAGCTAGAATGTATAAATGGTTGATATATTCTTGCTACTAGTGATATGGCAATTAGAAGTATTTAAGATGAAAAGAGGCTCAAGCTTCACTGCATTGCCAAAGTTTCTGTGACCACAAATACATATTAATATATCGATTACTGTTTCTTGAAATCAATGCAGTGAGATAATCAACCCTCGATAAATATTGTGGCCTAATTCACATCATAGTAGGCCTACTCTTTGTAGTTGAACCTTCAAAGCGCTCAGCACGACTATAATCGTTTTTATTGTGTCTTATTATCGATTAAATCACTCTTATTGGAAATTAAATACAGACAGACAGATATTATATTGACAGAAAGAAAGTCAATCCAGACTTATTTGTCATAGAAATAGAGATATGTACATGTATATACAACATTGTTAATTTGTTAAAATCATATGACAATATACATAGTATGACATTGGAAATTAAATAAGTGATTGACAATTGTTTGATCTTAAATTTAACCATCTGAGTAATTTTTACTCACTTGAAGTTGTGGGTCGCGGTAGCGAGACGCAACTTCAAGTGGGTGAAAATTTAGATTAGATAACTTTAAAGAAGGTTACTATTCTTTTGTGTGCCGTATAGCACATAATTAGTTAAGTCGATGCCATTCACATTGTAATGTTTGCAAATTTTTTTTGTGTGTAGGCCTACTTTAACTACTTACGATTTCAACTGCTCGTGAAATTAATGCCCCTGCCACACCAGCTTACGCACTTCCATCTCACCGGAAACAAGTGCTGAAAAGTATTTATAATAAAATAAATACACTTCAATTTGAAAGTACAAATTAATTAATTAACTAAATTTAGCAGACAGAGGTCGCCGGATGAGCGGAGGAACCTTAGATATGATTACACTTCTCTGAAAAAGTCAAAAAGGCAGTATCTGCTTACTTGCAAAGTGGGAAGGTATTGCCGTTTGGCTTTGCGCGGCAGTAAACTATACGTGTATAGGCCTACTACAACACTGGTAAATATGCATAGTCTAAAGTTCTAAAGATGGTCTTATCTGTAACTCGGCCGTCTCAACTAAGTTACCAGGTTACCCTGATAACCATGATAAACCTGTTCACTAGTTTTGTCTGCATTTAGGTTCTATATCAGCGGTGTCCTCACACTTGATTATCAGAAATTATTATCAGTGTGGATAAGTCTAGATATACATTACATATATATGTGTGATCCAGGTTATTATCAGCCTGTTAACATTTGAGCACACTCAGTGTTCACACCTTGCACAGCACGGCATACCGGTACTTGTTGACATTATGGTGAAAGGGTGTATCTGCCACTTTCTTAAGTAGCAGATACAACATTTCGCCTTCGAATGGGGGCAATATGTTTGCTGACGAACGTATTGTTAAAAATCATATTATCAGAGTTCACAATGTGACGAACAAACACGAGACGTTGACCAAACGCTGCTTTAATGTTGGCCCAGCGTCTGCGACGCTGGGCCAACATTAATCCAGCATTGGGTAAATGTTTCGTGTTTGCAGGGTGACTGCGTACCTTCAGGTAGTGTCTGAGTGGCACCTGGTTTAGGACCAGAACACGTGCTATCACGATGATAAAATATGTCACCGTGCTCTACCTCACTACTACACAGCGAAATCATTGCTGTTTTATCTGTCCTATATTCTCAATCATCAGCAAACAGAAACAGCGAGCACGGTTACTTATTAAAGCACTATCAGAGTCGGTGTGTGAACAGATGATGAGAATGCAGGTATAGCAGGTATAGGAGAGTGCAGGTATTTGTGTACATAATATATATCCTAAATTGAAACAGAAGAACATATCGAGGTATATGCGGCGATATCCTGCTTAGTCTTGTCATTCAATAATGTTAAATAGACGGTTCCCTAATATACATTTTAAATAACAAAAAAAACATCTTGGTAATTAAATATATAAATATGATCGCGCAATATTTAGATATGTCTCTGTATTATTTGTAAATCATTGTAAAAAATCATTGTTACTTAAACCCATTTTTTAGTTCAAATAAAATGAATGTGTTAATATTGCTACAGACCTCATCAGGACATTGGGGGGGGGGGGGGTAATATAGAATATGATCGTGCCTATGTGAATTTGTTTATGGTGGCGACTGAGTAATTTGACCTAGCAGATCAAACGCCAGCCAACCTGACACCTTGTCATTCATACCTCTGTTCAATGCCACACACGGCCAATTTGAGAGCCAATGATGTTTGCTCTATTATCACTATTGATATGATGTGGCTTGGTTCTAGATAAAAGTTTGCGTGTCAACACTTGTCCCTAGAAGTATTGCCGGAAAGAATGCCTATAAATTCCTGTACAATACGCATTGTCTGTCGATTCTTTTATCTGCGACGCCCCCTCGACGTATCGTATCCTCGTCGTGCAAAGACTAACGGCAGTAACTGCTCACCTAAAAAGTAAGCAGTTACTGCTGTTTGCCTTTGCAGGGCAGAGTGGACGTATATGGGGCACGAGTAATATACTGCGTTGTCATCATTCTGCGTCCTCCCTGCGAACACGAGACGCTGGTTTAACGTTGGTCCACTTTCTACGACGGTTGTCCAACATTGGATCGACGTCTTTGTTCCTGCTTATTCCAGCCATGTGGACAGCAGAGGTTCAGGTGTGTGATGGCCTAAGTCATTACAAGTGGGCGAGCTCTCATATCTATACCGAATACCGCTCAACTCGTACCTATGTCAACTCGTACCCATGTCAACTTGTACCCATGTCAACTCGTACCCATGTCAACTCGTACCACCACCAGATGTCAACTCGTACGACAAGTGATGTCAACTCGTTCCACAAGTGATGTCAACTCGTACCCAACAAGGCAAGTATCAAATGATGGTACGAGTTGACATCTATTACCACACAATAGATGTCAACTCGTACCCATGTCAACTCGTACCCATGTCAACTCGTACCACTAAGAGATGTTAACTCGTACCATCATCAGATGTCAACTCGTACCCAACAAGGCAGGTATCAGATGATGGTACGAGCTGACATCTCTTATAACACAACAGATGTCAACTCGTACCATCATTAGATGCCAACTCGTACCAAATATAAAATAATATTTAATTTAATTATTGAGCCACGCATGCCGAATAGGATTAGCCACAATGGTCGGCTAAAGGTATGAATGACTCCAGTACTGAGGTGCGATGTCGACATACAGTTGATTATACCCGCGAGTGACATGCCTATTAAATTCAGTTTTATTTACCTATTGATATAACTAATATTTTATAATTTAATTGCGCGTGTGACAGGCCTATTAAATTTAGTTTTATTTACCTATTGATATAACTAATATTTTATAATTTAATTGCGCGTGTGACAGACCTATTAAATTCAATTTTATCCACCTATTGATATAACTAATATTTTATAATTTAATTGCGCGCGTGACAGGCCTATTAAATTCAATTTTATTCACCTATTAATATTACTAATATTTTATAATTTAATTGCGCGTGTGACAGTCCTAATAAATTCAATTTTCTTCACCTATTGATATAGCTAATATTTTATAATTTAATTGCGCGTGTGACAGGCCTATTAAATTCAATTTTATTTATTACTCAGACCAAAACCTGGTATGGAGCACAATCAATGTTCAATGTTATTTTGTTATATTATCCATTCCAACAGGACCTTATGTCACTGACCTGTTCTTAGTTAGAATGTTATCAGACTTATCATTACCACGTGAGTCAACATTTTTATGATTTATAAATGGATCAAACCCAATTTGTTGGTTTTAGCAGCATATATTAGCACTATATTAACCTACTATCATCTTTCTGTATATATTACAATATCAAAGAGGTTAATTATTACGGTTTCTTTGAAGTGGCAATAAAGTTATTTTTAAGAGGCAAGTGTAATCATTTTGGCCATTAATGAATTTTTTTTTGCGCAACAAGTTTTTTACATCCCCTGACTTACTAAACGCAATGTAAACTGATAAAGTAGTCATTTAATTGACCTTTTTAATTAGTTTGGTATTTCTTATTTTCGGTCACTTTGAGTCGTCAATTTCTGCAGCAATTCTTATTTGTCATCTTTAGTTTTCGTCACGCTGCATTTTGTGATTATTTTCTCAGAGCACCCACATGATATTTCACGCCCAGGAGCGGAGAACAGTCACAAGCAGGCTATGCAAATGACATACATGATACATGTATATGTAAGTCAAAAACTACAGACTGTGAAAGCTATAATTACCACCACCGGAAAAACACCTGAGCATGAATCACGCGTCGGTGATAAAAATAACTGAATACTTGGCGCTGGCTGGGCTCGCTGGTTTGAAAACAAACCCGAGCAGTGGCGCCAATTTGTATCATAAAACGCGCCCAGTGTTTGCATGCTCTCATGTCGTTGACTTATCACAGGAAATATCGAATGCCTGCACAGCATTGGCTGATTTATTGACCAATATCTCAACCAGCTCTGAGTATTGTTATACTTGTTGGCTGAGACATATACCGAACTGGACTATTTAGTCATGAACCAGCGTACCTATACAACGTGGGAAATCTAAAGTCTTGTATAAATCAGGCGACTTTTGTCGTTTGTGCATGCCCTGGAAAATTAGCATTCCCTGGGGTACATTTCATCGTCTTTTTTTTCCGTGACGAGCAAGACACCACCTGTGTCGGACAGATACGGTTTGGCACAGTCGGGCTGCATAACGTGTAGTTTACGAGTTTTTTATCACTGACTGCAAAATAAACTGTTTCTTTTGCTAAAATCTCTCACTGCAAATTTTTACTTTTTTCTGAACCAAACTGTTGACTGTATATCAATGTACAGTGGGCTTAAACATGATGTCAGTCTAAAGTAACCTGTCTCGCACACATGAAATTAGCTATATTCTTTCAGTTTGTGGTAAATTCTTTTATCTGTGTCTTTTGCTCAGCCACATTCTTGCAGTGTGTTTATATTTTCACCCACTTGAAGCTGTGGCTCGCGTCAGCGAGCCACAGCTTCAAATGGGTGAAAATTGAATGTAATCACCAGGACAGTGTCGATTGTCTGGAGGACTAACAATTAAAGGTTGGCAATGATATCGTCAATTTGGTGGTTCTTTTTTTATAGTTAACTTCCGTGTTGCGCTGCTGGTCATACTAACGGGCGGGCAATGGATTGCCGGATTGTTCTGGAGCGATTGATCCGGTTCAGTTGAAGTGAGAGTAGAGAGCTCGGGAGTGGAGCGAGACAGAAACAGGCAAATGGACAAGTATCCAGAAGAGGGCGTGCTTCATTTGACTCCTTTATCCACGCAGGACGAATCAGATCGGTTCTATTTGTACCCCATAACGTTATTTATGTAAACTTTATACATAAAACACATGTGGCTGCTCTTCATTGTGGTTTTTCAGTACCTTTGAATCACGTTATGTAATCAGCACATTATATAGTTGTGCCAGGAAATGCTGTCTACAAGGAATGCGTTAACGGTTTGGGTGATTCTACCATCTGCAGAACACTGTTTGTTGACGCGAGCCACAGCTTCAAATGGGTGAAAATTGAATGTAATCACCAGGACAGTGTCGATTGTCTGGAGGACTAACAATTAAAGGTTGGCAATGATATCGTCAATTTGGTGGTTCTTTTTTTATAGTTAACTTCCGTGTTGCGCTGCTGGTCATACTAACGGGCGGGCAATGGATTGCCGGATTGTTCTGGAGCGATTGATCCGGTTCAGTTGAAGTGAGAGTAGAGAGCTCGGGAGTGGAGCGAGACAGAAACAGGCAAATGGACAAGTATCCAGAAGAGGGCGTGCTTCATTTGACTCCTTTATCCACGCAGGACGAATCAGATCGGTTCTATTTGTACCCCATAACGTTATTTATGTAAACTTTATACATAAAACACATGTGGCTGCTCTTCATTGTGGTTTTTCAGTACCTTTGAATCACGTTATGTAATCAGCACATTATATAGTTGTGCCAGGAAATGCTGTCTACAAGGAATGCGTTAACGGTTTGGGTGATTCTACCATCTGCAGAACACTGTTTGAATTTTTTTGGTGGCTGTATATTTAAAGCAATCTATGTGACATGATGCTGTAAAATTATGTGTTATATCAATAGTGAAATAGCGAAATTGTTATATCAATAGCGAAATTGTATTATGGGAGACTACAATCAGACAATGTTGCAATGGAGAGGCAAGCAGCAGTAACTGCTTACTTCTAAAAGTGAGCAGTTTCTGCTATTTACCCTTCCGTGCCAGGATATCCAGCCATTATTATGGTGATATAGAACGTCCTGAAAATAAGTGGACTGACCATTCTGCTACCCAGGCATCAACCAAACGTTGGGCTAATGTTGACCCAGCGTCGTAGACGGTGGGCCAACATTAGCTCAGCATTTGGTCAACGTCTCGTGACCATTCTGCTACCAGTGATTGTGACAACACGCATCAGTCTGACTATGTGGCCGGTTCACACCACCCTGTCACGCTCATCTCATTACACCGTGATATTCATTATGCCAGTGACACATCTCAAGCGTTCAGATGCCAGAAAGGCAATCAATTGTGTTGTTTTAGCAAATCTCCGCAGGGGGAATGAATGCTGAAACGCCGTGGCCTTTCGCTCAGCTTCGCTATCCTCGGGTCGGATAGTCCCTAGAGTAACATTAGTTGAGGGTGACTCCATTCATCCCACATGAGATAGATAATGTCAATCACGCTATTGTCGGAAGTTTAAGGCCCTACCATCAGACATGGCTACATCAGTTTAAACATCATTGATGCGAGAGCTCCATTAGCTCCGCTGTTGAGTGGAGAAACCCGGTTACACTGCTGACAATCCAGCCAAAGATTATAGCCGGAATCATCGTGGAGGCTGCTATAGGCCAAGTGCGAATGGTGTAATCGTTAATGTATGCGAACCAGGGTGGACGAAACAATGGTACAAAAGTCACTTGGCTGATTTCACACACGCTTCCTCTATTATCATCTCTAACTGCTCTGCCTATTGTTTATCTCGAATATTTCGTTATTCAAAATTAGAATCAAGACAACGTAGCCAATAAAATATGATTCATACATCTATGTATTCTACTCGGCGTTTAAATCACGGATAGTTATTATTTTGCCGTTTGGTTTTGATTGTATGCCCGTGTATTGGTGCGTCAGGATATTAACAAGGCGCGCAATGAAGAACATTAATGCAGTACACCAGCGTTGGAACAGCGTCTGTGACGCTGGTCCAACGCTTATCTAACCGTTGGCCAAATATTCACGCCAGTTGTCTCCTCGTGACACAGTCCATACAGCACGTGACCTTTGACCTGCAACTCAAACAGCCTTTCCGAGCGACGGGAAAGCAGAAATCGCCATCATACACTGATGGAGAATTGTCAATGATCGCTGTTATTCAAACATTTATTACATCCTGATGATATTACTACACAAGGAGACGTAATATCCTATTTGGTGCAGTGAGCAGAATAATGATTGCTGATGTAAATCAGTATATCTAATGATATAAACATGATATTAAATCGATCTGAGAACATCGTGTTTGATTGAGATCGGCTTATTCTGTACTTTTTTCTGGAAGTTACATTTAGAAAGGCTGGAAGCAGAGAATCTTCCCTGCAAAACGTTTTGACTGCGACTATGTCGTAGACTTGGTCTACGACCGCAGACTGAACATAGTCTTATAATGAATGGTATTAATTTTTTTTCTTCGAATTATTATACTCTGTGGCAGTATTATACTTTACTTGTTTACATGATGCTTACAAATTACGTTCGACAAAAAATAGTGATCACAGAAATTATGATGATCATGCCTGTAGTGAAACCATGTGTTATCATGGATAAATAATGCTACTAATTATTATCACACTATCAGTTTATCTTGATATTTTGTGAGGGGATTCGTGATAACCTGGTTTCAGGTCAACTGCTCACACCCGTCTGTCACACATACACGTCTCACTTCACTTTCAGTAACCTTCTCAATACGACAGAACTATTCGAATAGCTCTGTCTAAACCAGGTTATCACGTACCCAGATCTCTCGTCCATAACTATAATATGTAAAAAATAATCCGTCAGAAATGACTTGTTTTTGTCAAAAACCCCCATCTGTATATGTACTTTAGATAGCTATATGGGCGGGGGCCCTGTGGTAGTGGTTAGCACCGCTGCCTTTCACGCCAGAGTTCGGGGTTCGGTTCCCGGTCTCGGCGGTTTGAAAGAAACAAAAAATGTTTCTTCCCCATCCACGTGTGAAAGTCAGTATTGTGGGGAGCCTCCGTGACCGAGAGGTAGCGTGCTCGGCCTCAGACCGCCAGGGCTCGAATTTCGAATCCTGTGTCTGGAGGACAGTGTCATCTCAATCATCTCACCATCCTCAGGAGGTTCTCCTGGCCCAGTTTAGCCTATATGTGCACAAAGGTGGCCTAAAGCCCGATTCATTTCATTTTTTAGATAGCTATATGGCGAGTGAAGACACATGAAATAGTCGAAAATATATATACATATATAAGTCATTAGCTGCATTCATAATCGTGCTTTAGGCCACTTTAGTCAATGGTTTGAGAACATGACGCTGCTGCTTGAAATCCTGCATCGAACCAGGACTATGATGCTTTGCAAACACAGACAGTAACTGATTACTTGAAAAGTAAACAGTTACTGCTGTGTTCCATTGAAAAGCAGTATATAAATACGCTTGATGAAGTGGAATGAGTGCATTGGTTTCGTGATTAATTGCGAGTTGTTTGTCTTGGGACTGGCGCCACGGTGTTAACTGGCCCCTGATTTTATTGACTTTACATGGTCACCTCAAGTTCTTCTCACGCGAGGAGGGTGTATCAGACTCATACCTTTTTAATGACTGTGCAGAACATGAGCTGAGTATGCGATTTTGTCGCTGAAATGCTACTGATTTAATAAACCTATTTTCGACCTTATTATTTGAGGTCAAGTCTTAGATATGTCCGTCCAAAGAAATGTCCCACGATTTTGTATGGGCGCAATCTGTGGCTAAAACCTTCAGTTTCAAATTTTGTTTCAGCCACGTTTGGGCTATAACAGAATACCATTCCATAGCATCGGGCCCTCTTCACTGGACGTCACTGACTTCCCCCACGATTCTCTACGTATACTTAATAATTATGTCCTACGGGGATGACGTTCAATTTATGCCGGATTTGTAAAGGCCGATATGTCCGAAATCAATTCCAGCCAGGCATCTCGGTGTTAATGATGGATAATACCGTGTGGTGAAGCTTAGAAAGTGACAGCTTGTAGGTGTAATGATGCGCCCCGCCACCCTAATCCTCACAGGTCAGCAGGGCCATTATACTGCCGCGCAATGGTAATCAGCAGTAACTGCTTACTTGAAAAGTAAGCAGTTACTGCTCTTTGCCATTGCACGTAATTTCAGTGTCCGCACAACGAGATAATGTCGCCCTGTCTCGCCCCGTCCTCAAATGCCACGCCTGAAAAGTCGGGTCGCGCGAAAGAAGATTTCAACCGTTAAGACCCTTTTACAAGGCGGATTAGACCGCGCGGGGATAAAACGGGTGTTTTTTGCCGGTGGAGGATGCCATTCGACGTCAAATCAATTTATAAGCTCGTATAACCATAAACGGAGCGATGTGGCATAAAAGCCGCTCGCCCGTTCTCTCCTTTAACGGCGTGTGTCCGCCTGTTGTTAACTTTACGGTTTTATGGCAGACTCTCTCTCTCTCTCTTTAAATGGGGTTATCGACATAATGGCGCGGGAAATGTTTAAAAATTCTTATCGGTTTCTTACTATTATTCACAAAATGGGTAACACTTTAAAACTCGGGTTTCCTCCTTTCACGATATCGCCACAATTGCGTACATCGGTATTCATTCACTCTCTTTACAATTATTTACAATGCAGGTGTACAGGACATTGGTCTGATGTTGGGCCTTCGTCTCACGACGAAGGTCCAACATCAGGCCAATGTCTTGGGGTTTTTGGTTACGGTCACAGGTAATCACCGTGGAGGTTTTTACCTCTGTGATCGCACCCACGCTGTTCCACACCACCGAGCAGATCTACGATGTTCACAGGCGCCATTTTGAAATGTTGCTCATTCTTACAGCTCAATTTTCTCATAATGGTACCCTTTACCGACCCTGAACGCAATTGACCCCTTAGCCTGTACAATTATGACACATGAGATGTTATGTGGCGCCAGCTAGCTACCTCAGCTTCTTAATTATACAGACGGTATGGACAGCGCCACTGCAAAAATTACCAAGTGTGCAGCAAGATCTCTATCAACGACCTTGACAGTGCTACTGATTCAGCTTGACTTTTGGTGGCTGACAACTCACTTCTTTATCAGTGTTTCTAATCTTTTTCATCCACTACAAAGCTTGGGAAACGTGTCTTTTCATAGTCCAGTAGCTATGTCAGTGTGGCGTACGAGTCTGTTTTTGGCTTCTTGTCGTCAATAAAATATGTACCACTACTACAGAGAGTCAATCGGTGATCAGTATATACTTCTAAAACAATATTCTATCAATTTAATTGTGCGTTATGCTGCATTATAATGAATTGCTACAAATTAGACATCTTTGATAATATTTGCTTCATCAATTTTGCCACAGGGCCCGTATTCTCGTACAAATTACGATATAATTATCGTAGGCTTCTGATTGGTCAAGATGGCCATCGGTCACTAACCACCAAATACGTTTATCAAATACCACGTAAAATATCGTATTTTATATTTTCAAAGTACGACTGTTTTGCTAATTATTTTTCTCTCCCATACATAGGCCTAATTATTGCCTTCACATGGTAACAAATGTAATAAAATCATTTCTCATTGGTTACTCGACACGATATTTTCTACTTAGTGAAGAGACAGTTTGAAACAAAATATATTTGACAGCAAATTTCAAAGAAAAGAGAAAAGTTTGCAAAATATGTATTTATTCAGTACAACCAGCCTCTATAACCATGATAACAACAGTATTTCAGGTCGTTGTGTACATGATTTATGTCATTTGGCTCGTATCGCCTCATAAACTGGCATATGACCCATAAACCAAATTATGTTCTTGCATGCGAGACTTTTGGTGTCACCATATCTGTCACGTCCACAAATCAGACATTTTATAAAATGCGAATATAACAAATCTGTCTTACTTTTATCTGTCTTTAATCAATATTTATGTAAGATTATGATAAGGATCTAAATCACGTGGCTTGTTATGACCATAAAATGTAAATAATTCTAAATCAGGATTTAATGATTAATATTTTGGCGCACCAAATTTTTGGCACAAGCCTGTATTGTCATAACTCTGTATTTAGTTTGTTCTGTAGCCAGACATAATTTATGATGACCGTACATAAACTGCAAATTTAATATACATAGCAGATTTTAGATGAACACACAGATTAGTGTCCTGTAAGAGGAGAGTGGTCAGTATGATACTGACTGACCAGATGATACGTGCCCAATCTGACCTCATTATTACCTACAGAGACACCTGTGACAGTGATCTTCCCCAATGCGTACGCAGATACGCCAATCTAGCGCAATATGGTGTCACAACGATGCCAAAATTATCTAGCGCTGACGCAAAATAATGGAACTGCTACCTCAGTGTGTTTGCTGGTACAGTCAAGTAGACATCCTGTTGACATGGTTGAAGAATGATCTTATGGATGTGCTCGGTAACACAGCATCATTCTGAATTTGTAAACAGCAGTTTCAGTTATTTGACTTATGCTCGGCATAATTCTGCTAGCATGCTTTGCTGAGATACACATCTTGTGCTAGCTGGTTTGGTAATAATACCTGTGAGAAACTAACATTATCTCCACTCCTCATGTTGATGGAAGTCTGCTAAAGGTTATGCTTAGTTTGTTCTCATCTGGAAATACAGAGGAACAAACAAACCAAACTCTTCGAAGAACAATCTATGCAAAGGAAACGCAGTTGAATCTCAGCTGTTGCACACACAACCTGATATTTGTGATTCAGTCAATTGCGTGTGCATGTTGTAATCAAGGCGGCAGTTGTCAGACATGTACATGAATTCATGCTTGCTGGGCGTAATTCTGGGAATTCATAAAAATATTCAATTGACTCGCATGCACGTAGAACTTGAAACGATCATCATCTAATACTACACATGAAAAAAAACATTGGTTGGAGAAAATATAATCGGAGATTTGGAATGAGGACTATTTAATGTCGTAGCAAATTTGTAAATTAGTGTCTCAATCCCCCAGAGGAAATGTCAAGTAAGTGATAATGTGGGTTTTTTCTGTCGAAATATACTGCCATGCAAAGCCAAAATGCAGTATCTGCTTACTTTACAAGTAAGCAGATACTGCCTCTGCAGAGTAATATATAGACGATGTATTGCCTTTTACAGCAGGTTCGTGACATTGCTTAACAACCTCCAATAAGCGGCTGAGAGGTAAAAAACGCACAGCCTGCTTAAGTAGGCAGATCGAGCGTCTAGCGTGTAATAAGATAAGGAAAGTGTCGTTATACCGACTCCGTTGACGCGGCCGCCGCAGTTTTTCTGATCATTCTCATCACTATATCTGCATGATAGCACTGTTTAGGCAAAGACATTACTTTGGAATTCAAATGATAATAATTATAGATATCTACCATCCTGTGATCATTTAGGAATAATTATATGGTCACCTTGGTATAAAAGGGATGTACCTGCTACTTTGCAAAGTGGCAGGTACGTAATACCAAGGTGACGCCAACCGATATATCGTCGCCTCGAAGCTAAAGGATCCTATCTGCCACTCTGACGAGTGTCAGATAGGATCCTTTAGCTCCGAGGCAACGATATGTTTATTATATATTGTAGATATATATATTTACCACGCAATCAGTTACTCTATCATGTGAGTTACACTTCTTCTGTCATGTATATTTTATACCAAAAATGAAGAATAACCCTTTTAGCGCGGGGACCGACTTTATATGTCAGAACCTGACGTCCATAGACGTCAGATTCTGATGTCTAAAGACGGCCCCCGCACTGACAGAATTAAAACGAATTATAATGTTCGTAGACCCATGAGGTAGGTATTCAAATAAAGCAGAAAGGGCTAACTAAGACGTGTTATCATTATTTATATTTAAATAAAAAAACCTTGTTTCCATGATTTTTATAAAAAAAAATATTTCAGCGTTGTGAGGGTTATTATATATCCCCGAGTTGAGGGAACTGAATTTATTAACACACCACTTGAGGAAGTGGCTAGCGATAAACCATACCTTGCGGGACATTATTGTGTATGTCTCGAAACGAGACCACACAGTACTTATAGTTCACTTTTATTTCATCATGTTTATGCAAAGAGTACACTGTATAATTTACTTTCACAAATTCCCACATGTTTCCTACACATATTTACTCCTAAATTGTACCATTATTAATCTCAAAGCGTCCCTCTTTATTTTACTGGTTGCGATACAGTTACATTATCACAGGTGTAGTGTTAAATAAACAAGTCAGAGGCTCTGGGTAAATACGACCAAGTCTAATGTCACATCCTTGATGACAAGAATAGACAGAAACACCTCACTCATTCATCCTAAGGCGGCGAAAGGTTTATTTAGCTACCTGCTCCAATAGTTTCCTCGATAAGTTGACAGGATGCACATTAAAATCTTAAAATTTAATCTATCTATTTTCCAGCTGACATATGTTGGTCAGCTGTAAAATAGATAAATTCAATTTCAATTCAATGTTTAATTCCAGACATGACATGCTTCAGAGCTCTATTTAGTTATTTTCTAATTATTTTCCCTCAATTATTACTGTACCAATGTATCCAATCTTATATCTATTCAATTATGCATCGTTTTCTATATTAACTTGTCTCCTTTCACCAGTTTACCAGCTTACGCTTTGATTAACATGGTTAACCATAATTTTTTATAAAATGAATTGATTTACCAAGAATTACATATATAACGTTATACAACGGGATGTCATATATTAGAGTCATGGGAAATAAAGCTTCTATTGCCACGGGTCATATATTCGTATTAAAGTGAGGGCACTTCTCCGAGGATCAATGTTGGGCCCCTGGCTATTTACACTACATGTCGATAAAGCAGGCCGGCGTCATTTTTTCTCACTGAATGAACACATCCATTGTTCTCGGTGTATCAGATCGAGGCCGTTTAGATCTATACTTATATACACAGTGTTTTCCGGCGTCAAACTGGACAAGTTTGCTCATTGTAATTCCCACAGAACCATCCCTGTGTGATTCAAGAGACGTATATGTTTTTTTATAAAGTGGCAGATACCTCCCTTTAGTTCTAAATGAACGCATAATAAGTGAACTATTTTCTCTATATTTCAAATGATTTATCCTAGCATGAATGGGTAATTGAATAATATGTCACATGAACTAGGTCGCTATGTGGCAAGCCAGAATTATTAATTTTGGGGGTTCCATTTGCATTAACAAAGTATATTATATCATCAACTAATGAAGACAAGTATAAGCTCAACAAATATAAAAGATTCTTGTAACTGACCAATGATCAATAACTGATAAGGATTATATAGATAACATTATTTGTACTTAGTAATCGATAAACCACATAGGAGAGCTTTGGTATCAAATGAGTGGTGTCTTCTGTTGATTGATTATCATGATTATGCTGTTTTATAGACAGGAGTATTCGTTTGTAGAATACCGGCTATGAAAATGATACTCCAGTCAAAGGCAAGCAACAGTAACTGTTCACTTGAAAAGTAAGCAGCTACTGCTGTTTGCGTTTACATGACAAAATTGCTCAGGACAAGCTTGTCCCAATATTGGTTTAATATTGGCCCATCGTCTACGACGCTGGTCCAATATTAAACATGTTAAACCAGCATTGTTTCAACTTCCCGTTTTTGCTCGGTGCTGTTGACGCGGATTTGCTCTGTCAGGAAATGACTTCAGTAAATTAATATACCGAACAAAGTAAATTGGAAAGCTAAATTATTTTTTGCATTTTAGTTAAAGGGGAGAGACAGGCACCATCGTGCGTGCGCCCAATCAGACTGATAAATTAGTATGTTAACTTTATATTACGAGGCGCAGTACAAATAACCCAGAAAGCAGATACCCGCATCAGTGTGCATGGTTGTTTGCATGGGCCCTCTCCCGATAATCAGTCATTGTTATCATTGCACACCGAGAGAAGAGTTGCTCGATCCCTTCAAGCAATCTCTGAAAAAAATTAATCGCAAAAAATATTGATTGAAGTGGGTCTAAACAATTATTGTTTTGCTCAGTGCAACTCGTTTTTAATGGTACGTTTGAAATAATGCATTAGTTTTTTTATTATAATTAGAAATCGCGTGTGCGTTTTTATTAGGATCGTGATTTAATCATGTGTTTATTTCAAAGCCAAGAATTCAAAGAAATATTCAGAATGGCGTTTCTGCCACTTGATCATGGGTGTATCTGGCTGGTTGATTTTTATTAATTAATTGCGTTACAGTCTGTCGCTATATTCCACACGCAGATGATTCTGATACCAACCGACATCATGGACATGCGACGTCCTCTCAAAATCTGTGATGCCAAGCAAAAGGCAGTGACTGCTTATTTGAAAAGTAAGCAGTTACTGCCTTTTGGCTTCACACAGCAGAATTGGTTTATCGCGCTGAGCCAGTGGTGAGATGTAGTGCTAACCCAGCAAGCAGGAAGGATTCTATGTCGGCTGAATGCTGGGTCAGCGTCGCAGACGATGGCCCAGCATTCAGCCGACATAGAATCAATGTTTGCTGTTTGTTGGAAAAGCTACATCAGATAAGAGCGATCCTGATGGTACAGGTGGAGGGGGGGGGGGGGGGGGTAGGGCTTTTGTCAACGCGTGACTGGACAAGATAACGCCTTATGCTTCTCGCCCTTATAACATCACGCCAGCCATCACCAGTTTACACCTCCATGATGATTTATAGCTTTTTCTCAAATCGCTAACATATTATATACAAAACATCAGATGTATACAACATGTACAAGGATATGCAATGGACAGCTGTTATTTTATTTCTGAAATTTGTTTGCAGGGCAAAGTTTTGCGATAACATGGATAAGGGAACTGATCCTTAAATATAAAATAAATATTTTTTAAATATTGTTTGTAAACGTATTAAAATTCAACCATTTTCATGCATTCACAGCAATAATATATAAATGACTGCAAGCAATATTACTTTGAGCAAATTTGTCATAGCTGCACTGCAGCCGCGGCAAAGATGAAACGCAATTTGAAGTTCATCCAGAGGCGCCTTCAAAATGTTTGTGACTGCGATTTCAGACAAGCCTTTGGGTTTTGGTATAAGATGTAACGTTTTTTCCCCTGGCTGATGTTGATAACCAGTAGCAAATTATATTTACATTATCTTTCGCTCTCCAATAATCAATGTGTTAGCTTAATATGTACAAACATATCCATAGAAGCTATAGTTTTAATATTTTCAGCATTTTTTCTGGGAATAAAATCCTCAGTGCCTTAATTTAATAGAGGGACCATTTTGCACTCGGTGACCTATCTATTATGATGGTGATAATAGGATGAGTGGTAGCTGCATTGTTCCAACATGTGACCGCGGGCGATAATGGGTAAATATGCAAATTTAGAATCCTCTGGGAGGGAGGGATTCAGGCATGTGAGATAATCTTTCGGAATGGGCGACATAGATTGGAAATATTTCAACCCACAATAGATTAGATCTAATGTAATATCATTGACCTAATTGGCCCGCATGGACCTAAAAATACCACTGTTTCAAAATAAATGATCCTTGTTCTTGCTCAACCTTTAAAGCGTTGAATCAAATATTTTAAATTTACACCCACTTAAAGTTGTGTCTCGCTACCGCGACCCACAACTTCACGTGGGTGAATATTACTGATATTTGTTTAATTTGATACCAAGCATTTGCGAATCTTGTTGTTTAAACAATAATTTCGACCCTAATAAATCTGATTCAAACGGATAATAAAACACATTGAAACGGCTAATATCATAGCCGAGCTTAGCGGTGTGAAGGTTAATAGTGTTGCTTTTCTGTACAGTTCTGTACACTTCACTCCACCTCAACGGCTGCATCTTCATGTATTGGTATTTTAGAATTGCTAATACTGGGATTGGTATTGATAGTGCGAGTAAGCACAGGACCACAATGCTGCTCTGCAAAGCCAAAAGTACCTGCTTACTTGAAAAATAAACAGTGACCGCCTTTTGGCTTTGCACGGCAGAATATGAAACATTTTATTTTGATGTGCACATGCTAATCATGCAGAACACATCTGATTTCAGAGTAAGTTCAGCAAACCGTAATAATTCAATGTACACTTAAGATCTTATCTAATGGATGATCAGGTCGGTCATGTGGATCCAATGAATAGATGAGGTTTTTATATCAGATCAACCAGACCTTGTGTTAAATTGCCGTCGTATTACATCGTGGAAAAAATGCCTTGGATTCGCTTTGGAAAAAGGCATCCGGCCATGAAATCAGAAACAAACCGAGGAGGGAATTCTGTTTTCTGAATAAATGAGCAGAAAAATTGAAAATCATTTTCAGACAGACAGACAGACAGACAGACAGACAGATTTATTTTTGACCAAGAATATACAAACATATATGCATAATATACATTTTCCAGATATTCATCTAAGCTATAATCATGATAATGTTGACTTTTCACTTCTTGCCCGTGGCGTTTGCTCGTAATTGGCACACGCCCACCAAATGTGCCACTTTAATGGCTGCCTTGACCACGAGCTCGGACATGCTGACCACATTTTTACGTCCATTGACACCGTGGTTATTTCGGCTGCGCATGCTGGTTCTTATTGTCTTCTACTCTGCTGTACTTCCGGCGCCAGGCACCCCCGGAAGCCTACTTTTCAACTGCGATGTTTCTCTGCAGAATCCTGCAAGCGTATCAACAATCCGCCGCTAATGACGGGTTTGTTTGTTTGCGGGTCTCTCGCGAGGATGCACACTCCTTGGATATGAAAGGGTATATCTGTCACTTGACAAAGTGGCAGATACACCCTTTTATATCCAAGGGGGCGAACTGGACATTGTTCTGACAAACACCGGGTTTTTCTGACCAGTGATTGCCAGGTATTAGCTTGCAGGTGCCGCACTGTTCTGGCTTTCACCACCATGCCCCCCCGCTCACCGGGGATCTTGTTCCAGTTGCGGCTTTTATTTGCTGCCGGACAATTATCCGCAAAGCCAGATAACTTGCGCAGCGCTGGTGATTCGGAGAGTCTCTAGCGTGAGTGATGCATATTGATGCCGTGTTGACACGTAGCGGATCGGGACAGTTAGGTGACAGTTGCCATTGTTGGTTCTGGCTCCTGACCTGAAATGATCCGTCGCTTTATGACTGCTAATCATCAGTCTCTATAAATTGCACATTTTGGACGTAATTTTGCCGTTAATCCTTGTCCTGTTGTATTGTTTCAATTGTATTTTTCGTCATTTGAATCTGGAATTGCTGACGCAATTTCCAGATTCAAATGACTAAAAATATTAATATTTTTTGAAAATATACATCTTTTAAATTGAGTTATTTCACTAACTGAGCATCTACCACAAACTCTGTTATCCATTTCAGTGACATATTTTTTGGCTTGAAATTTGCTTAAACTATATATAATACGGGCGTAGCAGGACAATTGTTAATAACCCTACCAGACACAACACCGCTGGCTGGCAAGCAAATACTGCTTATTCAGAGTACACGCCTGATTGATGCGATTTTAAAAACAGTATTATTTTACTAACAGAAGTGGCACTGCCATTATAAACAGTTTTGTCAGTCGTAATTTGTCATAACATGGTCATAAATCACCCGTCGGTCAGTCTGTTGTCACGTAATAAACGTGGAGGACTTATTTTTAGTCAGCTCTCTATTTTTATCTTCATATAGGTGTAGTCCATGCAGGCCAAGCTAGTTCTTTGTCATTATAATTCAATTAAATGAATCGTGATTATTAAAAAATGATGACACAGAACTGCAGGAGTAATTATTTGCTACAAGAATAATATTATTAACCCTTAAAGCGCTGAAATACTTTCATATAAATCAACAGAACAAAGTGTTATTTTCAATTTGAAATGATCAGAAATTTCATTTGAATACCTATATGTTATGGGTATATGGCCATTATAGTTTTCTAATTCTTTTAGTGCGGGGATCGACTTTTGATGTCAGATTCTGACGTTCAAAGTCGATCCCCGCGGTGAATGTTGGTGTATAATACTTAATCTGCTCATAAAAGTTCTTCTTATATCAGAATATTGTAGAGGATAGTATCCTTGCTGTAATGTAGACTCGCTGAACCTGTCTCTCTGGCTAACGCTGGCGTTAGCCAGAGAGACAGGTTCAGCGAGTCTACAAGTTGTGCAGCCCATGCAGACGACACATGGCACACCTGTTATGATGACATAATTCAATCTGTGATGACACATGTCCGGGTGCGTGATGACTGGTACTCACTGACAATATAATAACCTATTATCCGGAAATGATAATACCACAATTTTTTGTGATGCGATCTTTTCCGAATAATAAAATATGATTAGTTGTGTAATGAATCCCACAAAACACTATTGTTACAAGAGATTGTGAGCTCGTGCAACACGAGCCTCTCGTCAAATTGAAACGGGATTTTATTGATACTAGACGAGAAAACCTTCTTCCCACCACAAGGCTGCGCTTCTCCCGAGATCCCTCGGGAGAAGCGGAGCCTTGCGGTGGGAAGATGGAGAAACCAGGCTGTGTCCGGGTATAAGGATAGGAAACGTCGATTTATCATTTGTTACCAAATACTAACTAAATATATTGTACACGTAGCAGTCACCGTTAAGGCACATTAACATTTAACAGCGATAAGAAAACATAAATGTATCACTAACCATTTAGGATTTACAATTTTGGCTGATAAAAGCAAAATCATACTTTTTTGTGATAAAAGTAAAGTTACTTTATTGTCCCGACCTCTGTTTGACTGATCTGCTTTTATCCCGTGATTTCTAGTTATTGTCGTTTTGTTTGAATTGAGCTTTCCTCATGTAAGACACGAGAACCCTAACATCCAGAGTGTCACATGTACCACTCAAATGAGTGACACATACTATGGCTACAAAAGGTCCATGTCCTATATCTCTCATGTCCACTGCTCTCTCCCAAAATTTAGAATTTCGTGTGAAAATTGACACTTAATTGAGAAATAATATTTCCACAATTTTTTTGTTCCTAAAATTGTGTTATATTTACAAGGAATATAATGTTTTACATGCATATATTGTCAGTAACATCTGCACTAGATAACTCTCAGTGTAGGCCTAAGCCGTAATAACTCGCCTGGCAGACACTGATCTGATTTTTCTTGATTCTTACGATTTTTTCTCTGATGACATTAATGACTAAACAAGAAACAGAGCCAATTAGCTCCAACTATGACGAGTGTGTTGATGCCAAACAGGTACTTGGAGTGACGTCGTATTCCTAATACTGGGTAATAAATGTCATTATCTACACAATTCCTTTTTGTGAGGTATTTGATCAGCAGCCAATCAATTAGTATTTATAGATCCTATATGTTATTATGTCTGAAATAACGAGTCCGGCTTCTTCTCAGGGAAATAATGACGCTACACCCTACTGGCACACCTTATAACTTAAGAGCTCAAGCATGTTACCTTGTAACCACTAAGATCTGATAATTTATATATTTACCACTTGCGATTGTCAAGTATTGATGATTTCGTGTGAAGAGACATAAGTATGCGTATATACATAATCATGACAATAGGGGTATACATACTTATCAGTGATTATAAAGCTATATAGAGGTTGGAATTCACAGCTACACTTTACTTTATTCGGATTCAAATTTGACTTCATCTGTTCATTATTGCATCAACATGATCAAACTAGGTAATACAGTTTCATATATTTGTTATGAGTTCATGTTCAATCGTTCTATGGACATTCATTTCGATTTTAACAGGGTAGGCCTATACCCTTTATCTATTTTTTTTAAATCGTTGATATTATACAGTATAATATTATAGTTGTCCTATATAATAGTATAAAATTACCCAGCAAACACAAGACGTTGAATCATCCAGCGTCGTAGACGGTGGACCAACGTTAAACCAACGTTGATTCGACTTGTTTCTGCTGGGTATGCACACATTTATTAATAAAGACAAACGTGGGACCTGATATAATCTACGGACATTTTTGGTGCTCTGTCAAACACAAGGCGAGCTCTTAATTTACGTATGCTTGTGCGTGCTGTATGACAAAGTACTTACGCAGTCCACTGAGCTAAACCTTACACACAAACCACCGGATCTGTCAACATTTGTTTAGTCTTTTCTAATTGAATCACTTATGGTCAGCATGTTCTATGTTAAGACAGTGACCATGATTGACCCCGCGTGGAGAATTACATGGGAACGTCTCCTTATGCCATGCTCCTGCAATATCCCTGTTGGTATTCTATTCCAAGTCAATTTGATCACTAATATGTGGTGACAACAGGGGGACGTTGTGTTCAGAGTTGTTTCTTTTTCTTTGATTACTTTATTTTTTAGAGCTAAATAAATCAAATAATTGCAGTGAAATATAGTGGATAGAATATCATTAGGGTCAGAAAAAATTGCCATCTCGTCAAATACTTGGTATTAAAATGTCACCACCTGCAAACACTAGACGTTGGCCTTACGCTGGTTTAATGTTGGCCATCTTCTCCGACGCTGGCCCAAACATCAGATACTCTCCTTATCTTGGTATTAAAATGTCCCCAACCAGAAAACACGCTACGATGACCTAAAGCTGGTTTGATGTTGGGCCAGCGTCTTTGACGCTTGCCCAACATTAAACCAGTTTTGGATCGGCTGGGTGGATGGACAAATCCCGGGAGCGTTCGCTGTGTCACGGATCCGCGGCTGTGCCTGCCTCAACCAGTCCACCGTGTATAAACAGCCAGCACAATACAAATACTACATTTATCTTTTTGTGGGTTTTACTCAGACCCCACATGCCAGCTCTACACTATCTTCATTTGTTCATCTTTCACTTGCTTTACCCGGCATACATCGCTTCTGTTATATTTAAACAGAATGTATATATCCCAGTGCAGACCTCCCCTGTTGGTTTTATTTGTTACCAAAAGCCAATTCTAGTCTAGTTGAATAGAAGTATCATGAGTATAGGGGGTTCAAACTGAGCAGGTTTGTACTGAGGTTGTATGCAATGCTCTTAGAAATCAGTGGCGGATCCAGCATAGGGCGTACCCGGCGTACGCCCCCCCCCCTTCTTGGTGAAAATATTGCATTTTCATGCATTTTTTCGAATAAAGTGAAGCTAACACCCCTTTTTTCAGCCAAAATGTGGCTTACGTCCCCTCCTCTTCCACATTCTGGATCCGCCACTGGAAATCTCAAAATATTTTATTCCATTGTTTTAAATCAATTTTGTATTTGAACATCAAAAGTGGCTTTTAACATGTTTAAAGGTTTTCATTTCGCGGAACTATAGATCTCATTAAAAACAGCAGCAAAGCTAATATTATGCTAAATATGACGCCAACCCATTATCATGAAAAACTGAGCAGTCGTGAAATGTGAAATGATGCACAAAGATAAATTCTATTTAACAAAATGTTTTTCGTATTTAGGAAAGTTAAGAGCTTACTGTTATCCGTTATAATATACTTACTGAGAACAAGCTCTAAATGATCAGTCCCACTATAATGCTACTGATCCATACCACTGGCACGATTTCTATACTTAATACAGTCAATTAATGTATCCGCATGCTACAACTGCTGATTATAGATGGTTCTAAAGCATTTGACCTTGTGCTGATTAACACTACTGATCACATCACATGCTCCTGGTGCCAAGGGAAAGAATACTTGTTTGCCATGCAGAGGCAGGTCAATGGTAGAATAGGGAGATTAATTGTGGGGATCTCTTAATTTTTTGCCAGGTTTATAAAATAGAAATCACAATAACATGTGGCGCTATTTCTCATTTACTACTTAAATTCCACGTTCGAAGTTATCTCTTAGTAATCAGGTAATACCATTTCACTTCATATATTTTTTTACTTATTAATGGATACACGGGCTGTGGAGCAAATAAAGCTTACACAATTTAATGAGCACCGGTTGCTAATTTACTGAAAAAGCTGTGAAAATCATGCGTCACATGTAATATGAATTCTACCACAAATTCACAGTATACACTCCTATTTTATTATGCATTTCTGATTCTACTGATATATCAAGGCAGTGTAAATTGATAATTTATTAGATTCTATGTACAATAAATGTTTGAAATTGTTTTCAAACGGAAACCTTATTTTTCTGAGTAGTATAGAAAAACTTAATAATTTACTCAACATGTAGCATCATGCTAATTTGCGAGGTTCATGTTTGATGCAGCTCCCCCGTATATGGACAATAGAAAACAGTAATTGTCCCGGGGTGAGCCATCATCAATGGATAATATGTACCTGTTCTCCAACGCTAAGCGCCTCCACAAACGTTGGCTCTCTGACGGGCCACCGTCGGACGACGGTGGCCCATCAGAGAGCCAACGTTTGTCCGGCATATCGCGTTACAGAGAGAATCATTGTCTTCGGGGATAATCGTTTGCCGATCTCGGATCAGCGGTGTTTGCCGACAGGATAATAAAATGGACGCTCTGTGAACTCCATGAATAATTAACGATAAATACACATCGTAATTCAGCCGATTCAGAACACTAGTAGTAAACTTCTAGCCTTCGGAGGAAAAGAATGGATGTGTAAAGTTTGTAATTATCGATTACGATGGCCCGCATGTGAGTGCGACTCACTATTAGGAATAAAATCGCTAGCGTCTTGTTTTTTGACAAAATCAGTCTCCCTTCTTGCGAATGAAAATATGCGATTTTACTGTGATGTAAGAATGTAAGGTATGTATTCCACAGTAATAATAAAAATGATTCTTAGAAAGAAGTTTATGTGGATCCCTAGGCTTAGCAGCAAAAGTATTGCATATGCCACTAACTCACTTCAGCTGAAAATGTTGAAGGGTCATTTTCAGGAAATTTAGAGGCCTATAACTGTAGATCAAAATATAAAAAAACATATTGTAGTATGCATGGCTGCATGTCTATTGCTACTTTTTATAGTGAGGCTTTCTTTATTTGGTGTTATCAAATTATTTATGTCTGTGGAAGCATTAGTACAGACGAACGTAGTAGCAGTTGACAATGCTGAAAGGAACGCTGTCGAACATACACGTTTCCGCTTACGAAAATTTAACGACATGAATAATTGTTAAGTTTCTGAAAAGGTTCAAAATTTTGACGTGCCAACCAATGTCATTTAAGCCCAGGCATTTTGGTCAAAATAAACTGTGAAATTGTGGAATATCCACATCATTCTTGCATTATTGAATACCGGGTGACCCCTATGATGACCACAAGCCTTGACACGCTGATTATAACCATTGCTGTACAAAGGATTATGTTACCGTTATCATATAGTTGATTTGACCAAACTCTTTTAGCAAGTAAATACATAATAAACATTGCAACACAAAAATAAAATCTAAATTGTGAAAAATATATAAAATTTATTCAGCATGCTCGTAAACTTGAGTGGAATCTGATAGTTTTGAAAATTCACTTTCCCTGACCATAAGTATAACTAATTGTCAAAGCAATCAATAATTTTACAAATTATCAGGTATTTAGGTATTCGGTGACCGTTATGCAGGTGATTATAATCAACCACTATATGATGTGAACTATGCGACTAGATCAATATCACATGTGTTACAAAGTGAGGTGAAATAAAAAAAAGCTTTAATATTGGGGTAACTTTAGATGTTTAAAAGTAAAAAGTTACTGTTTTTGTCTTTCCGCGACAGTAGTATAATGATCTCACAACGGCCCATGATCATGATGATACGTCATTGCGATGGCAATTGATTGAATCGTAGGACACCCCGGCGATTATCTACAACAACACCTCCTGCGGTGTGGATGTGAGGATGGCTATTGCGGTGTGACCCAGACTTGAATGTTTACCTTATTGTATGGAGAGTTGGAGACCGTGTAACCTCACAGCTGTTGAAGTCGGGCGTAATTCCGGCAATTATCTCTAATTGTCTGCTATCAGTTTACGGTTATGCAAAGGCAAATAGCAATAACTGCTAACTTTTCAAGTAAGCAGTTACTGCTGTTTGCCTTTGCACTGCAGTGACTCTGGGGCCTGACACATTGAATGACTGGCGTGTCAGCCGCTGTACATGACAGGCATGACGGGCCCAGCACATCGGCAGGTGTCACTCTCATTATTAACAGATAATTAGACAACTTACGTCTATTATCTGGTCCTCATCGCACAGTTGTTATGTAATTAATAAACGACGAAAAAAGATAACGGTATTTGAAAAAATAGAGCAATTTTCTTAAAGTTGTATTTATCGGGTAATTATTTCTTGAGTATATTACTTTACTTATGATAACGTATCAAAACAGATGTAAGCCCCCAAAATGAACGTCAAAATTATTATATATCGCACTATTATTTTTTTCGACTTGAGAGCAATACCTATATTACATTTTTTTTTGTCATGTAATGGTGATTGCCAGATTGACAAACATTTCGGATTCGAGTATTTAGCTCTGCATTCAGACTTTCACTGACAGATGCGTGTATCGATTTTCCCACATTGTGGCAGATGCAGGGCGCCTTCAAATAACAAGCGCGTCTTCTTCTGAAATTGTCAAATTTACAAATATCCAAAGCAATTTCCTGGACAAGAAATCAATGCTAATCGTTTGTTCCGGCCAGGCGAACGGATAGGACTACACCGCGGCGGCCAGCAGATAATGTGTTAAAGCTCTCTGAGCAAATTTGATGTTTGTCCACTTTTGAGTTTTTGTCCACGTCAACACGTAATGACGTGGATGAAAACTACACTAATCAGCATGTTAGTCATGTTAGTACCATGTAATTCTGCAAAAAATGTCACAGTCAAAATTTATTATTTGCTGCGTGTGTTAAATGTGGAGGTATAGTTTGCACGTATGATTTTCATAGCGAAATATGCCAATGCATATACAAATACAAGAGTTACAGTAACATGAATTAGGCTGCTAAGTGCTGTTAAAAAAGTAGATATTGATGTCAGCTGCCCGAAAGTACTTTTCAGACTACCATCAAAGTTTATGGATAGTCGTTTTTCATAGCGACACCTAGTGCAGCTGTTAGTCGCAATATTACGTCACTTTCACAAGTACCTCACTTTCAGACATAGAGCGAATGTAGTGAGTGGGCGATATTGCTTTGCGTCGCTTTCTGTGCATTGTGGCAATATCGCGACAGAGGGAAGCACGAAGTCGTGAATGTGCCCTACTCTTATCTAATGAATTCAGGCGTTCTTTATAGTGCACAGTACCATGGTCAGCACTACACACTCCAGACCTTGGAGATTCGAACCCAGTACCTGTGAGTTTCGGGCCACAACCGAACCGAGTGAACCAATGGCGGCCGGCTAGAACAACTAGTACAAAGGAAACAGAAGGGATGCTTATTGTGTATACTATACTGGTTGACGGTGACAAATGTTAACGCTGATAAGTGATGTGGGGTAATTTGCGAGGGTTTTTTAGGTTGGTAATATTCCATTAGCTCGCCTGCCATCTGTTAAATGGAATTCGCGTTCACTACATGGATACGTAGTTAGTCACTGTGCAGTTTTGGGTGAAAAGTTCACAACAAAAGTGGCTCATCATCTTGTCGTTGCAACGGGCCTGATATGTGATTTTGGGTGCTTCCGTCGCCCCCAGAAAACATGAGTCATTGAGCTGGTGTTGATTTAATGCTGGTCCAGCGTCTGCGACGCTTGACCAACATTAAACCAACACCGGCTCAATGTATCGTGTTTGTCGGCGCCTTACCTTTCACTGGTGCCAGTCAAGTTGGAACACTCGCACTTCACAAACTGGCGAGGCTAATGGATCAGTGTTGTCCCCGGCGACGAGTCAGCCCCTTCTCTGTTTTCTTTTGTGAAGTATGTCAAGTACTCCAGGTACTTGTTGAACGTCTTCAGGTGACACTCCGATGACGTCATCGTATAGTAACACGTCTACTTAAAGTCTCAAGCTAATTTATCACTCCTATTGACTGTGATGAGGTTACCACCCGGTTTTCCTATACTCAGGGCAAACATCACAATGATGGAAAAATGGTGTGCGTGAGGTATCTGCCAATTCTTTGTTTTGCATAGGCTCTAATTATATTCGTAGGCCTAATAATAATATTTTGTTGCTGAGATGAAAATATAAAGAAGATCAAACTTATTAACCGTTTGAACTCTAATTGCGACTATGATGGGCATTGTTTAAATTTGTATCGTCTAATGCAATGACGGCTCATGTGGGTGGGATCTATGTTTTAAATCCTTAGTTCACTCTGATGTCTATGGTTATTTACTAGGTGGATCAATGCACAATACCCGGTGCTTGCTGGGTATTGCCTTAGCCCGTTGTTGATGCAAAGTGGACTACTACTTTAATGAGCAAAAATTAGAAACGTTTGTTTTCAAACTGAAACAATTCTGACTAATTTCCACCCATTTGAATTTGTGGGTCGCGGTAGCGAGACACAATTTCAAGTGGGTGAAAGCTATAATTAGTGGAGTTGGCTCTCACTGGGTTTAACCTTTACAGCGCTGAGATCGACTTTAGACGTCAGAATCTGACGTCTATAGACGTCACATCTAAAGTCGATCCCCGCACTGAAACAGTAAAACATTTAAGCCCTATAATGGTCGTAGACCAATAACGTAGGTATTCAAATGAAGCGGAAAGAGCTAGCTAACACATTTACGATGATTTCAAATTGAAAAAAACCGCCTTGGTCTCTAAAATATTTCAGCGCTTTACGGGTTAAATATTTCACGCGGATCCACATTTTAGCACCACTTGCATAGATTACGTATAATAGCCTTCGGAAGTGCACTGCGACGCTTGAATCTGGGCAATGACAAGATAATTGGGCTAATCGCCCAGTATCTCTGTGCCATCAGCGTTTATGAGCCGGTAAACACAAAACATTTGTATAACATTTGTACAACGTCGACCCAACGTCTACGACGTTGGTCCAACATTGTACAAATGTCATACAAATGTTTTGTGTTTAGTGGGGACAGCCCCAATCAGACACCATCATAACGGTCCGCGCGCCGTCGGGCCTGTTGACAGCCCACGTTTACTTATCAGAGTGTGACCCAGGCTATACTTATTCGCACTCGTGTTGTTATTTTTGTCCCGGACAGCTGCTGGTTGTGAGAATAAAGTCAGTGTACATGTATATTCCACCCGAATACTTTTACTAATCGTTTCATTATCTATTCTGATGAATTGTAGCTCGAAAAATGTAGATTGTTGTAAAGAAATTATGAAAGTAGGCCCTATGCTATTATGTTGAGACAATAATATGCAAATAGCTGGGCGTTCTCGCCCAAACTGTTATGTTGCACTCATTTGAGTGGCACTTACACTTTAATTTATATGCGTACCGTGGAGACGAAAATGCAACGCTTACAAGTCGAAACAATAGGACAATTTGCTGTGAACATTTGTACAAATCGTGCATCTGTGATTTGTTGTCTTGTGATAAAGAAAAATCCATTACTGTTAGTTTGGTGATGGATAGATGAGGAGGTGCCATAAAACGGGCAAATACAAGATGGCGCGGGTTGTGTTTCATCCCACACCTATTCTGCCATGCAAAGCAAAAAGGCAGTAACTGCTTACTTTTTCAAGTAAGCAGTTACTGCTTTTTCAGCTTGCAGATCTGTAATTATGCCCCATGCACGTTTTGTATTACGGGGAAATATGCCGTGTAAAATTTATTCGATCTATATTGCAATATTTAAAGCGACTCTGTCAGCCTAAATCATCATTTTCTCGTTTATCTGTTCCTCAGTTTTTCCTGTAATTCTTATTTTGGACATGCATGTCTGAAATTAAATCTCGTCCTTAAATGCACAACTCAAAATTTAAAAAAAACCTGGTCTGTGGACTTGTTGACATGGTATGGGCATACCAACGAGCCGAAATCAAAATGATCATTTTGGCCTGATTCTGTAGCTTTGAAATGCGAGTGGTTTGATAACTGTTATTTTTGTGACAAAGCTAATGACCGAGTTGGATTATCACTCTGTGAATGTTACCACATTCCACCCGAATACTTTTACTAATCGTTTCATTATCTATTCTGATGAATTGTAGCTCGAAAAATGTAGATTGTTGTAAAGAAATTATGAAAGTAGGCCCTATGCTATTATGTTGAGACAATAATATGCAAATAGCTGGGCGTTCTCGCCCAAACTGTTATGTTGCCCTCATTTAAGTGGCACTTACACTTTAATTTATATGCGTACCGTGGAGACGAAAATGCAACGCTTACAAGTCGAAACAATAGGACAATTTGCTGTGAACATTTGTACAAATCGTGCAGCTGTGATTTGTTGTCTTGTGATAAAGAAAAATCCATTACTGTTAGTTTGGTGATGGATAGATGAGGAGGTGCCATAAAACGGGCAAATACAAGATGGCGCGGGTTGTGTTCCATCCCACACCTATTCTGCCATGCAAAGCAAAAAGGCAGTAACTGCTTACTTTTTCAAGTAAGCAGTTACTGCTTTTTCAGTTTGCAGATCTGTAATTATGCCCCATGCACGTTTTGTATTACGGTGAAATATGCCGTGTAAAATTTATTCGATCTATATTGCAATATTTAAAGCGACTCTGTCAGCCTAAATCATCATTTTCTCGTTTATCTGTTCCTCAGTTTTTCCTGTAATTCTTATTTTGGACATGCATGTCTGAAATTAAATCTCGTCCTTAAATGCACAGCTCAAAATTTAAAAAAACCCTGGTCTGTGGACTTGTTGACATGGTATGGGCATACCAAGGAGCCGAAATCAAAATGATCATTTTGGCCTGATTCTGTAGCTTTGAAATGCGAGTGGTTTGATAACTGTTATTTTTGTGACAAAGCTAATGACTGAGTTGGATTATCACTCTGTGAATGTTATCACATGTCCGAGATGGAATGGAATCGATTTTACGCAGGTCATAGGGTCACGCTGCTGACATCCTAGTAAACACAAACCATTTGTATAACATTTGTACAATGTTGGTCCAACGTGGAAGACGCTGGGCCGTCGTTGTACAAATGTTATACAAATGTTTCGTGTCTGCTGGGATTGTCAAATGTTGAGATAAAGCTGGTTGGATGCTGGACCACCATCTTAGACGTTCGTCCAACATTTGAACATTGTTCAGCCAAAGTCATGTGTCTGCTCAAATGTCAGATTGAGTTGATCGGACCGGATTTCCCTCTCCTTGCTCACAATTTCCACATAAAGTCCACACAATTGCTCGCACGACGCCAGCAACATCGTACAAATAACGTCAATACAGTTATTTTCCAGAAAATACGAGGCGTTCACCCAATGTTGTGTTAATGTTGGGCCGACGTCGGCCAACATTAAAGCGATATTGTTTCACAGTTCCGTGTCTGCTGGGTTCGCCTGTGAGATACCGTATTATTAAATTAGAACATTTCAAGATGATTGATATTCGTTTATCATTTTTATGAAGCACAGATTATTTACATTTTGCTTTTTGTGTTTTCGCAATTTTACCAAATACTGTAGTATTTCCTTGAAGTGTTGAAGATGTTTCAAAATTAGCGTAGAGGCTTCAGGCTACAAACATCAACAAAGTCATTTTAAAAAAATGACCATTATTGATTTCATTATTGGTGTTAATTTTTTGCCAAATCTAGAAAATAATAGATGAAAGCAACATACACTGTTGTGACAAGATGAACATGCCTATATAACATGTATAATGATACCTTTGCATTCATAAATCGATATAATGAACCATCGTGTCACATTATTTTTTACACACAACGAATTTTTTTGGAGCAATTCATTAGTGTTCTTTATTATTTATGATTCAGAAAATTCTTTGTGAATTTTCAGAATATTCGATATACTTTTTCAATATCTTTAGTATTCCAATTAGCCCAATTACTATTAAAGATTCAGCTCACTGTGAATCAACGAACAACGCTTGGCGACTGTTTTTAGCCCGCCTTTTAATTTTAATTAAAAAAGGTGGGCTATTGCAATTGAAGTTCGGCGTCGGCGTTAACATTTACTTGTGGGCGCGATAACTTGAAAAGTTTTTTATGTATCATTCCCAAATTTGTTATGCATGTTACTAATGACCAGTTCTCGGACAAGTTCAATAATGGCCGAAAAAAATTCAAAATGGCCGACTTATTGCGATTTTTTGCCTTTTACGTCAATAATTTGACCATGTGGGCGCGATAACTTGAAAAGTATTTCACGTATCCTCTTCAAATTTGTTATGCATGTTACTAATAAGTAGTTCTTGGACAAGCTCAATAATGGCTGAAATTTTTTTCAAAATGGCCGATTTATTGCGATTTTTTGCATTTTACGTCAATAATTTGACCTTGTGGGCGCGATAACTTGAAAAGTTTTTCACGTATCCTCTTCAAATTTGTTATGCATGTTACTAATAAGTAGTTCTTGGACAAGTTCAATAATGGCTAAAAAAAAAATTAAAATGATCGATTTGGTGCGATTTTTCGCATTTTACGTCAATAATTTGCCCTTGTGGCCGTAATAATGACTTCAAGTTCAATAATGGCGGCGGGCTATTGTCGAGTGTGCTCTTTTTACTTTATCATACCATGTGTCTCAATTGCATTGTTCAATTTGTTTTGTGCGATGTGTACATCAAAGTATTTTTGTTACTTGGGATGTACGGCACAGATTCTGTCTGGTGAGGATGCTGTTTGGGGTATATTTTCGTACTTTGTAGCAAGTTATCATGGCTATGTGAGGTGTTGTCCACTGGTCTGAACCAACCACCAACGTAATCGTCCAAGAGAATGCACATTGCTTGGACATCACGACTCACATCTGTATCTACATTAAGATTAGGTTCTAATGAAGCTGTTAATTATTTAACTGGTGCTCCTGAGGTTCGGAGAGTCTACACATATTCTCAAGATCACGATCGGCAGCATAGTGACTCTAATCAGCATGATCAGTGTGTTGTGTGTGTTTGTTTGTGTGTGTGTGTGACTGAGAAAACTAAATATTGAGCTTCCTCGCTGTGACCAAGTAAACGCAGACCATATGACTCACCACGTGTGTGACACTGCTCTTATAATGTTTGTCCCCCGTACAATCTGGAGAGGGGTGATTCCCATCCAACAATGTCGGTTAAATGTTGGGCCAGCGTCGTAGACGCTGGCCCAACATTGTACCGTCATTGGACCAAAGTGCCGTGCTGGGATGTGCCAGGTCAGCATAGGGCAGACTGATACTAAGGACACATCCTGGCACTTACTTCACGTCACGTCTTCCGGTGCCCCCCCCCCCTCCCCTCTATGAGCAAACAGGTGCTTAGCATAAAGGGGAGTAAAGCTCAGGTTCAAGGTCCAGGCTTTACAATATACAACCCACGCTGCTGATTACACAATACCGTGTGTAAACCACACGGTTCATATCCGGCTTATACTCAGTGTGGAATGGATAACGGAGAGGGGTTTCCTTTTTGCGAGTATTAAATCGTAAAGTATGAAAAAAGTGCTGTCTGCATATTGTGGCAATATCTCGACACAATGGAGCTTGGAAAATAATAGCTCTGGTGTTTATAGTACAGACACAATACCATGTAGCCAGCACTGTACACTCCATACTTTGAACAGTTTGGAGCGGTATGTATGCACAACCCCGATGACAAACATTCGGCCCGCTATACCAGGCATACGAGCCCATCAGTGGGGAGCCAAAGCCGAACCGAATGTAGAGCTATTGGCTGATTGGAACTGGCCTCAAATCTGAAGAACTCAGTACACAGCCTTCTCCCTCGGATGATTTTATAAATAATTCCGTTTGTCACATAGTGTGGTGTTGCTTGGTTGACTTTAGATGTCGTTTGAAATGTTTCTTCGAAAGAAGATCACTAGAAAAAATAAATAAGAAAAATATTTCACTGACACTTCTACCATGGCTCCTGCCTTGATTGTTTTCTAACAATCACATATCAGACATCGCTCATTTTCAGTAGTATTGCATTAGCAGTCACCTTATTATCTTTTGCAAGAAAACACATGGACACATAATAAAGCCACACATAGATTTTATGTCGTCACCTCGGAGCTCATGGGTGGCATATAGGACCATTTAGTTTCGAGGGCACGATGCTATCAGTAATTTTACACCTCCCCCAACTTAGTATCCCAGTAAAGCCGAGGCCTTGAACTAATGTTGCTTTAATGTCGGGCCAATGTATGTGACACTGGCACGACATTAGACCAACCATGAATGAACGGCTAGTGTTTGCTGGGATATTACGTGGTGTTAATTGAACTTGCGCTAATTCACAATGTGGACTGAATATTTTAATCGGTGAATATAAACTGTGTTTCGTCCGCTAGCAGTCAAAGTGATTCTGCTGTAAGTGCCACTCAAATTACTGGCAATTACAGCACTCTGACTGCCAGAAGATGATATGGCCTTGATGACGGACATGTACAATATTAAATTTAAGGCGATACATTAAAAATTGGTTATAATTTATATAGGGTTTAAATAAGATGGTGTGAGAAGTGGGATCCGAACACACGCCCACAAGAGTTTAAGTGCATTTAAGAAAAACAATCTTGTTTAAATTTTCGCCCATTTGAATTTGTGTCTCGCTACCGCGACCCAAAACTTCAAGTGGGTGAAAATTACTCATATTTGTTTGATTTCAGACCAAATATTTGCAAACCTTGATGCCTAAACACTCATTTCATTCACAAAAGCAATGATTTAATCGGTTAATAAAACGGATTAACCCTTTAACCGCCAAATTATTCAATTCGAATTTTCACCCACTTGAAGTTGTGTCTCGCTGAGGCGATCCACAACTTCAAGTGAGTGAAAATTATTCAGATTTGACAAAATTGAGGTTAACTCCACAACTTCAAGTGAGTGACAATTATTCACATTCGACTAAATGGAGGTCAGCTATTTTTAAATCTTTTAAAATGTTTAAAAGGTGGTACTTAATGTGGTAATAAAAAAATGAAAACCCGAATATATGCGGGACCGGCAGTTAAAGGGCTCAAACGACAACAATGGTCAATCGTTTCACCCTCAGTTCCAAAGCGAGTAAAATTAACCACTTTCTAATGGTCAATGTGTTTATTTGTAAAAACGTGTTTATTTACGTCTATTATTTGTGTTTTTCAGCTGTTGGAGACCTCACCGCGTTCAGTAAGCAGACGGAACACTACGTGGCAGAACACGGGTTTGACAGCTTTCTTTTCGTGCCCGCCTCCCGTCCTGAGTTTGTCAACGATGTCTACCAGGTGGCGGACGTCAACCCCGTCCATGTCATCAGGCGCTGCAACATCTACAGGACGGACGGGAAAACGGGATCCAAGATCTTCTCAGTGCCTTCCGTTTTCCAGGATGAGAAGGACAACATCATGTCTGAAATGGAGGATAAACAGGTAGATATTATAGCCACACAGCTGGGTTATTAACGGTTATCAGGGTTATGTATGGGACGTGTTGGCCTTTTAAGAGCTATGCAAGATTGTAATCGATTGTAATTAAGAATTTTTCACCTACTTGAAGTTGTGGGTCGCTGTAGCGAGACACAACTTCAAGTAGTCATAGGAAAAGCTAATTCAAATTTTGCATACATAATCCCGTTTTAGATAAATTATTCAACATAAATTTATGTGAAAAAAAAAACAGAATTATACTCAGTAACACTTTGCGCTGGATTTGCTCTCTTTAAATTTACATTAGCAAGTTTGAATTACGCTCATTAAAATAGTTATATATATATAGATCGGTGTTATTCTCAGCTGACATAATTAGGCCTATATAAACATGATATTATTCTAAAAGGCCAGTAGCTCTATGTTTACTATTTTATCGCCACCTGGTGAATACTAGCGTTTTGAAACAAACATGTTTGGCATAGGATATACGACCCCATTCCAAGCAAACACGAGACGTTCTCACTCATGTCAATTTCATTTGATGACATCATGTGAGATCATTCGATCTGACAATATGTCACTTTCGTCCTTGATTTGCGGTAGCGACTTTTTATGTATGAAATTGTATAACTATAGTTCAACAGTTTTTACCATTAACTTATGTGTGAGTTAAGTTATTTATAGTGCTTTGTGCCTTTGTTCATTCAGACCAGGAAAGGCAAAAAGGTATCTCTCCATTTGGTAAGACATGTCATTGATGAAATGTAGCGTATAATTGTGTAATTGTGTATAGTGCACTCATTTGTCACAGCGTTTGGTTTCATCTACAATACTCTGTACAAAGGCAGTAACTGCTTACTTGAAAAGTGAGCAGTTAGTGCCTTTTGCTTTAGAGGACAATAGAGGGCTACTAGTTGATCGGGAAGCCCATTCACACTGATCCTGATAATATGCTTATTAAATATGAAGAAAATCCTCCCTTAAATTGTGTGTACAATTAAAACACCAAACACGTCCACTCTATGATAATCGTGTTTACTCCAGGTGACAAATAACTTCGGCCATCATAATTCGGCCACACAAAATTAAGAATCTGTACTTTAATTTCTGAAAATGACATTTGCTGACGCAATTTCAAGCTGCAAATAAATAAATAAATGTGGAATGCAGGGCTTAAAGATCGGTTGACTTCGCTGGAAAACTTTCAAAACTATAGAATAGGCACACAAATCCTGAGAGTTGCATTCAGAGCCCCGAAAAGTGAATTTTAATTCATGGTAACGCAAATCAAATGTAGGATGCAACGTGTGAATCCAATGTTTATTTAGCAACTTTGCCCTTTTTCAGTTTCTTTTCATAAAAAAAAATTTACCATTGAAAAAATTAAAAATCTTGCGCTAATTTTAGATACTTTTCGTGATTGAGCGAAAAAAAATCAAAATTGCATAATAATCTGACTATGAGATAATTGATGACATTATGAGACCAACGTGATAATGCGTATGTGCTGTACAATAATAATAACACATAACATAATATAAGGCTTGTTTCTGAAAACATCGCATGTAATATATTGCTTGATTGTAGTACTACAGTCTACTGTACAGTGATGTATGAATCTAATTAACAAACCTATTACCCGTCTCGTTTCGTGCTCAGTGATTATGTGCCGTTTAAAGGCAAACAGCAGTAGCTGCTTACTTAAAGTTACTGCTGTTTGCCTTTGCAAGGGAAAAGGCGAACAGCTGTAACTGCTTACTCTTCAAGTAAGCAGTTACTGCTGTTTGCCTTTGCAGTGCAGAATACTCATACTTATACTTCGTCTAATACTGTGTATGCAGTTTAAACAGACTCCTTCTTTCTATATTACTATCACGTTGCATGTTAATACTGCTAAGTATAGATTAGTTAATTGAAGACAAATGTACTTGTTCTTGAAAGGAAAATTAATACGATTAACACTTCACTGCTGTTAATTTCCTTCCAATAATAAAACAAACAGATCTTGCTTACACGTATTTTCGCATGCTAATTTCTTCTTTTTCCAAGACTAAGGCTTGTGTACGTGAACCTGAGAAAGTGGAATTTACCATGTGTTAATGTTTGATATTATGTTGTTATACCGAAATGGTTGTCTTGAAAACATTGTATTATACATATTGGAGATTTCAATGGTACATAAAAAGCGATTTATGGTTACAGTAAACGGTTTCAGTAAAAGTAATAGGCTACACCACGATCAAATTGATCAGAAACATGATAGGAACTCACGTAACGAATTTGGCAACTACCTCAACACATTAACCCTTTCAGCACCGGGATCGTCGTTAGACGTCAGATTCTGCTGTCTGAAGGCGATCCCTGCAGTAAAATAAATAAAAAAATATAATGGCCGTGGACCCATGACATGGGTATTCAAATAGAGCGGAAAGAGCTGACAAAGTCATTTATGATGATTTCAAATTGAAAAAAACCCTTTGGTATCCATGGTTTATACAACAATATTTCAGCGCTGTAAGGGTTAATGTTGATATATGGAGAATGCGGTCATGCTGCGTGACATACGGACATTTATACTTATATTAGTTTACCAGGTGTACCTGCGAGGAGAAGCTTCAAATCGCCACCTTGGTATTAACCCTTTAAGCCCTCACGATGCATTAAAGTATCATTTTACATCCCTGAAAACAGACTTGATTTTCCTACAACAAAGGGTTTTAAAACAAAAATTCACATGAAACTGGTTTACCAATACATGGTAATTTTCTTTAATTTTTAAACCACCGTAAGTCATCTTCATCCACTACATGTCGAGAATTGCGACAGCAATTCGCGGCTTGTTGTGGATGGAGATGACAATGGTAAATCCAGGCTTGAAAATGTTAAAGGGTCGTATCTGCCATTTTGTGAAGTGGCAGATACGACTCTTTAATACCAGAGGGACTATAGTACACTTGGTATGAGGCAGTCAAACGACAACGAAACACTCCTGCAGCCACGACAAATGCATGTAATCCTGAAGTGTAGATGTTAAAGGAGTAGTCCAATGTGTACGAGCAGCGGGCCACATCTGTACCCAGGAAGCACCAGGCTTAATCCATAGATAGAGGCAATTGGAGTACAACCACTAAAACCAGAAACATACATAGAGTGGTCAATAGCTTTAACTGGTCCCCTATATGTAATTCACAGCATGTGTTACTGAACGTGAACTAAACTAATCAAGCAATAATGGAGAAAGCCATATTATTATTATATAGGCTATGTAATTATAATATAATATAATATATTATCTAAGATTATATCATGTATATAGGCCATTTACCTGTGCATCATTTTAATCAGGTCATATTATATTATACCAGGGTGGTGGGGTCATGTTGAGATTTGATTGGACAGAGTTCAGTTCAGTCATAGCGGTCACTGAATGGCCAGCGTTAGGCCCACTGATCATATTGACTTCACTAATGTGATAATTTCCTGTTTTTTGGTTATGCCACACTGACCAATAGTGACCAGCTAGATCTAGTGGCGCCTACACTATCAGACTAAAAGAAGTAGTCCACTGTGTACGAACAGCGGGACAAATCTGTACCCAGAAAGCACCACGCTGATTACAGAGATAGATCCAATTGGATACAATTAAACCAGAAGCATACATAGAGTAGTCTATGGCTTTAAATCAGCGTCATTTGACGGATTTTTTCATTGCACTTCACACTCCAAGAACCCGTCTTTGATGTACCGCTTCTAATAAACAGATGGCAAGCTACACTGTCGTGCGAAGGCAAACAGCAGTAAATGCTTACTTGAAAAGTAAGCAGTTACTGTTGTCTTGCGTAGGCAAACAGCAGTAGCTTCTCACATTTCAAGTAAGCAGTTACTGCTGTTTGCCCTCGCACGACAGTATAAGATCTTGATTTGTCGATTCCGTGTTGGATCACGCCGGTGTGAAATACAACACAGAGCTCTGATATTATGTCACAGCGGACGGTTTTTCATGACCACCACCTGTCCATATAATAACAAGGGTCTAGTTTTTCACCACGTTTGTTTGTGATCTAACCTATATCAGCGGTAAACACGCACGGGCTGTGTAGTACCCACTGCGTATACGACGTTGTTGCGACGTTGAATCAACGTCATTGACGTTGATTCAACGTCGCAACAGCGTCGTGCGCCCAGTGGGTAGTAGGCCCAGCAGTCACAATTAAGTGTTTGTTCTCGCTAATACTTCTAAGGTATGCTAATGAGAATATGTAGGCATCTGAGAAGCCTTGGCTAATTATGCCCCCTCATCAAACGTGTGGGCATTGCAAGCGTGAAATAAGGTCACGCTCATTTCGTAGTTAGCCATGTATATTATATAGTTGATAAGGCGGTTATTATATGATGACTTCAGCGTACAATAGCTCTGTAATATCCATTACGGAGACACCTGTAAAGTAATAGCCGGATCTTAGGGAGGGGGGGGGGGCAGTCTCCCCTTCAGTGTTCACGCGAGTAGTCGGGTCTCCATACATTGTTTGCGGCTGAAGGCCGGAGGCACTCCGTGTTACCTGTCCGAGGTGGTCATACGGTGTTGTATGGATTTTAATTTACTGGAATATCCTCTGACTACGTGAGTACAACGCCAAGTGTTGCAATGCAAAGGTATGCCCCGGTAACTGCTTACTTGTCAAGTAAGCTGTTACTGCTGCTTGTCTTTGCTATCCATATGCCTAATCGTCGATTCATATCAAAGTTAATAAAGTGCAATATGACTAATCAGGTTACTTTGGAATAATATGCCATTAGTGGATGACGGAGGCCAAATCTTGAAAAATCAGAGTCAAAATATTCGACAATTTAGTTTTGCCTTTAGTCACATTATGATTTACAAAAATCTATCTACATGTGTATCATGGAAAAGGACAGCATGAAACGTTCAACGTAGACGGCTATTTTTCTCTTTTCGTTTCTTAATAACATTGACCTTTCGACTTTTATAAGTAGCAGTTTTTGTCGATCTGAATAACATATTTTTGGTAATTATTGGTGATTTATGCATGCCCATTAACATATATAGTCGTGTGAACTCGACGTAGACAAAAATGGTAAACTACATATCATAAAGCTAGACATAATTAACCTTCTCCCCGTTAGTTATTTTATTTAAATTCTACCCACTTGAAGTTGTGTTTCGTTGCCGCGATCCACATCTTCAAGTGAGTAAAAATTGCTTATATTTCTTTAATTTGAGACCGGACATTTCCAAATCTTGATGTTCTAACATACATTTCATTTCCAATAACTGATTTAACCAGCTTATAAAACAGATTAAAAACGACTATAGTCGTGCTTAGCGGGTAGAGGGTTAACTCAACCACATAATGTATAAATAGATGGGTTATTATTTTGTAGGCGTATTTTATTGTGGAAATGTATGCGGTCGTCTGCTTGTTTTATCACCAGACTCGTTAATATACTCGTGACAGGGTTCCAAAGCCTCGAGCAAAAACCGTATATATATCAGTAGCCTATATGATTGTGTACACAGATTGTTTTACAGTCGTTTTTTTCGAATTCCCTGTATACTTTGCTATTGATGTCAAGTTATTTCATTAGAATTTTTGCTCACTTGAAGTTGTGTCTCGCTCACGCGATTCACAACATCAAGTGAGTGAAAAATTATTGAGATTTGACAAAATGGAGGTGAACTATTATAAAATCTTGCTGATTGACTTGCCTTTAACATGTTTGAAATCTGACATTTAAAGTGATAATAAAAAATGAAGAAACGATTCCCATTTATCAATGAATGAATTGAAAAAAACGATAAAAATCTAGTTAAAGTGCAGCCCCAAGAGGACAGGAGAGCTACGTTTCTCTGGGAGATTAAAAATAAGCAAAAAAATTGCTGTCCACGTCTAGAAAAAAAACTACCCCCTTTTCTTCCGATAACCACTGGGGGGTAAACAATGCGAGGGGACATGATAAAGAATGGCTGTGCAAACATAACAGAGTAGTTTTTGGTCTAAAACAAACCTGCATATTGATCTATGTGTTATTTTATCACGTTTCACAGAACTAGGATTTGCCATTTGTGTCTAAACTTGATCTGTTTATCCACTGTACACCAGCAAACACGAGACGTTGAACCAATGGTGGCTTAATGTTTGGCAGTCGTAGACGCTGGTCCAACATTAAACCAACGTTGGGTCAATGCCTCGTGTTTGCTGCGATATGATCTCTCGGTTAAATAAAACAGGTTATCTGAAAAATTAGATGTCGGCTCAACGTTGTATGAATGTCAACCAACGTTGGGTCGAAGCTGAAACAGCACTTGCTGATCAATTTTTTGTTGGCAGCTCAATATGTTTTGTTGCTACTTGAATCAGAGGGCACTCAGAATCAAGATGACATGCAGAGCTACTATTGTGGGTGGCAAACAGCAGTAACTGCCTACTTAAAGAGTAAGCAGTTACTGCTGCGTGCCTCAGTAACTGCTTACTTTTCTGCTGCTGTTTCCCTTTTCACGTCAGACCCGCTGTGTGACTATGGCAGGACACTGAAAAAACACACGCACAAAGACTATCGAAATTATCATCGATTATTTTGAATTTTTCGTTGCATAACAAGAGCCATTTTATTTACGGGCCTCGGGGATTGTGTGCTCTTGAATAAAGGTGATCGCTACTCGATGAAATCGAGGCAGGTGATCGATGCAGGGTTTGTTTTGTCAGAAAAAATTATAATAATTATAAGCCATGTACGCTGGGATCTAGGCCAGACCATACATATCGATATCATGTATATTTATTATGCTTGTGTAATGACGTTTTTCTGGAACAAAACCACTTCACTAATCTTCTAAATCGCCGCGCAAAGGCACTTGGAAAGTAGCACACTGATGTTGCTGATTTAGTTAACTCCATTTTACTTTATATTAAAATCGCGTGGTAAATATGTAATTATGTTCACAAATTTCAAATAGTCTGTGTATCAGGCCTATAGTTATAATTGTATATATTCTTAAATTGAACATTGATGCAAATCGCTTAAAAATTCAATGCAAATGGTAAAAAACAACGATTAGGTTATTAATCATGTTAATGGTAGCAGGAAGTGTTAAAAAAATACTAGTATTTTAAAAAAGGCATGCTACATTTTAAAGTGCATGTACAACAGAGGCACGTGATTTTATCTTCTTTCGTCGCACGTGCTGATATATAACTATATTTCTTTGAGAAATTTTGGATGTTTGCGTGGATAAATAAATGCCTGATTATTGTAAGTTAGTAAGGTCTAAATTCTTAAAACACCGATTTTTGTTCTTCCACTTAAGATCACATCGCTATATTAGGCAATCAGTACTCATTGAGTTAGGCTATGCCGTTTGTACATTAGAAGTAGTCACTCAACAAACACGAAGCGTTTGGCATAATGCTGGTATAATGTGGTGTGACGGCGGTCCGTCATTAACCCAACATAAACTCTGTTTGCGGGGATAAGATCTAGTACAGTGGCGTCTGTCCCGGGGCGGTGTGTTAAATGGCTGCACAAGTTGTCACCAGACCTCTGTGATTTACTCGGCTTTGTCGCTCACCTGTACCGCAGTGCAAAGGCAAACAGCAGTAACTGCTTACTTTTCAAGTAAGCAGTTACTGCTGTTTGCCTTTGCAGGGCAGCGTGCTACATAAGAGGAGGAGGAGAGTGTAATTTTTACGGGTGCGATGTATGTTTTGTGTTATATCCTGGCGCCATTTGGAGTTGTCTTCTGAACAATTACGTCTTTTTATTAATATGCCTCTGTCCCTTATTGGCGTCTGTTTCGCACCAGCCATTAACAATTATATCTGTGTTTGACTGGGTATAGGCTTGTTTTTACTTGCGTAATGAGGTTTAATGTTGGCACTTGGGGTGGGAGGTGTTGTTGTAGCCTTAATAATAACCAGCCCCCCTGTCGTCACTCATAACATTGCCAGGTAATACTACAGACGGTAGTTAACGTCAAGAGACAAGCATATATCTGGATATTAATGGGCAATGACATGATTATGAACGTGTTTGGCTGAAGATCCGGTTGTAAAGAGATTACATTTTTTTATACGAGATGGCCAGTTTAGAATCTATCACAGGGTGAGTCGAACCTAGCCCCAGCGTGACTGTACTGGCAAGCGAGGACTGAAATCTTGACCGAGGACTGAAATCTTAGCTAAGTCGAACCCATCACACATGTCAGCCATTTGGTTTAGTTATATAGTATGTAATTATAACGACAACTCATGTAGGGCCTACTATCCCCGTGCTGTACAAAGCCAGAAGGCAGTATCTGCTTACTTGTAAAGTAAGCAGACACTGCTTTTTGGCTTTGCGTGGCAGTTAAGCCTATAACTGTCAGTTATAACAAATTTAACAGTAACAGTAATTTTTACCCACTTAAACGTGTGTGTCGCGGTATCTAGCTCCTACTAACTGCCCAGCTGGACGTCTGCTTGAACTCTCATGTCAAAGTAATTTTCTTCAAATTGAAGGTACACACGTTGTTAGACATCAAAGTCAAATACACGAAAATGTATTGGATGATATGGTTGTGGTACACAAGAGATTAATATAATGTGTGTCACACCCAGAAAACACGAGACTTTGGGCCAATGTTGTTTTTATGTTTGCGCCAGCGTCGTAAACGTTAAAACAACACTGGCTCACGTGGGTATAAGTTTAATCTGGGATGTTTTAATTAACGATCATAGCGATTGTTTACACACGTTGAATGCCGGAAACATTTCACGCATCATTGTTTAATTATAAAAACAACTACTAACATTTAAAAATTGATCAGTTGACTATATCTATAAGAATAAAATGTAGAATTGATGTCCCGCGTTTTTATAAATCCATTGGCAGTTTGTTGCTAGCTTTTAATGCATTCTGAACATAGACTCTCCCTTTACACCGGGGTACAACTAAAACCAGAAACAACGGCTACATAAAGTGGTCTATTAATAATCAGTTTTGAATATTCATTATTATACTATTTCGAAATGTAACCTCTCCTTTCACCATCTGCACAACGTATAAACATATCCTCCACCTACTATGTTCACTGTACATACTAGTAATCTGTGTCAACACATAATCTTTTTCACAATCTTCAATGTGTACAAACTACATTATACACATGCAAACACGTTGATCCTGTGTTGCTTTAATGTTGGGCCAGCGTCGCAGACGGTGGCCCGGAATTGAAGCAACACAGGATCAATGTGTCGTGTTTGCATGTTTTCAATATAAAGTTTGTACACAATGTCAGTGACATACGGCAGTAATTGGGAGGAACAGTAATTGGGAGGAGAAATGGTTATAACTTAATTAGGAAGGCCGGTTCCAGGTTTGAATGGACCGGACTTCACCTCCCGCCGCGAGATCTGTGTTCAGGTGGAGAAAAGAAGTTCAGGGCGCCGTGGATGGCACCCAGGCGCCATTCATGGCTAAATAGGTCACTGTCTATGGCCGGAGCCAGAGTAAATTTGCACAGGGGTCAACCAGTAGGGGACCTCTCTCAAAATACGTGCCACCTGTCAATAACGTTATGTAACCCTTTCGCGTCCAAAGTCCTGAATATGTCGGGATATTCTATTTTTTGTCTGCACATGTACATATATGCACGATTATTTAATAGGCGTCCATTTTCATGGAATGTCAGTTAAAATTCTGAGTGGATGGGCGAATAAATTCGTTGGTTTGGTGATTTGTATCTGTGATTTTTCATACATCATACACAAAGCACTGTTTTATTATTGAACATTATGAGCAATAAAAGTTGTATGGCTTGGGAAACACATACCGTAAATGTAACATGGAATTGAAAAACGAACATGTTTAGAAAGGCGTCAAATAAGATAATCATGATAATTGATTATTCAGTTCTTGATATGTCAGGTGAGTCCTTAGTAATTTGAACCCTTTCAGCGCGGGGACCGTCTTTAGACGTCAGAATCTGACGTCTACAGCTCGACGTCAGATTCTGACTTCTAAAGACGGTCCCCGCACTGACAAAATTAAACAAATTATTATGGCCGTAGACCTATAACATATAGGTATTCAAATGACGCGGAAAGAGCCAAGTATGATATAAAATTGAAAAAAAACCTTTAGTCTCCCTGGTTTATATAAAAATATTACAGCGCTTTAAGGGTTATCGTGTGTCATGGGATGAGAGTGTCAGTGGTCCGTATCAAGGTAGTCCTTGTGTGGAGTGTATATTCACATAGACCTGTTCATAGTGGTGCATGACACACATCTGATAGCGACCAGGTAAGTCTGACTAGAAGATCCTGTAGATAGGCTTATAATTAAGATATCTTTAATAACGCTAGAGATAATAAAGTTGTTGACTAAAGACTAGACTTTATACAGGTAAGGCGTGGTTTGCTCTTGACGCCTCCACTACCCACTAGTGCTCTCGTGTGACAAATATATAATATACATAAGTATAAAGTATAACGGAGACAGAACAAGCACAGTAAGCTATACTTAAATGATGATAACTACTTTGCAGTGCAAATGCAGACAGAAGTAACTGCTTACTTGAAGCAGTTAAGTAAGCAGTTACTCCTGTTTTCTTTTACATAGCATAGTACCACTATATAAATCGCTCTTAGGGTGGAATCTTAAAGCAGTTTAAATCCGTTAGATAGTAATTCACAACGCTTGTAAATCAATATGTTCAGTTTTTGATAATAGCAAAGCTCATGCATGTATTTATGGTTAATTAGAGATATTACTCGGTGAAGAGAGCGATATTATATAAACATGATAAAGGAGGAGCACATGTTGTTGACATGTGCCCTAATTGGTGATAATTAGTGTGCATGTCTGGGCGGGATGCCGTCAAATCTGACGTGCAAAGACAAACAGCAGTAACTGCTTACTTGAAAAGTAAGCAGTTACCAGGTTACTACCGTGTGTCTTTGCACGTCAGATCTGCCGTACTTAGCATACCTAGGGTAAAAATAGCCCCAACAAAAAAAAAGGCGACGTTGAATATCAATGGCTACTTGATACTCGGCTAATATATATACGAACTATAATGCAACCAAATTTACCTAGTAATATCAATTTCCTTTTATGTGCTGCATTACTGTTTCGTATTTTCATTCATTTGAAACTGGCATTGCTGGTGTAAAATTGCTAACTGACGGAACATTACCCACACGTATTAAAACATAGACCTGTTTTAATTTACAATTTATTGGCGCCTTATTTAAGATCTGAATAATGTCTGCATATTTGATGAATTTCAGACAACTTTATTGCTTGAAAACAATTTGATTGAGTTTAAAAACGCCGCCTGCATTGACCAAGTTATGCAATAATATGGCAGAAAAAAAATGGATATTCTCAAATCGGCATGACGTGGGAAGCGAATAACCCCTGAAGCGCTAAGTTGGAAATGTTCCAAATTAAACAAATATAAGTAATTTTCACCCACTTGAAGTTGTGGCTCGCGGTAGCGAGACACAACTTTAAGTGGGTTGAAATTTAAACCAGATAACTGTTTAATATGCTTTGCTTAAATGTACTCTTGTGGGCTTGGGTTCAGATCCCACTTCTGACACCATGTTATGGTTTGCTTAAATGCTCAAAAAGTACTTATATAAACCACAGATAAATTATAGCCAGCGATTCGTTCATGATAAGGGTTGAATGATCCATTAATAGATCGTAGGCTAATCCCTAGGTGTCTGTCTGGGGCAGCTGTAACCAAAGATTATAGAATTACGTTTTCCGTAACTTAAAGTAGCTTATATACCGGAAACCGCAGACACTCAATGTTATGATAATGTGCGAAGACGTACTGCAATCATAAAACTGTACTGATTCTATGCTGCAATCTAGTCTTTGCCACGCTTGAGGTTCATGATGATTGAGGCGGGCCTATGCGTAATACCCTTCAAATATTGACATAATCACAATACAAAATTTCGGTGGAAAGAGACCGATATATATTATTGAGCGGTTTCGGACTTCAATTCTGCCGTGCAAAGGTAAACAGCTGTAACTGCCCACTTGAAAAGTAAGCAGTTACTGCTGTTTGCCTTTGCACGACAGAGCTGGTAATAGCAATTTTGCTTTCACGTATGCTATGCGGCCTAAAGCCCGATTCATTTCATTTCATTTCATTTGCTTCCATGTATGCGGCTGTACAAGTCATTAACCATGGCGATCATACCTAAATTCGTCTTTCCTGCAATTGGTGGTGGATATGCACTTTACCGGAGCTCTTTAATCTAGAATGCATACAGTGACACTATTTATGCAGTGGATTTGCTCATTCCCTTGCAGTCTGTTTTGTATATGTTGTGAGTGAATCACGTGGAGTATAAACACCATTTGGAAATGTACAGAATAGTCGTCATACTAGCAGAGGTCTCTGATCACCGGAAAATCGCCTGAAAGGTAAACTAAACATATGAAGAGTGATTGATTGACCAAACCACATTTTACTCAAATTAAACCAGCGATGATCCACAGGATTCTAGAAATACAACGTTCACACGCATCGGATACACATAGCAATCTGGGTACAGCCAGATAATGGTGTTAAAGTTGCAGATATTGGCCTACACATTTGCTCAGAACGATTATAGTGCATTATATGTACATGCTAAACACACAAGGGTGCATACGTATGTTCAGAGAAGAGGTTAAACTCCTACACACGTATCAGTATAGCAAATTTATATATACATGTATTCCTCCTCAGCAAATCACGCCTACTTCACCTGTTATGTGTGGGACGAATCCAAGTGTAGTATGTTCAGAATGAGATTAAGCAATTCCTTTAGTGACAGAGAGTCGGCCAATCAAGCAGTGGGATCTTGATGACATCTGTACTGCTCTGCAAAGCCAAAAGGCAGTATCTTCTCACTTGTAAAGTAAGCACGTACTGTATTTTGTCTTTGCACGGCAGTGTTTTTTCTTTTCCGTTTGAAACTGGAAATTGCGTTACTATTACCAGCTTTCAATGGAACAAAAATACCACGTAAGCGTTGTAAGTGGGTGACACATGTAAGTATTAACCCTTTAACCGCCAAATTATTCATTCTGAATTTTCACCCACTTGAAGTTGTGTCTCGCTGACGCGATCCACAACTTCAAGTGAGTGGAAATTATTCAGATTTGGCAAAATGGAGGTCAACTGTTTTCAAATATTGCTAATTGATGTCACATTTTATATTTAACAAGTTCAAAAGGTGGTACTTCATGTGCTAATAAAAAATAAAAACCGGCGGTTGAAGGGTTAATGTCGTAATACACGAATATCGACCAATTTTATTTTATAACGATCAGCGCTGCTCTGCAAGTCAAAAGGCAGTATATGCTTACTTGTGAAGTAGGCAGATACTGCCTTTTAGCTTTGCACGACATAGCAGGGCTCTGAACATCTACTGATCCCTGATGATGGATAAAATGGCGAAAGCTTAATATCTCGATGATATGACTGACTACTGTATGTGAAACAGGATATATATAAGATGAAAACTGACGTTTCAAATCAATTCAAAAAATGTCTAGGAAAGTATCCATTTCTCATCCAGGCTGACAAGATATAGTGTAGGCTTATATTATGTTCTTGCAACATTCCAAATGAGACACTGCTGGCTTAATGCTGATCCATCGTCTGCGACGCTGATTCAGCATAAACCCAACGTTGGCTCAACGTGTCTTGTTCGATGGATATGGCAACATGTCTGGCACGACCTTGACATTGCATATTATATACGGATTAGGTCAGCTATAAGCGTATTACATTACTAGCCTGATCAGCACCAATGTATAATTAGACAGTGATACTGTATTTTGTTGGTTGCACTTTCTGACACTCGTGTATGTACATGTATATATCGGGATCGATCGATAATGTACTCAATTCACCTCTAAATGTTTATTCACATATACTAGACGAAATTGAAGTCAATAAATGCGACGGTTATTATGTATTCTCGCTCTCGCGCTGTTGGCTTTGCTGGACGGGTATGGCGAGTTGGGATGACTTCAGCACAAGTCACCAAGCAAGCCATCGCTTAAAGGCTCTGGTTTGATGTGGTGACTTGTGCTGAAATCAGCACATTTCGCCTTTCCAACGATCTCGTATGCATATATATATATTCTTGATACGATCAAAACTGCTGGACGAAGCGATATAAAACGTAAGACACGAAGCTAAACTTGTCGTCTAAATGACCAGTGACCTGAGATAAGAGGCGTGACAGAATTTTTTTTTATTTAAACCTAAAATTTAAAGTTTAATTAATATTTCCCCAGAAAGAACTCAAGAACATGTTATAGCAGACCAATCTATAGCTGTTTTAATCCATAGTATATGCAATTGATTTTGATCCTTACTAATTTTAGGAATTTTTATTTTATATTTCTATATTCTTCATTAAACATGTTACCGTACATGTGACAACATCTTTTACAATCCCGCTTGAAAAACATGTTTTCACAAAGTGGCATTTACATTTTCAACAACTCGGCTAACAACTGAAGAGAGACATTTGATCAATTTTATTTCTGGTCACGTGTGCAGGCCCCGTATATTACCGAATCGGATCATCCTCTAAAGCGGTGCCTATGTTGAGAACGTTATTAGTCTGATTGGTTGCTGAAGGGGAACAAGTGTTTTTTGCCTTTGTGGGCAGATGTTACGAGTCCAGACACGAGACGCCGAGTCAAATCTGGCTGAATGTTGAGCCAGCGTCACCGACGCTGGCTCAACATTCAGCCAGATCTGATTTATGCCGGCAGATGGTCCGCTTGTCTGTCCGGCGTCGCCACATAGGACTCCCTTCACAGTTGATTAATCCCGATCCGTGTCATCAGATCCATTTGCCGTAAGTCGTGTTTAGTGACACCCGCTTCAAACGATGCCCCCCCCCCTCCCTAGCAAACACGAGAGGCTAAACCAATGGTGATTTAATGTTAGCCCAGAGTAGAAGACGATGGGCCAACATTAAATCACAATTGGTGCAGCTTCTCGTGTTTCCTGGGCGCCGTGGACAATATAAACTTTCTATGCGAATTCTCTACAGTGAATTTAAACATGTTAAAGTAGGTGGGTCGTCCTGATTCGTCTAGTAAACATTGTGGGCGCCCACGCATGCGCATAATGGTCAACGTCCACAGGATTGAGGTCCGCCGCAATGTAAATATTATGGTTCGGTGAAGCAAAACGACATGCTCTTTACCTCAAACTATGACTACGTAGGCCATGCCTTGAGATTTTAGCCATTTTGAGTCCGTGCATGGAATACTGCAGCATATTTGCTATGCCATTATAATTTAATGCGATCTATTCAATATCTATGATCACAAAAGCTTTTCTCTTTTTATTATGTGATTGTTAAATTATCTTGAATTATTGAGTTATCATTCTATTACATAATACAGGTCTATTTATACATGTATATGTATACGTGTATAAAAGTTAGGCCTATTGATTAGCTAATTGTCGATTTATCATAATTTATTAAAAGTACAAGCAAATAACACTACTATAGACTAAAAAAAATAACGTGTTTGTATATACGTGTTCATACACATTCTGGAGTCAAAACTTGGCATCACAGTAACATAGATACATACAAAAACTAATAAAATGAAAAAACCCGTACTTTTTAGTTGAAAATACAACTAATATTATACGTGTACGTGTAGATACATGTATAAACCACAAAACATTGAAATTTGTTCGTAATGAAGATTAATATTACACACTTACTATGTCATTAAACAAATAATGTACTGTATTACTCAAGGATCAATAATTGCCCCATGGTGATTTGTATTGTTTCCCTCTGCAATAAAAAAGAAAAAGATGTTTAAAAAAACATAGAAACCTAAGCTAATATTGATATTGTTAAATATACAACGCTAATAGTCATTATGTAAATGATATCGCAATTCATGTGTTCAATTCAGTACTGTTTATCTGTGTATTAATTTTGTAGATATGTATCTATAATATATACGTATCACGTGTAATTATGTTCGCTTAACACTTTATTGAGATTTGGCAAAAATGAAGATCAATGATTCAGAAATATTGCCGATTGATGTCACAGTTTAACCTCAACATGTTTATAAGCTGATTATATAATGTGCTAATAACACTGTTAAAAGGTTATTTGGGGTTTATCAGTTAATAAGCTGCCGCTTTATGTTTACAGCCGCCACATGTGGAGAGTTTTGAGCGGGAGGTGCGTCAGATCCGGGCGGCTGAACGACGTCCTCGTTCTATGTCCCATCTTGACACCCTGGTCAACACAGCAGAGGTTCCCCTGCCCACCCCAGAAGACAGGATGAGGCAGCTGTCCCGCTCTCAGCCGGTCACACTAGTGCCTATAGATATCACGGGGACAGGGTTTGACAGGATGTGTGAGTTCAGGGCGTCACAGAAGAGCATAGCCGGCTCTGAGGAGGTGTGTGGTACAGGGACACGGAGCCGGAGGAAGCGGCACAAGAGGAGACAGACTGTATGTGGTGTACCAGGTATAGTGTTTGACGAGGTGAACCACACTGTGGTGAGGACAGGCTCAGACATACTGAGGACACGGAGTGCCTCCAGGGAGCGCTGGGAGAGACCCCGATCTGCCGCGCTGGATTATTATGCCCCCAAGACAGAGCGGCGCAGACAGAAAGAGAACAAACGCATTGAGCAGATGGACGATGACGAGGAAGGCTCGCTGGCAAGGAGCTGCTCTTTTCGAAGGTCACTTAGATCACTTTTTAAGGGGAAGCGATCGAAGTCCACTGATTTGTGGGTTGAAGGTAGACCTATGTCGCCAGGCCCTCCTGTTGTTGACATTGGTATGCCACCACTAAGCCGGTCTACATCACTGCCTAGATCGCTGAAATCATCAGCGTTAAGGGAATATGATTCGCCTGCAATCAGTGAATCACGCTCTGCTTCAACAGAAGGCCGCTTGGATAGTACACCAGATAATAATGACTTCGACCTGCGGCCCCAATCTATCGACTCCAGCAAAGGATCAAACAAAAAGAAGAAGAAGAGGAAGCTGGGTGGGTTATTCCGCTCCTTGTCTCATCTGGGTTCCCTGCACAGAGGCACCACCACTTTCTTGGATGGAAGAGCCGGTTCAGCCGATCTACCTCCCAATTTGCCCAAGCAATATAACTCCAAGTCCATCTATAAACCTATGTCCTCTTCTCCCTCCACAGAGAGCCTCACGTCCACATCTACTAACACGGAGGCCTCCTCCAAAACCGACAACAGGCGTACCATCAACGTACACTGTCCGAACAAGCCCTGGACCAAACCATTCTCCCGAGTTCAGCTCAGGGGCTCCAAGGTGGAGCGGGAGGAGGGTAACTCATCTTCAGGTAAGTCATCGTGGTCCTCACCTCCCAGCAAACACGACACGTTTACCCAATGCTGGGTCAATAATGGGCCAGCGTCGCAGACGGTGGGCCAGCATTGATCCAGCATTGGGTAAACGTGTAGTGTTTGCTGGATCAACACTGCCATGCAAAGACAAAAGGCAGAAACTGCTTATGTTTTCAAGTAAGCAGGTACTGCTTTTTGGCTTCATTCTTTATACAGCATAATAAATATATCCACTTATACAATTAAACCTATTACTCATGTTATCAAGGTGAATATTGACCATTTCCTCTAATTATAATTTGATAATTACCGCTATTAATAGCGTTTCTCGCAATTATGTTAGACTATTCAAGCGTGCACCAGGCCAGACTATTTCTGGCAGAGCTGCAGCGTGTAATTAATTTAATGTTGATTGATGATGACGAAGACGCATGTCTTTTCAGGTTTAAAACCTATTAATTTTAATCCAGGGACGATCCGATGAAACAAACCATAATAAACGTTTCTAAATTGTTGTAGCTACTTATTTTTAAGCAGACCTAAATTTTGATGGTTGGTTGTTGCTAAATTCACCCCACTTGTTGTCTTTTGAATTCGGTAGTTTGGTCTTCCAAATTTGCGATGCACACTTACAATGAATAGTTCACAAGACAAGTTCTGAGATTTTTTTAATACTCAAAATAGATACGAAATTTTATTATCGGATCTTACAAAAAAAATTCTATTTTTTTTTAATCGTCATGCAAGTCCTACTAGATCCTATGCTGTGATAATGACATGTCCCTGAATGTATCCGTCAATGCCTGCAATTAATTAAAAATGACCGCATTTTCTATTTTACGTTAATTCTATAATGTTAAATTTTGATCATCATACATTGTGGTTAGCCATTATCATGATTATACTCTTGAATCCACCTGGCGAATGACCTCAATACTTTCCGCATACACCACGATTAATAAAATTCAAACTTTATTATGCACAATAATTTATTTTAGTACCAATGTCTAAAATTGAAATATTCACACCCAACTACCCAGAAAACACGAGACACTGATCCAGTGCTGGCTCAATGTTGGTCCACCGTCTACGACGCTAGCCCAACATGGAGCCAACAATGAGTGAATGTATATTTGCTAAATATGTGTCTCGTTCTCATTAACTGATATTCACATCTGATTATGTTGTGTTTTCACAGGTCACTGGAGTGCCAGTAGTGGCAGTGCTAGGCAGTCGTTTGAGTCTGAATATGCCCGGACATCACGGGACACCACCCGTCTCATGAACCAATCTTTTGACAAGGATTCTGCCGTCTCGCTTAATATCCACCCAGAAAGGTAATCCGACCGTTTAATGCTATGATTATTAAGGCATCCCTCGCCGGAATAGGGCTGCTTACTGTATTCCACACTGTCCGCCATCACATGTGCATTACGATAGACGTTTATAAATAGCAAGAAAGCTATATGATCTCCTGCTTAACGTCGTTTCAACCTCTTGAATATTAACATGCAACGCCAGTGTAATATCTTATTTACCATTCACCGAGCCATTACAATGATTACGTAGGCCTACCAGCCCTGAATTTCTTCTGTGACGTGTTAACCCTCAGATAATTAACCTTTTAATTATTAAGGCGACTAACAAAGAAAGATCGTTGCGTGTTTTAGGGAAACGTTTCCAATAGATAGAACTTTATTTAATGTGGCACACATGTTCAGCAATGTCAGGCAATGGCCTGATTAACTTTTTGGAGCAAAAAATGGCTGATGAGTTGTCATTTATTTTTCCGAATTTTCGATATTTATGTATCACGAAATAATAAATAAAAATACCTGGAAAATGAATATAAAACCAAATATGAGGTCTCACACAAGCATCTCCCATGACAAATGTCGCAGAAACAAAATCAAAATGGCTAGCTGGCGGCCATTTTTACTCTGTTTTGGTCAATATTTTGAAAACTTTCCAGCCAGCTAGATCTCGAGCATCCCTCTTAAATAATATACCTGTTGTTATATGAGCATAAGACTCCACAATTTTCATCGATGTGAAATTAAAAATTGCCGACTGGTGGCCATTTTTTCCATTTCGCTCATGTCTTTGAACGTTGCATGATGGGTAAAGCATTAGTATTAAATAAGTTGTCCTTTGTTACATAACTTTGTCTTACACAATGCTAATCCATAACATGATCGGATATTATATTAAGTCCAATGTGTCCACGAAGAAAATCGTGGCTTTCAACATTGATCAGTTGATCACACACCTACCTGAAAAAATACAATAAACTTTATTATTTTATTTTTATGAAAAAACGCTCGAATGTACTTAAATATAAGTAATTTATTGATTTGTGATCAATGATGGGATTATATGATTTTTGTTAATTGTCTTCACCATCGCAAAAAAAGTTGTGTAAAATGTTACCATACATCATACCTAAAAACTAAAATTATCTTATTTCTAAAGCTAAGTGATTCACGACTTTAAACCATATTATTGTGCGGCATTTTTTAACACTATCAGTCACAGAAATGTTTAACTTTTGTTTCAGACTTCTCAAGGACTTTCCACATGGAGTTAAACATGTTGCCGACGTCACTGTTCACTGTGAAGATACATCAAAAAGCGTCAAATCTAATTTCACCAAACAAGAAGCTGAAGAATGGTTGAGTCAAATGAAGATGCCTCCCAAGGGTCGTCTGCAAAAGCGGCGGAATGTGAGATCGTGGGGATCTAGTTCTGATGATTCGTCGGTTCACCATGCATTGACGACGCATATCTTACGTCAGCATGACTCGGCTTACGTACCATACAGTGATAATATCACACTGGATGATGAGTCATCCCTGTATTCTGTGGATCAGGAGGGATTCTTTACATCCATGCATAAAGACAGTGGTATCAGACGTAGCACATCAAGTCTGTCCCGCGTGGACAAACACAAACACATACTTGTTAATGACAGCTCATCAAGTACTCTCAACAGTTCTGAAACCAGCATACAAAATTGTAGGCGAGTGAAGGGAATGTCTTCCTTTTCTCTTATCTCTAGACTGAGTGGTGGTAAGAAAACTTTACGCACAAAGAAATTGAAACAAGTGCCACCCACGCCACCACCACGTTCAAGTACCTTAATAAAAAACAATTTTGCGAATGATACCACAGATCTTCCACCTCCCCCTTCTCCTGATCAGCTTATGTCAATGGAATTACCACCTCCTCCGACAACGCGAGAGCTGCAGGAATTAAGCCAGCCACCAAAAAGTGGAGGCGCGGTACGAATCAAACAGAAGAAACCTTCTATTCCTGCGTGGTCACAAGACTCTTCACCAGAGTCTGATGTAGAAACTGTATATGCCAGGTTAAAGGTTAAAACTAATATTTGCAGTTCTGGTATTCCATGCATGGTTTCTGTCACCCCTACAAACAGTGATGATGAAACAGACAGTGTCATAGATAGCTATAGAGCTGCAGATGGAACCACTAACGGAAGTTATTATCCATCCGATAGTCTCCAGAGCAGTAAGTCAGCCCCTGGTACGCTACAAGAAATAGTTCTCATCTCACTTAACAATAATGTGCCGACCAATGAATGTACCAATAAACCACAGAAATCTTTAGATGATAGCATTGTGTCTGAAGCATCTTTATCCAAGACCTTAGACGAGAGTGATTGTGATGGCTTTTCAACGTGGCCGAGATCACCAAAGTTTCCCAAAACTTCAAACTTGAAATTGGAAAGTATTTTGAAAACGGGCACAGAAAAAAAAGTAAAGCCTACCAAAACTTTAAATTTTGCCCCTGCTGTTTTTAATACCGTCAATGTGCGAAAAGGGATGGCACTTCCTGAAGCGTCTTCTCCTGACAATTTTCTCGACAGAAGAATGTCCACCACTACAAACACTTTCCAAGGTCCATATACAGAGCTAGTTCCTGTCCCTGTACTGGGTAAAGATGGTAAAAGCTCTGGTGAATTTTCTTCACCGGCACCAATTCTTTCGTCATTTGCACCACTTACAACCCCGTCTACTTCTTGTAGCAGTCTGCCCTCATCCGGGAAAAGTGACGAGACGAGGTATTCGTCCTCCATCTCTGGAGATGACGCACCACCTCTTCCAGAACGCTATCTGCACAAACTGAAAGTTAAACCAGGTACGACAACTGACGATGAAAAAACAAAGAAGAAACGTGAGATTATCTATGCTAATCTACCCAAACCACAAGTGTCTTCTGGTCCTAAATGTGAAGCTCGGTTTCCTTTTTCCTTTATCACCAAAGGCAAATTAGATGTAGTGAAGGAGACGTCAAGTGGCGAATCATCTGTACATAACACCCCATCTAAGCCGTCCAGTCTTCCATTGAACAGTGCTAACTCCTCACCAGAGAGCTTGGAGGTAGCCACAGCTAATGGACTTGTAGAGCCCATGGCAGCACATGCCCGTCTTGTGATATCTTCCCCTGTGGCCGATAAAGCACATTGTGTCGCAAATCCACACAAAAGGTCAATGTGTAGCCCCGTTACCATGCATGACCTAATGAAGTATGCCAGTTATGCTCAAGAGGACAGCTGGTACAACACACTTCCACGACCTCCTCATGCTGATGCTGCTAAACGCTCTGCCAAATTATCCCCTCGTGATGACGAAGAGGATACTGGTGACATCACTCCAAAAGCCCTTTCACCCGTTTTAGATTGTCTCCCCAGAAGCTCAACTATGTTTGATTTTCCGCATGGACAGGAACAATCAAATAAACGAATATCACAGCCTCTATATCCAACGCTGAGCTCAATGAAACACTCCATATCATTTCCCCTGGCATCATCAGATCATATCACAACCAATTATGGTCGCAGCTGGTATGATGGTACAGACCAAGAAAGTAGCGCAGCAGATAGCAACCAATCCACCCCGACGCCATGCAAGGCTAATTTCTCCGCTGTGAATGAAGCACAATTGTTGTGTAATGGTGCACGGAGAGACAGTAATGCAAGCTCATTATCAACTGATTCTTCAGGATCAGGCTTCAAAAAGTTTGCATCGATCCGTAAGCCAAGTTTGACCAGCTGGTCGGGCAGCATGGCATCTGGGTCATCCTGTGAAACAACCGATGCGAACACTATGCTTCCTGTTCCTGGACAAATGCCCCCAAAACCACCAGCAGAATTCTCTTTGAAAAGATCAGTGAGTGAACCAGAAAAAAGTTCTGGAACACTATTTAAATTCCGTGGATTTCAAAAGCCGTCAATCAGTGTGGATAATGACGTCACTACATCTGTGGAAGCGAATTCAGTTTCCAACAAAAAACAGAAAGTCGCTTCATGTTTGCATGAAGGTGAAATAGCTGTTTTGGAGCCGGTAGCACAAGAAGAAACAACACCAGAAAAGAAAGTGGTGGAAATGAAACAGATGGATAACAAGTTATCTGATACAATAACTGTGATCAAAGCTGCCAAAACACGTGGACGAACCTCCAAACCTGCACATGCCTGTGTAGTTTATCCTGAAGGTGGAAGCACAAAACAGGAAACGAACATCACAGACGCAAATCTCTGCATTCCTCCAGAACAAGCGGAGGGTGCAGATGCTAAAACCAACACTGTGCCTTGTCCTTCACAATCTAGTGTCGCACCAGCAATTTTTCATCCTAAGGGGCCAGTTAATGTCTTAAAATCGAGAAATCAGGAAATTGATATGAGTGCTTCTGGCCCGACCCAATCTCTCGAAAATCAAAAGTCTTCAAATCTTGCAGTCACTGAGAATAAAAGACCCAATGAGCTACCTGCATTGAAGTCATGGCCAGGAGTTTCCAATAACGTAACCACAAAAACAGCTGTTGCTCCTAGAGCATTGCCAAAAAATCACTTGACACAAGAGACAAATCTAAGTGAGAATCTAACTGTGTCAAAATACAAACAGAATGATACCCCAAAGAAAAACATAGACAATTCTAACGTCACTAATGGTGCCATTTCTTCACTTCGTAGACGGGCCAGCGCGAGTGATAGAAATGAAACTAGCAGGTTATCAGTACATTTGCCAAAAACACCACCCGGTTTAGATAGACAGATGAGTGGTTCTAGTTTAAGTTTAGGTGCCTGTTCGATAGGGTTGAATCGTTCCCTAGGTAGTCTGTTGGGAAGTAGCCTCAGCCTAGCTTGTTCAACGGATAGCTTAGCATCTACAGGATCTTTAAATGCTGAAAGGACACGTAGTGCAAAACTAGCATTTCTTTCGAAAGAAAACTCTGGAAGTACATCGTCTATCGATGATAAATTTGCAAAACATACGGTTGGACACAAGCGGTTGAGTGCTTCACGTGGTAGTTTACATAGGATACATGATCAACCGGCGTTCAGCACAGTGCCAGAAGAAAAGGAGTCTATGGGTCTACCTACGGCAGCACCTGTAAAAGGACGCTTTGTATCTAGTGTGATTGGCCAGCTACACAAAAGAAGTGCTGATTCTCTGTCCTCCACTTCATCCTGCTCTACTACATCCTCTGGGTTGGGAACATCCATGCCAAACAGTCCAAACTCTACGCCAAACACACCCATCAACCCTAAAGACATCAACGGGGAACTAGGCAGCACTGGTTCTTCTGAGGGGAAATCTCCGTTATCTAAATGCCAGCTTTTCACCCCCTCAAGCAAACCTCCGATAAGTAAAAAACCAGAGCTGAAAGACAAACTGGGCAAATGTACCTCAAAGCGAATAGTGTCTCCCCAAGCTACTACGAATAATTCAGCTGATTTTAGAGCTATACTACGCAGTAGAAAGGCAGATTTAAAAACAGTCAGGCCAGAAAGCAATCACCTTTCTACTCATAGATGAAACGTTGGCCATACAAATTGATCAGTCATATTTTACACTGCCATATTTATGTTTTCAATCATATTGTTTACTTTCGTATTTCAATGTACCACGCCTTGCAATATTGTATAGTGTTATTGCGTGTGCTCATTTTCATTTCATTCTAAATCTATCATGGGGTCAAAACTCATCAAATGTATTTTTCAGTTGTTCAAGTGGAAGGTTATCACGCAAACACTTGACATTGATCCAATTTTGATTTATTGTTATTGATGTTGAAACATCATTGAGTATTGGGTTTAATGCTGTTCCACTATCAATTAGTTAACATCTTAGTTTTCTGGGCTATAGCTCCAAAGGTAAATGTTCGCAAACTGAATACTGTCTGGGTAGCAGTATGTCTGTTGTTAGGACTGTTTTTTATGATGGTAAGTTACATAGCACAATGACAGAGTGACAATGACAGAGTGAACACCCATGCTATTAATCGACTGGATATTTTTTTAATAATATCTCAAATTTATTATAACCAGGTGTGCAATTGCTCTTTACAATTTCAAACGTAATTTTTATTGCGTATATATGTCTTTAAGCGTATATAGTCGACAGCATAGTCTATGTTTTCTGCAGTATGGTCGTGATTATAACGTCACCCTGGATATGAAAGGGCGTGTAGATGCCACTTCGTGAAGTGGCAGATACACCCTTTAATACCCAAGCTGACGATAAGGACATGTCGTGATCGCGCATAAATTATTATCACTTTAGAACATCCAGTGTCGTTGCTCTCCATTGAGTATAAGTGAGCCCTTTCCAAGAAATCTTCTTTGAATAACGGCCTAAGCAATTAAAGGAATTGTCTTATAATCATGACTAGATATCTTGCATATTCCCCCATTGACAGCCTTTCTTCTGAAAGGTTGTTAAATTGTTGTATATCTCTTAGGGGGTTATACTTATATGTTTAATATATTCTTAATTTTAATCGGTGAACTGATAATTATCCACTCTTCTTTGCCTTGTATTTTCGTGTGTTTGCTGTCATTTCATTAGATTGCTCATTACAATACGAGCCATGTAGCATGCTTCTGTCCAATCTTTCCAAGTGCTCAAAAGTCCTAGCTTTCGTGGTGCTTCAAGGGCATTCTCCTTTTCCAATGGAAAGTATTGTAGAATCTTGTGTTTTGCCGCATTCATTTGTTATTTTCGTGCTGTGGACAATCTGATTGCATGTATCAAGTGGGGGGCATGATTGAAAATTAAATGTTTGGAAATAAATATAAAACAGAAATTCTAGCAGCACAACACAAGTTTAAAACGTGTTGACGTGATTCTAAACTGCGTTGTGCCTGGCCCGTTTCAATTACACTTTAATTAAGTAAAATGTAGGCCCTATTCGTCTCATGCAATCATTTTGTCCATCGGTGTTTTTTGCAAGGTAAAATATTACATTACGTGGATATAACAGTATAACTTTGCTTAGGTTAAGCCTTGGTCAATTATAATCAGCAATTGCACACAGGTACTGGTTCAAAAGTAAAACAATACGAGAACATAACTCCTCGATCTTTATTGACTGGGACCGTGTTCTTGAATTCCACTAATAGTTCACCCTTGAAGCTCTGAATTATACAATATAGACCCATATCGAATTCGACTTTTCGTGTTTAAAGGACAAAAATAAAGCTCAAAAACCACCATAGACGTGAGAACCCTTTCAGCGCGGGGACATACTTCTGACGTCTAAAGTCGATCCACGCACTGTAATAATGGCCGTAGACCAATAACAGGTATTCAAATGAAGCGTATATCATGTATATAGCTAACTAAGACTGTTATGCTGATTTTAAATTGACAAAATCCCTTTGGTTTATATACAAATATTTCGGCGCTTTAAGCGGTAATATATACCCAGCAGAGACGAGACGTTGAATCAATGCTGGTTTAACGTTGGTCCACCGTCTACGACGTTGGACCAACGTTAAACCAGTATTGATTCAAGGTCTTGTGAACCAGCAGATCGTCACAGAGCACGCCCATGAGGCATGTGCTACAACTTTTCACTACAAGGGCGACGATATTATGTCATGGTTTTCTTTACAGCAACTTTGAGAAATAACCTGCAAGATATTAAGTGCGCAATTATCTCAGTGAACACAAAACATTTGTATAACATTTATACAATGTTGGACCAGCGTCGAAGCCGTTGGGCCGACGTTGTATAAATGTTATACACATGTTTTGTGTTTACTGGGATATCACACTGCAGACAGCTCTGCATAGTCAAAAGGCAGTATTTCTCTACTTGTAAAGTAAACAGATATTGCCTTTCGCCTTTTCACAATGGTCTGTAATTACGCAGCTAACATGCAACTCAGTCGTTTTCTACAGCTCAAACTGTCGACGTAAGGGAAACTTCTCTTACAGTGTGTCTAAACTTTAATATGGTCGTTGTCTGGTTGATTTTAGTTAGATTTTACGAGACCTTTTACTTTTAAATTGTATTTTTATGAGATCATGATGTTACGCCAATGTTTTGCAAATGCTATGCCTAATTCAATACACCTTGAGATAGTTGTCAAGTGATTATATTGGATTTAATTGGATAGACAGAAAATAAAGAGTTAATATTTCGTGAGATACAATAATCACTTATTGCGTATTATCACTTAATATAATATTCAAATATATAATTTTTAACACGTGCTATTTAAGTATTCAATTTATAGATGACATAAATCGTTGGCCAAATGTACGCCTGAAAACGTGCATTTTTCAAACTGTGACAGTTTTGTAGAATTATGCCCACTTATATCTCTGCAAACACGACACGTTGACCAATGCTAGTCTAATGTTGGCCCGTCGGTGGGCTAACATTAGCCCAGCATTGGATCAACGTTTCGTATTTGCTGAGATAGAGTTTCTAATCACACAGCAATCCAGGAATATCATGAATATTCTTGCGATATATGGACACATATTATAAAAAGAAAGCAGAGTCAGTAGCCATTTTTAAGTGCTTTTTTTGTTATTAGGCATATTAACTTAACAGAGGAGACTTGAAATTCCTGCAATGTTTTAGGGAAAAAAAAGTGGCCTACCTATTTTAATGTTTAATTTTTAGTCTGCTATGCAAATAACAGTTACCATGGTAACTGCTTACTTTTCACATAAGGAGTTACCAGGTTATTGTTGTTTGCCTTTGCACAACAGAGCTGCAACACAATAGCGTAATGTAAACAGAATTCTGTGAAACTCAATGACCTGACCTCTTTTGTTTTCACCGAGCTAGCTAATACAATAAAGTATGGGGGAGGGGGTCTTATATAACTTTCTTTCACCGAGTTGCCATTCAAAACGGTTTCCGGTGACGTCACTGCGTTTCAAAGAATTGATTGTGTAGAGTTTGTTGTTAGATTTATAATCAATATGACAAGTGCGAGATAACTATTATAAATAAATATACATGCGTAAGTGGATTTATGCTTGAGATTTTACTAAACAATATAATAATAAAATAATTACCATTAATAGCAGAGTGCTCAGGAACAAATCACAGGTAATGTATGCCGACTGGTGCCAGTGAAATGCTGCTCTGTCATAAGCCAGTAACTGCATATTAGTGGAAAAATGAGCTTCTACTGCCTTTTGGCTTTGCGCAACGGAATGGTGCTGTGTTGGTATAAACAACGTTTTCTACAAACTGGTGCTGTCATCATAACAGAAATGTCATATTATTAGTTATATGGCTGGTATTATAGACGAAACTCCAACAAACCTATATATTAAGTCAGCCTAATCATGTTAATGCTAACAGTGGGTGGCCGCTCAACAATTATTACGTAACGCTTTTTCGGACGATTTTTCCCCCCTTAGTAACGCTTTTTAACGTTACTTTGACTACGCTCCGTAACGCTTCCTTAACTCCCCCCCCCCCCCCCCCCCCTAAGCGTCACGTAAGTGTTGAACGGCCCCTAGGCCCATCATTGCAATGTTCACTACTGATGTCGACTATCAATCAGCTCCCGTAGTCATAGTAGAGGCTTTTACTGCCGGTATATCTAATTTAAATGTTCACCCACTTGAGTTGTGTCTCTATAACGCGATCCACAACTTCAAGTTGGTAAACACTTATATCGCGGTAGCGAGGCACAAATTCAAATGGCTGAGAAATGTAATTGAATAGCTCACTCAAACATGTAGCTATTAGCCGATTGTCAACGCTGAATTGAGAGAAATACTGATCTGCAAAGCTAGAAGGCAGTATCTGTTTATTTGTAAAGTGAGCAGATACTACCTACTGGTTTTGTACGGCAGAATAGAATGTATGACTGTCTGGAATGTCAATTTAGATGCCACAAATGATGAAATGGTGCATCACCTGGACTTCAATGTATTTGTTGACATGACATTTATTTTTTGTTTGTTAAATAGTAGTAAGTGTGGTCGACGATGACCCAGGATGTGGTCAGAGTCTATGGTGTTATTGCAGGGGTGGACATCAAATCAGTTGATGTGCCTTGAAAGAAGACATGTATACATATTTCATGTAGATCATTGTAGATAGAGAGGTCAATTTATTATGTATTTGTTGAGGACACGTCTCGTCGTATTTTGTTGTGGGCTTATTCGGCCGATGTGGGGAAGCGTAAATCCAGTGAACACAAAACATTTGTATAACATTTGTACAACGTTGGACCAACGTCGAAGACGTTGGGCCGACGTTGTACAAATGTTATACAAATGTTTTGTGTTTGCTGGGAAGTTGGCCATCGTATGCAGTTACGAAGCGTGATATTTAGATACGGTTTATTTTCTACTCCATGTTTTAGAAAAACATGAGACTTGAACATGATGACCTCATTATTTCTGTAAAGTGTACAGATATGCTTGTAATCACTCAAAATCTCTAATGAATATCTCTTCGTCACATTTTTGTATCAATCAGATTTTTTACATATATTATGTATGTTATCCTGATTATGATATATTTATAGCTCAAATCGGATATTGAACCACTGTTGACTTAATGTTGGGCCAGCGTCAAAGACGGCACACCAACATTAAATCAACAATGGGTCCCGTTTTAGCTGGGTATATATGTATGCAGCCCATTACCGCCACCACTGTTCTTCATCTTGTATTTTTTCCATATCATTAAGCATTCTCTAGATTATGTACATAAATGATTTCATTAATGGTACTCATCTGCGTAATTATATGACCACCATATAAATTATTTTGTGATCAGCTTGAAATAAAATAATTTGTCACTGAAAGTATTTTAGTTCATCTAATATAAGGTGAATGGTGCTCTGGTACGATCCTCATTAGCCTTCAGCGGGAGATTTCCGCTGATTTCTAGATTATCAACCAAGGAAGCACTACTTTACAGTCTTGATGGAGAATGTGAACCCTATTGTACATAGAAGTAGTAATTTATCACACTACGTCACCAACAAAACGAGTCAAGACAATGACGGCCGGCCATGATGGCGCATTTTGTCCGGTTGTGGCTCGGAGGTACTGGGTTCGAATCCCGACCAGATTGGTTTTGCATATAATACAGAGAAAACAGAAGTTGTTTTAGAAAAAAATTGTATATTATACCGTGCCCCAAACTATTCAAAGGCCTGGGTGTGTGCAATGGTGTCTGTGTAACTGTGCACTAAATTTTAAGACCCTTGAAGTCATTCGAAAAGAGAAAAGCAGAAAGGACGTAAAACAATATTCACTCACTCACCACATTGACGACCGATATATACGATTCGACTTGGTGTTGTTTCGTGAAAAAAGTACATTTTGTCGTGCAGTCAACACCCCTTGCAACATATAGGTTTCTTTGTTTACTGTCAGCAGAAATAATTTTTATATCAAAAGTAAGTATTATTTTGCTTTTTCAATCGCAAAGCCATATGATATAAAATGTATGTTGCAATATATCTTCACAACTGTTACAAAGATCTGTATGCCTACCTGCTAATACTTATTTAGAATAAGAACAACAGTTTTAGATGATATAAGTGTGGTGACAAACTGATAAATAATCCATTTTATCGTACAAAAAACTAGACACATAAAATGGAGAAAATTTGTTTATTAAAAATAAACATAAAATTAAACGACTACAAATAAAAAGGGCTTCACTTCAAATGTTGTTAATGTAAACGTGGTTGTAACAGAGTGAAGCCCTAAGACCAAAATAAGTATAAATTTACTTGACAGTCAGTTAACAGGAATATTTATACATGTCTCTAATTGATCTAATCTACTATGAATATTTATACATGTCTCTAATTGATCAAATCTACTATGACTATTTATACATGTCTCTGATTGATCTAATCTACTATGAATATTTATACATGTCTCTGATTGATCTAATCTACTATTTAAATGTGAACTTTGACTCTTGTATCATTACAAACGAATTACATAATATCAACCAAACTATCAATAACAATTTAGTAATTGTTCACACAAAACCAAACCTATCAATAACAATCTACTAATTGTTCACATTAATATATTAATGAACATTGACTCTTGTATCATTACATACAAATTACATAATATTGACAAAATCTATCAATAACATTATTAAACAAGATTATCTGTTGTTGAGGAGGGTATGAAAACGGTCAGAAGAAAAATGTACGAAAAACTTGCAGCGGATGGAAGCGGGAGGAGGTGGGATTTTCTTGATAGACATAGAATCTGGTATATAAATTTATATTTCTTTCGGATTAATTTTTGGTTTGGACCAGCCTCGCAGATTTCATTGCTAAAAGAGACTGTTACAAACAAATCGAGATCCGAACAAACCACGAATTACATAGCTTGGGATCCGCCTAAGATTAATAATCTATTTTGTGTCCGATAAATAGAGCTTTCATTTTACGAAAACTTTGTATTTATTGACACATTTTAGCCCTCCGCCAACTTGGCTAATGCGTTTCTGTTTTTAATTTTACAAATCAATCAACCAATACAACTTCCAAGACTGTCCCCGACTTCCAGGATAGAAAAATCCGAGATGGCTGACATCATTTATCACAGTCAAGTATTTGAACTGCTCGACTTGGAATCATATGTAATACGGTACCACTTGTTTGTGAATTTTTAATTGATAAACAATGTAAAGTTGCTGTTGATACATGCAGACGTATCTGTCATTCTTAAACCTATGATGACAACAATCAGTCAAAAATATCAGATGAAAATTTCTAGAATATGCAATAATAATAATTAACTTCTTCTATAGCACCTAAATCCTCGGTGATCCGAGCTCAGAGGCGCAATATGGTGCCAATGCACTGGGGCCTATTGCAACAATTGAGGCATCAAACTCACGCCGGCGTGGGCTACCACCGACGTCTCTAGCTCGGACGTCTGCACGACGGTTGCTCGACAGTGCGTGGGAGAGAGTCGCTTGCAGCTGAGTCAGTGGTCCAATAGTCTCACAGGTATCCCCAAAATGTATCGACGTTGACCTGTACGTCCGTGGATAAATGATAATTCTAGGGGAAACCCCAGTGAATTCCCTTGTCATGTGATAATGTACAGCGCATCTTTATTCAAAGCGCACATTTTGTATACGAACACAACACAGCCTGATCCTGCATAAACTGCTAGGTAATAGTATAGCCTATACTAGCTATAACGATAACCCAAAGGAGACATACTTTTACCAATGTTGTGTTAATGTTGGGTCAGTGTCGTAGACGGTGAGCCAACATTGGTTCTCATGTTTGCTGGGGAATTATGACTACCAGAAGCTCCGACTATGGCTATGCTCGACTATTCAAAAATAGAGATTTCTTCTCTATTGAAATTTGTCAAGGAAATTGCCAAATATTTCCCGAATTATTGTTTTAAATTGATTGATTGATTGATTGAATAAAAGAATGAATGAATGAATACATGAATGAATGAATGAATGGGGTTTCAAGCCACCTTTATGCACATGCAACAATGATGAACAAAAAATATAGGGATTTACATTATTGGCCTGCGAAAGAAATAATTAAAATCAAATCGGACGCTACAATATAACAAGGAAACAGATCGTCCATAAATAATTATTCATGGTCCATAATTGTATTATTAGGCCTAACCTGAGCTTGACGCCATTATTTCTAATAATTATTAAACCTTTTAGTGTGGACTACGCTTTTTCATCAATCAAAACAAAAATTACCTTAAATATTGACTGAAATTCATCAAAGTATCAAAAAAGGCTTTTAAATATAGCATCAACTAATTATAGCCAGCTTTAAATGAGTTCAAATTTCCACTTAGTACGGGTCACGTCGGGATCCGTCACAAATTGCGTGCCCGTTACGCGTCCGTCGCGCTTTTTTGTGGCTACAAAAACTCAGAAACTAGTAGGAGAAAAAATTAAAACGCATTCAGAGCAACATAGAGATGTGCAAATTATTTTTTTTCAATGCTACAAAATTTTTAAATGGCCGCCACAGATCACCTTCATATTATTATTGTTGCGTAAAAATTTAAAAACCTAAAACTCTTTCAGTTTTACGATGACATTCCAAACAATATGGAGATGTGCAAGTAATTTGTTCAAGTTTTTAATGAAATTCAAAATGGCCTCCAGGGATCGATTGCATATTTTTTTGTGGGCCAATTGTTATTATCAAGGTATAATACAAAAAATATTTAATATAGAATACGTTTTACGGTGGCCAGTTTTATTATTCTTTGCTTGAAAATCATTAGCTCCCTGAAAATACGAAATTTAACACTTTAATTATTTGTAATGAATTAGGGTCTAACGTCACTAAGGCAATATCGCGGCGATGCCGCTTTTAATGTGTTCGCCAATACTGGCGTGCAAAGGAAATTAGGCAGCAATGAACTATTTGACATGCAGGTCAGGGCTTACAAATAAAAAATAAATCGCAAGATAGAGATCTGACATGAAAATAGGTTGCATGTGCTAAAACATATAAATGTCAATAAACCCCATGATTATTTTGTGATAACAAAATAATATCATTGCAACTGGCTTTGTTGATAATTCAATTATTTGAAGATAAACCAGGAAGAAATAGGCCTAAGTAACTTTACTGCATGTGATAATGCTAGGATGTGTTCACCTACGCCCTAACTTTAGCTGGCTAAACCACCTCGGAAGGTGGCGTAGGTTTTGCTGCGTTCAGACGTTGAACGTAGGCCTACGTCTAACATGGTGCAACCCAAATTTTCACACTACCACAGACGTACAAAATCAAAGCACCAAAACCGCCGCTCTACCTCGTACCACCCACTGGTGCAAGATGCCCCTGGCGTCTAACGTTTGACTTTCTTATACCTTCAGGATTTCATCGACTAGGGCTTTTAGAAGACAAGATTGGAAGGGCTAACGTTTTCTGTAATACCACATTTATTAGTTTGTGTAATATTTTTTAATTTTTAGGTTATCTCTCAAAAGCTGGGAAAAAAAGATTAAATCAATAACTGCAAGACCCATTTAAGTTGATGGTAAAGACAAATATTTGTGCACCGTGAATGCATGGTTATTATGCAATAATAGTAGGCTTACAATCGAAAAGTCTTGCAACAGTATTATGATAAAGTTAATATATTAGGATCAGCATCATAATGCCTTACACTAATATTATAATGATATAATAGGACAGTGTAATGCAATATCTTGAAATTATAAGTCTCCCTAAAATTCTAAAACATGTCATGATATTATGACATTCTCTTCTTAGATAATGTCGCAACAACCTAAAGCAATATCATGACAGCATCACTATACTGCAATATCCTTAAATTTTCCTGTAATATCCTGACATGACAATGACATACACTGTCATTATTATATCGTATTTGGTTGGTAAAGTGTCTAGCATATCACATTTCATATTACTAGATGTTATATAATTTGCAAGGCAGATATGAAAGTATCCAGCTTTCACAATAAATTATTAAGTTGATTGCCAATAATGCAGTAATGAAGTGCCGTGACGCCCATATGCAAATTAGCAAGTTTTCAAAATATGGTAATCAGTTAAAGAATGATCTGCAAAAGTGTTCCGAGATCCGATAAACTTAAAACGACCAATGAAAGATAACAGGTGGCGCCACCTGAAGCATATTATGTATTCACTAGGTCCATAGGAGCATTGTATATGTATTTTAGTTTAATCCTGCAAATTATTTGAGAGAAATAGCGTTTGGAGCAGAGTCACTTGAAAACTTAAAACGGCCGTGAAATATGACAGGTGACGCCAACTGGAGCACACCCTTTAAGGTCCTACACCACCGCTCTACACTGACGGTGGTCCAAGACCCTTAGAAATTATGTCGGACCACCAGAGAATTTGACAACCAACATATCCAGCATGCTTAAATCATAAGGGGCATTAATTATCGTGGTCGAAATTGATAATCATCCTTGAACTTTGTGTCTCCTGTTGTGGTTTTGCAAAATTAACGACGTGGAAAGATATTTGGTTCAAGATTTACAAGTGTTGTCAGGACCACTAAATTGATAGACCGCCAGATCCTCTGAGCTGGTTGTCCTGTGACCACTGGTAATAAAAGTTTTTATCAAATCCTGTTTAACACCCCTACCTGGTAAACATTGCGTACAGGTTTGAACTAGATTTACCTGAGGGTCAAAGCTTGCGTCTCCACCCGTCCCACATAGATTTCGCAGCTAAAATACATCAATTTTAGATAAATGCAGTACTGTCACCAGTTTTTAATCTAACCACGTGAAATATGTGATGTCAGAATCACACCAAAATCTAATCAATATATGGCCAGGGTAAGGTGCTTCCCTGGGACAAATTGGTGAAGTGGTGCAAGCTCTTGAGAGTAACATGTGATTTGTCGGCCATCTTGGATTTTACTGAAAAAAATGAGAAAAGAAAAACAATTCTCCAGACGAATTTCTCAGGGCTAGTGAGCCTACCCGGGAGATAGTTGTTTAACTATATTATTGAATTTTGATAAAAGCTAAAATGAGTGAAACTGAATTATGCGCTAAAATTAAATAAAAATCAAAGTTTTTATTATCAGAATCACACCAAAAATTAATCAGCACACGTCCAGGGTAAGGTCTTTATTTTAAACCAAACATAAAACAAATCTAGGAAGCGGTTCAAGCTCTACAGAGTGACATATGATTTTGGCGGCCACCTTGGAGCACACCCTATGTACACCACTGCCTGACAAACATTCTGTACAAGTCAGAATGAAATCTACTCAAAACTCTAGGAAAAATAGCGATTTGGGGCGTAAAGTGTCACTTGAAATGTTTAAAAAGGCCATGAAATCTGTCAGGTGGCGCCACCTGGAGCACACCCTATATACACCCCTAACTGGTGAACATTATGTACAAGTTTAAATGACATATTCTCAAAACTAGGAGAAATAGCCATTTTCGCAAATTGTGGATGGACGACAGACAACACGCTATGGCAAAAGCTCATGTAGCTTTCTGCTGGATGAGCTAAAAATCATTAGCAGACAAAATTTCAAAGCCAATAAAATATTATGAAAGTGAGTTTGTAAAAAATAAATTTATTCATATATTAAATACATGATGTGCTTTATCAGCAATTGTAATACATGTACAATTCCATATTAAAAAAAATATTTTTTAATTACATATATAAGCCTAGACACAAAGCAGTTGGAGCTACATGTTCTAAAATTTCATTTGAACACAAAATCATTCGAATTATGGGTATTTTTCAATTTAACATTTAAATTTAGAGCTACAATTTCAGAACTTTTTCTGAAGTACACGAGAGACTGTGCAAAACCAAAATGCAGTGACTTGAAATGTGTTACAAGAAGCCTTTTGGTTTTCCACATCATTGGTTAATCTTAAGGGTACATGCCAGGTAACACAAGGCAGAGGGTCCATGTAATCAACAAATAGCGTGATTCCACAACCTCAAAAGTAAAGAACACAGTATCCTGCCTATCTGAAACTGATTAGCGCAATATGGTGCCAATGCACTGGGGCCTATTGCAACAATTGAGGCGTCGAACTCACGCCGGCGTGGGCTACCACCGACGTTTCTAGCTCGGACGTCTGCACGACGGTTGCTCGACAGTGCGTGGGAGAGACGTCGCTTGCAGCTGAGTCAGTGGTCCAATAGTCTCACAGGTATCCCTAAAATGTATCGACGTTGACCTGTACGTCCGTGGATAAATGATAATTCTAGGGGAAACCCCAGTGAATTCCCTTGTCATGTGATAATGTACAGCGCATCTTTATTCAAAGCGCACATTTTGTATACGAACACAACACAGCCTGATCCTGCATAAACTGCTAGGTAATAGTATAGCCTATACTAGCTATAACGATAACCCATGTTTGCTGGGGAATTATGACTACCAGAAGCTCCGACTATGGCTATGCTCGACTATTCAAAAATAGAGATTTCTTCTCTATTGAAATTTGTCAAGGAAATTGCCAAATATTTCCCGAATTATTGTTTTAAATTGATTGATTGATTGATTGAATGAAAGAATGAATGAATGAATACATGAATGAATGAATGGGGTTTTAAGCCACCTTTATGCACATGCAACAATGATGAACAAAAAATATAGGGATTTACATTATTGGCCTGCAGAAATAATTAAAATCAAATCGGACGCTACAATATAACAAGGAAACAGATCGTCCATAAATAATTATTCATGGTCCATAATTGTATTATTAGGCCTAACCTGAGCTTGACGCCATTATTTCTAATAATTATTAAACCTTTTAGTGTGGACTACGCTTTTTCATCAATCAAAACAAAAATTACCTTAAATATTGACTGAAATTTATCAAAGTATCAAAAAAGGCTTTTAAATATAGCATCAACTAATTATAGCCAGCTTTAAATGAGTTCAAATTTCCACTTAGTACGGGTCACGTCGGGATCCGTCACAAATTGCGTGCCCGTTACGCGTCCGTCGCGCTTTTTTGTGGCTACAAAAACTCAGAAACTAGTAGGAGAAAAAATTAAAACGCATTCAGAGCAACATAGAGATGTGCAAATTATTTTTTTTCAATGCTACAAAAATTTTAAATGGCCGCCACAGATCACCTTCATATTATTATTGTTGCGTAAAAATTTAAAAACCTAAAACTCTTTCAGTTTTACGATGACATTCCAAACAATATGGAGATGTGCAAGTAATTTGTTCAAGTTTTTATTGAAATTCAAATGGCCTCCAGGGATCGATTGCATATTTTTTTGTGGGCCAATTGTTATTATCAAGGTATAATACAAAAAATATTTAATATAGAATACGTTTTACGGTGGCCAGTTTTATTATTCTTTGCTTGAAAATCATTAGCTCCCTGAAAATACGAAATTTAACCCTTTAATTATTTGTAATGAATTAGGGTCTAACGTCACTAAGGCAATATCGCGGCGATGCCGCTTTTAATGTGTTCGCCAATACTGGCGTGCAAAGGAAATTAGGCAGCAATGAACTATTTGACATGCAGGTCAGGGCTTACAAATAAAAAATAAATCGCAAGATAGAGATCTGACATGAAAATAGGTTGCATGTGCTAAAACATATAAATGTCAATAAGCCCCATGATTATTTTGCGATAACAAAATAATATCATTGCAACTGGCTTTGTTGATAATTCAATTATTTGAAGATAAACCAGGAAGAAATAGGCCTAAGTAACTTTACTGCATGTGATAATGCTAGGATGTGTGCACCTACGCCCTAACTTTAGCTGGCTAAACCACCTCGGAAGGTGGCGTAGGTTTTGCTGCGTTCAGACGTTGAACGTAGGCCTACGTCTAACATGGTGCAACCCAAATTTTCACACTACCACAGACGTACAAAATCAAGGCACCAAAACCGCCGCTCTACCTCGTACCACCCACTGGTGCAAGATGCCCCTGGCGTCTAACGTTTGACTTTCTTATACCTTCAGGATTTCATCGACTAGGGCTTTTAGAAGACAAGATTGGAAGGGCTAACGTTTTCTGTAATACCACATTTATTAGTTTGTGTAATATTTTTTAATTTTTAGGTTATCTCTCAAAAGCTGGGAAAAAAAGATTAAATCAATAACTGCAAGACCCATTTAAGTTGATGGTAAAGACAAATATTTGTGCACCGTGAATGCATGGTTATTATGCAATAATAGTAGGCTTACAATCGAAAAGTCTTGCAACAGTATTATGATAAAGTTAATATATTAGGATCAGCATCATAATGCCTTACACTAATATTATAATGATATAATAGGACAGTGTAATGCAATATCTTGAAATTATAAGTCTCCCTAAAATTCTAAAACATGTCATGATATTATGACATTCTCTTCTTAGATAATGTCGCAACAACCTAAAGCAATATCATGACAGCATCACTATACTGCAATATCCTTAAATTTTCCTGTAATATCCTGACATGACAATGACATACACTGTCATTATTATATCGTATTTGGTTGGTAAAGTGTCTAGCATATCACATTTCATATTACTAGATGTTATATAATTTGCAAGGCAGATATGAAAGTATCCAGCTTTCACAATAAATTATTAAGTTGATTGCCAATAATGCAGTAATGAAGTGCCGTGACGCCCATATGCAAATTAGCAAGTTTTCAAAATATGGTAATCAGTTAAAGAATGATCTGCAAAAGTGTTCCGAGATCCGATAAACTTAAAACGACCAATGAAAGATAACAGGTGGCGCCACCTGAAGCATATTATGTATTCACTAGGTCCATAGGAGCATTGTATATGTATTTTAGTTTAATCCTGCAAATTATTTGAGAGAAATAGCGTTTGGAGCAGAGTCACTTGAAAACTTAAAACGGCCGTGAAATATGACAGGTGACGCCAACTGGAGCACACCCTTTAAGGTCCTACACCACCGCTCTACACTGACGGTGGTCCAAGACCCTTAGAAATTATGTCGGACCACCAGAGAATTTGACAACCAAAATATCCAGCATGCTTAAATCATAAGGGGCATTAATTATCGTGGTCGAAATTGATAATCATCCTTGAACTTTGTGTCTCCTGTTGTGGTTTTGCAAAATTAACGACGTGGAAAGATATTTGGTTCAAGATTTACAAGTGTTGTCAGGACCACTAAATTGATAGACCGCCAGATCCTCTGAGCTGGTTGTCCTGTGACCACTGGTAATAAAAGTTTTTATCAAATCCTGTTTAACACCCCTACCTGGTAAACATTGCGTACAGGTTTGAACTAGATTTACCTGAGGGTCAAAGCTTGCGTCTCCACCCGTCCCACATAGATTTCGCAGCTAAAATACATCAATTTTAGATAAATGCAGTACTGTCACCAGTTTTTAATCTAACCACGTGAAATATGTGATGTCAGAATCACACCAAAATCTAATCAATATATGGCCAGGGTAAGGTGCTTCCCTGGGACAAATTGGTGAAGTGGTGCAAGCTCTTGAGAGTAACATGTGATTTGTCGGCCATCTTGGATTTTACTGAAAAAAATGAGAAAAGAAAAACAATTCTCCAGACGAATTTCTCAGGGCTAGTGAGCCTACCCGGGAGATAGTTGTTTAACTATATTATTGAATTTTGATAAAAGCTAAAATGAGTGAAACTGAATTATGCGCTAAAATTAAAAAAAAAATCAAAGTTTTTATTATCAGAATCACACCAAAAATTAATCAGCACACGTCCAGGGTAAGGTCTTTATTTTAAACCAAACATAAAACAAATCTAGGAAGCGGTTCAAGCTCTACAGAGTGACATATGATTTTGGCGGCCACCTTGGAGCACACCCTATGTACACCACTGCCTGACAAACATTCTGTACAAGTCAGAATGAAATCTACTCAAAACTCTAGGAAAAATAGCGATTTGGGGCGTAAAGTGTCACTTGAAATGTTTAAAAAGGCCATGAAATCTGTCAGGTGGCGCCACCTGGAGCACACCCTATATACACCCCTAACTGGTGAACATTATGTACAAGTTTAAATGACATATTCTCAAAACTAGGAGAAATAGCCATTTTCGCAAATTGTGGATGGACGACAGACAACACGCTATGGCAAAAGCTCATGTAGCTTTCTGCTGGATGAGCTAAAAATCATTAGCAGACAAAATTTCAAAGCCAATAAAATATTATGAAAGTGAGTTTGTAAAAAATAAATTTATTCATATATTAAATACATGATGTGCTTTATCAGCAATTGTAATACATGTACAATTCCATATTAAAAAAAATATTTTTTAATTACATATATAAGCCTAGACACAAAGCAGTTGGAGCTACATGTTCTAAAATTTCATTTGAACACAAAATCATTCGAATTATGGGTATTTTTCAATTTAACATTTAAATTTAGAGCTACAATTTCAGAACTTTTTCTGAAGTACACGAGAGACTGTGCAAAACCAAAATGCAGTGACTTGAAATGTGTTACAAGAAGCCTTTTGGTTTTCCACATCATTGGTTAATCTTAAGGGTACATGCCAGGTAACACAAGGCAGAGGGTCCATGTAATCAACAAATAGCGTGATTCCACAACCTCAAAAGTAAAGAACACAGTATCCTGCCTATCTGAAACTGATTAGCGCAATATGGTGCCAATGCACTGGGGCCTATTGCAACAATTGAGGCGTCGAACTCACGCCGGCGTGGGCTACCACCGACGTTTCTAGCTCGGACGTCTGCACGACGGTTGCTCGACAGTGCGTGGGAGAGACGTCGCTTGCAGCTGAGTCAGTGGTCCAATAGTCTCACAGGTATCCCTAAAATGTATCGACGTTGACCTGTACGTCCGTGGATAAATGATAATTCTAGGGGAAACCCCAGTGAATTCCCTTGTCATGTGATAATGTACAGCGCATCTTTATTCAAAGCGCACATTTTGTATACGAACACAACACAGCCTGATCCTGCATAAACTGCTAGGTAATAGTATAGCCTATACTAGCTATAACGATAACCCATGTTTGCTGGGGAATTATGACTACCAGAAGCTCCGACTATGGCTATGCTCGACTATTCAAAAATAGAGATTTCTTCTCTATTGAAATTTGTCAAGGAAATTGCCAAATATTTCCCGAATTATTGTTTTAAATTGATTGATTGATTGATTGAATGAAAGAATGAATGAATGAATACATGAATGAATGAATGGGGTTTTAAGCCACCTTTATGCACATGCAACAATGATGAACAAAAAATATAGGGATTTACATTATTGGCCTGCAGAAATAATTAAAATCAAATCGGACGCTACAATATAACAAGGAAACAGATCGTCCATAAATAATTATTCATGGTCCATAATTGTATTATTAGGCCTAACCTGAGCTTGACGCCATTATTTCTAATAATTATTAAACCTTTTAGTGTGGACTACGCTTTTTCATCAATCAAAACAAAAATTACCTTAAATATTGACTGAAATTTATCAAAGTATCAAAAAAGGCTTTTAAATATAGCATCAACTAATTATAGCCAGCTTTAAATGAGTTCAAATTTCCACTTAGTACGGGTCACGTCGGGATCCGTCACAAATTGCGTGCCCGTTACGCGTCCGTCGCGCTTTTTTGTGGCTACAAAAACTCAGAAACTAGTAGGAGAAAAAATTAAAACGCATTCAGAGCAACATAGAGATGTGCAAATTATTTTTTTTCAATGCTACAAAAATTTTAAATGGCCGCCACAGATCACCTTCATATTATTATTGTTGCGTAAAAATTTAAAAACCTAAAACTCTTTCAGTTTTACGATGACATTCCAAACAATATGGAGATGTGCAAGTAATTTGTTCAAGTTTTTATTGAAATTCAAATGGCCTCCAGGGATCGATTGCATATTTTTTTGTGGGCCAATTGTTATTATCAAGGTATAATACAAAAAATATTTAATATAGAATACGTTTTACGGTGGCCAGTTTTATTATTCTTTGCTTGAAAATCATTAGCTCCCTGAAAATACGAAATTTAACCCTTTAATTATTTGTAATGAATTAGGGTCTAACGTCACTAAGGCAATATCGCGGCGATGCCGCTTTTAATGTGTTCGCCAATACTGGCGTGCAAAGGAAATTAGGCAGCAATGAACTATTTGACATGCAGGTCAGGGCTTACAAATAAAAAATAAATCGCAAGATAGAGATCTGACATGAAAATAGGTTGCATGTGCTAAAACATATAAATGTCAATAAGCCCCATGATTATTTTGCGATAACAAAATAATATCATTGCAACTGGCTTTGTTGATAATTCAATTATTTGAAGATAAACCAGGAAGAAATAGGCCTAAGTAACTTTACTGCATGTGATAATGCTAGGATGTGTGCACCTACGCCCTAACTTTAGCTGGCTAAACCACCTCGGAAGGTGGCGTAGGTTTTGCTGCGTTCAGACGTTGAACGTAGGCCTACGTCTAACATGGTGCAACCCAAATTTTCACACTACCACAGACGTACAAAATCAAGGCACCAAAACCGCCGCTCTACCTCGTACCACCCACTGGTGCAAGATGCCCCTGGCGTCTAACGTTTGACTTTCTTATACCTTCAGGATTTCATCGACTAGGGCTTTTAGAAGACAAGATTGGAAGGGCTAACGTTTTCTGTAATACCACATTTATTAGTTTGTGTAATATTTTTTAATTTTTAGGTTATCTCTCAAAAGCTGGGAAAAAAAGATTAAATCAATAACTGCAAGACCCATTTAAGTTGATGGTAAAGACAAATATTTGTGCACCGTGAATGCATGGTTATTATGCAATAATAGTAGGCTTACAATCGAAAAGTCTTGCAACAGTATTATGATAAAGTTAACCCGTTTGTGACGAGCCCCGGAGATCTCCGTGATATAGGGAGACCATCCAGATACGAGCCCCGGAGATCTCCGGGTTTGATTGCATGAGATAACTATGACGTCATAAAATAATCTCGTTTCAGAAACAGCTCAGTAGCATAATATTTTCGTGTTCAACGGGTTAATATATTAGGATCAGCATCATAATGCCTTACACTAATATTATAATGATATAATAGGACAGTGTAATGCAATATCTTGACATTATAAGTCTCCCTAAAATTCTAAAACATGTCATGATATTATGACATTCTCTTCTTAGATAATGTCGCAACAACCTAATGCAATATCATGACAGCATCACTATACTGCAATATCCTTAAATTTTCCTGTAATATCCTGACATGACAATGACATACACTGTCATTATTATATCGTATTTGGTTGGTAAAGTGTCTAGCATATCACATTTCATATTACTAGATGTTATATAATTTGCAAGGCAAATATGAAAGTATCCAGCTTTCACAATAAATTATTAAGTTGATTGCCAATAATGCAGTAATGAAGTGCCGTGACGCCCATATGCAAATTAGCAAGTTTTCAAAATATGGTAATCAGTTAAAGAATGATCTGCAAAAGTGTTCCGAGATCCGATAAACTTAAAACGACCAATGAAAGATAACAGGTGGCGCCACCTGAAGCATATTATGTATTCACTAGGTCCATAGGAGCATTGTATGTATTTTAGTTTAATCCTGCAAATTATTTGAGAGAAATAGCGTTTGGAGCAGAGTCACTTGAAAACTTAAAACGGCCGTGAAATATGACAGGTGACGCCAACTGGAGCACACCCTTTAAGGTCCTACACCACCGCTCTACACTGACGGTGGTCCGAGACCCTTAGAAATTATGTCGGACCACCAGAGAATTTGACAACCAAAATATCCAGCATGCTTAAATCATAAGGGGCATTAATTATCGTGGTCGAAATTGATAATCATCCTTGAACTTTGTGTCTCCTGTTGTGGTTTTGCAAAATTAACGACGTGGAAAGATATTTGGTTCAAGATTTACAAGTGTTGTCAGGACCACTAAATTGATAGACCGCCAGATCCTCTGAGCTGGTTGTCCTGTGACCACTGGTAATAAAAGTTTTTATCAAATCCTGTTTAACACCCCTACCTGGTAAACATTGCGTACAGGTTTGAACTAGATTTACCTGAGGGTCAAAGCTTGCGTCTCCACCCGTCCCACATAGATTTCGCAGCTAAAATACATCAATTTTAGATAAATGCAGTACTGTCACCAGTTTTTAATCTAACCACGTGAAATATGTGATGTCAGAATCACACCAAAATCTAATCAATATATGGCCAGGGTAAGGTGCTTCCCTGGGACAAATTGGTGAAGTGGTGCAAGCTCTTGAGAGTAACATGTGATTTGTCGGCCATCTTGGATTTTACTGAAAAAAATGAGAAAAGAAAAACAATTCTCCAGACGAATTTCTCAGGGCTAGTGAGCCTACCCGGGAGATAGTTGTTTAACTATATTATTGAATTTTGATAAAAGCTAAAATGAGTGAAACTGAATTATGCGCTAAAATTAAAAAAAAAATCAAAGTTTTTATTATCAGAATCACACCAAAAATTAATCAGCACACGTCCAGGGTAAGGTCTTTATTTTAAACCAAACATAAAACAAATCTAGGAAGCGGTTCAAGCTCTACAGAGTGACATATGATTTTGGCGGCCACCTTGGAGCACACCCTATGTACACCACTGCCTGACAAACATTCTGTACAAGTCAGAATGAAATCTACTCAAAACTCTAGGAAAAATAGCGATTTGGGGCGTAAAGTGTCACTTGAAATGTTTAAAAAGGCCATGAAATCTGTCAGGTGGCGCCACCTGGAGCACACCCTATATACACCCCTAACTGGTGAACATTATGTACAAGTTTAAATGACATATTCTCAAAACTAGGAGAAATAGCCATTTTCGCAAATTGTGGATGGACGACAGACAACACGCTATGGCAAAAGCTCATGTAGCTTTCTGCTGGATGAGCTAAAAATCATTAGCAGACAAAATTTCAAAGCCAATAAAATATTATGAAAGTGAGATTGTAAAAAATAAATTTATTCATATATTAAATACATGATGTGCTTTATCAGCAATTGTAATACATGTACAATTCCATATTAAAAAAAATATTTTTTAATTACATATATAAGCCTAGACACAAAGCAGTTGGAGCTACATGTTCTAAAATTTCATTTGAACACAAAATCATTCGAATTATGGGTATTTTTCAATTTAACATTTAAATTTAGAGCTACAATTTCAGAACTTTTTCTGAAGTACACGAGAGACTGTGCAAAACCAAAATGCAGTGACTTGAAATGTGTTACAAGAAGCCTTTTGGTTTTCCACATCATTGGTTAATCTTAAGGGTACATGCCAGGTAACACAAGGCAGAGGGTCCATGTAATCAACAAATAGCGTGATTCAACAACCTCAAAAGTAAAGAACACAGTATCCTGCCTATCTGAAACTGATTAGCGCAATATGGTGCCAATGCACTGGGGCCTATTGCAACAATTGAGGCGTCAAACTCACGCCGGCGTGGGCTACCACCGACGTTTCTAGCTCGGACGTCTGCACGACGGTTGCTCGACAGTGCGTGGGAGAGACGTCGCTTGCAGCTGAGTCAGTGGTCCAATAGTCTCACAGGTATCCCTAAAATGTATCGACGTTGACCTGTACGTCCGTGGATAAATGATAATTCTAGGGGAAACCCCAGTGAATTCCCTTGTCATGTGATAATGTACAGCGCATCTTTATTCAAAGCGCACATTTTGTATACGAACACAACACAGCCTGATCCTGCATAAACTGCTAGGTAATAGTATAGCCTATACTAGCTATAACGATAACCCAAAGGAGACATACTTTTACCAATGTTGTGTTAATGTTGGGTCAGTGTCGTAGACGGTGAGCCAACATTGGTTCTCATGTTTGCTGGGGAATTATGACTACCAGAAGCTCCGACTATGGCTATGCTCGACTATTCAAAAATAGAGATTTCTTCTCTATTGAAATTTGTCAAGGAAATTGCCAAATATTTCCCGAATTATTGTTTTAAATTGATTGATTGATTGATTGAATGAAAGAATGAATGAATGAATACATGAATGAATGAATGGGGTTTTAAGCCACATTTATGCACATGCAACAATGATGAACAAAAAATATAGGGATTTACATTATTGGCCTGCAGAAATAATTAAAATCAAATCGGACGCTACAATATAACAAGGAAACAGATCGTCCATAAATAATTATTCATGGTCCATAATTGTATTATTAGGCCTAACCTGAGCTTGACGCCATTATTTCTAATAATTATTAAACCTTTTAGTGTGGACTACGCTTTTTCATCAATCAAAACAAAAATTACCTTAAATATTGACTGAAATTTATCAAAGTATCAAAAAAGGCTTTTAAATATAGCATCAACTAATTATAGCCAGCTTTAAATGAGTTCAAATTTCCACTTAGTACGGGTCACGTCGGGATCCGTCACAAATTGCGTGCCCGTTACGCGTCCGTCGCGCTTTTTTGTGGCTACAAAAACTAGTAGGAGAAAAAATTAAAACGCATTCAGAGCAACATAGAGATGTGCAAATTATTTTTTTTCAATGCTACAAAAATTTTAAATGGCCGCCACAGATCACCTTCATATTATTATTGTTGCGTAAAAATTTAAAAACCTAAAACTCTTTCAGTTTTACGATGACATTCCAAACAATATGGAGATGTGCAAGTAATTTGTTCAAGTTTTTATTGAAATTCAAATGGCCTCCAGGGATCGATTGCATATTTTTTTGTGGGCCAATTGTTATTATCAAGGTATAATACAAAAAATATTTAATATAGAATACGTTTTACGGTGGCCAGTTTTATTATTCTTTGCTTGAAAATCATTAGCTCCCTGAAAATACGAAATTTAACCCTTTAATTATTTGTAATGAATTAGGGTCTAACGTCACTAAGGCAATATCGCGGCGATGCCGCTTTTAATGTGTTCGCCAATACTGGCGTGCAAAGGAAATTAGGCAGCAATGAACTATTTGACATGCAGGTCAGGGCTTACAAATAAAAAATAAATCGCAAGATAGAGATCTGACATGAAAATAGGTTGCATGTGCTAAAACATATAAATGTCAATAAGCCCCATGATTATTTTGTGATAACAAAATAATATCATTGCAACTGGCTTTGTTGATAATTCAATTATTTGAAGATAAACCAGGAAGAAATAGGCCTAAGTAACTTTACTGCATGTGATAATGCTAGGATGTGTGCACCTACGCCCTAACTTTAGCTGGCTAAACCACCTCGGAAGGTGGCGTAGGTTTTGCTGCGTTCAGACGTTGAACGTAGGCCTACGTCTAACATGGTGCAACCCAAATTTTCACACTACCACAGACGTACAAAATCAAGGCACCAAAACCGCCGCTCTACCTCGTACCACCCACTGGTGCAAGATGCCCCTGGCGTCTAACGTTTGACTTTCTTATACCTTCAGGATTTCATCGACTAGGGCTTTTAGAAGACAAGATTGGAAGGGCTAACGTTTTCTGTAATACCACATTTATTAGTTTGTGTAATATTTTTTAATTTTTAGGTTATCTCTCAAAAGCTGGGAAAAAAAGATTAAATCAATAACTGCAAGACCCATTTAAGTTGATGGTAAAGACAAATATTTGTGCACCGTGAATGCATGGTTATTATGCAATAATAGTAGGCTTACAATCGAAAAGTCTTGCAACAGTATTATGATAAAGTTAATATATTAGGATCAGCATCATAATGCCTTACACTAATATTATAATGATATAATAGGACAGTGTAATGCAATATCTTGACATTATAAGTCTCCCTAAAATTCTAAAACATGTCATGATATTATGACATTCTCTTCTTAGATAATGTCGCAACAACCTAATGCAATATCATGACAGCATCACTATACTGCAATATCCTTAAATTTTCCTGTAATATCCTGACATGACAATGACATACACTGTCATTATTATATCGTATTTGGTTGGTAAAGTGTCTAGCATATCACATTTCATATTACTAGATGTTATATAATTTGCAAGGCAAATATGAAAGTATCCAGCTTTCACAATAAATTATTAAGTTGATTGCCAATAATGCAGTAATGAAGTGCCGTGACGCCCATATGCAAATTAGCAAGTTTTCAAAATATGGTAATCAGTTAAAGAATGATCTGCAAAAGTGTTTCGAGATCCGATAAACTTAAAACGACCAATGAAAGATAACAGGTGGCGCCACCTGAAGCATATTATGTATTCACTAGGTCCATAGGAGCATTGTATGTATTTTAGTTTAATCCTGCAAAATATTTGAGAGAAATAGCGTTTGGAGCAGAGTCACTTGAAAACTTAAAACGGCCGTGAAATATGACAGGTGACGCCAACTGGAGCACACCCTTTAAGGTCCTACACCACCGCTCTACACTGACGGTGGTCCGAGACCCTTAGAAATTATGTCGGACCACCAGAGAATTTGACAACCAAAATATCCAGCATGCTTAAATCATAAGGGGCATTAATTATCGTGGTCGAAATTGATAATCATCCTTGAACTTTGTGTCTCCTGTTGTGGTTTTGCAAAATTAACGACGTGGAAAGATATTTGGTTCAAGATTTACAAGTGTTGTCAGGACCACTAAATTGATAGACCGCCAGATCCTCTGAGCTGGTTGTCCTGTGACCACTGGTAATAAAAGTTTTTATCAAATCCTGTTTAACACCCCTACCTGGTAAACATTGCGTACAGGTTTGAACTAGATTTACCTGAGGGTCAAAGCTTGCGTCTCCACCCGTCCCACATAGATTTTGCAGCTAAAATACATCAATTTTAGATAAATGCAGTACTGTCACCAGTTTTTAATCTAACCACGTGAAATATGTGATGTCAGAATCACACCAAAATCTAATCAATATATGGCCAGGGTAAGGTGCTTCCCTGGGACAAATTGGTGAAGTGGTGCAAGCTCTTGAGAGTAACATGTGATTTGTCGGCCATCTTGGATTTTGCTGAAAAAAATGAGAAAAGAAAAACAATTCTCCAGACGAATTTCTCAGGGCTAGTGAGCCTACCCGGGAGATAGTTGTTTAACTATATTATTGAATTTTGATAAAAGCTAAAATGAGTGAAACTGAATTATGCGCTAAAATTAAAAAAAAATCAAAGTTTTTATTATCAGAATCACACCAAAAATTAATCAGCACACGTCCAGGGTAAGGTCTTTATTTTAAACCAAACATAAAACAAATCTAGGAAGCTGTTCAAGCTCTACAGAGTGACATATGATTTTGGCGGCCACCTTGGAGCACACCCTATGTACACCACTGCCTGACAAACATTCTGTACAAGTCAGAATGAAATCTACACAAAACTCTAGGAAAAATAGCGATTTGGGGCGTAAAGTGTCACTTGAAATGTTTAAAAAGGCCATGAAATCTGTCAGGTGGCGCCACCTGGAGCACACCCTATATACACCCCTAACTGGTGAACATTATGTACAAGTTTAAATGACATATTCTCAAAACTAGGAGAAATAGCCATTTTCGCAAATTGTGGATGGACGACAGACAACACGCTATGGCAAAAGCTCATGTAGCTTTCTGCTGGATGAGCTAAAAATCATTAGCAGACAAAATTTCAAAGCCAATAAAATATTATGAAAGTGAGTTTGTAAAAAATAAATTTATTCATATATTAAATACATGATGTGCTTTATCAGCAATTGTAATACATGTACAATTCCATATTAAAAAAAATATTTTTTAATTACATATATAAGCCTAGACACAAAGCAGTTGGAGCTACATGTTCTAAAATTTCATTTGAACACAAAATCATTCGAATTATGGGTATTTTTTAATTTAACATTTAAATTTAGAGCTACAATATCAGAACTTTTTCTGAAGTACACGAGAGACTGTGCAAAACCAAAATGCAGTGACTTGAAATGTGTTACAAGAAGCCTTTTGGTTTTCCACATCATTGGTTAATCTTAAGAGTACATGTCAGGTAACACAAGGCAGAGGGTCCATGTAATCAACAAATAGCGTGATTCCACAACCTCAAAAGTAAAGAACACAGTATCCTGCCTATCTGAAACTGATTAGCTAGCACACTTAAACATGTTCCCCTTCTTACGAGGATATATCCAGTACACATTGTTCAACCAACCATTCCCATATATTCTATATAATTATGTTTACATTACTCATTTTATGGGAAATATAAACAAAAATACTACTCTAACAAAACGTTTATCATTCTCACCTTATATTGATGAAAGTTTCATTCATGTTAAGTAATCGATACAAAATGTGAAATTGATGTATCTTATGTCAACACTTGGTGCTCATTTTTTTTAAATAAATAATCCGAATTATTAAATAAGAGTGAACCAATTTCATCAGACATATATGTAAATATAGCAAGTCTAAACTATATAAATGTGACACTAGCAGATGGGAAATATAAGCATGCTCGAAGTACAAAAGTGTAAAATATGTTTTGTAATTTTCCACAGCTATAGACACTTTTCCGCTCCTTATTGGTGTGTCATAGGAAGAAAATATGCCATCGAGGTACCTGTTCCCATCACATTCTATATAAAATAGTAGCCCATGATTTGGTGATTCTGTAATCCCATCTGATGCATATATGTGGACAATCAGATTCCTTAACCACATAATCATCTTATCGTACTCATAACGCACACTTGTCTATATGCATTACCATACAGACGAGTGTGCGCTTTTGTTATATTGATGGAATGTAAAGAAAATTTATAATAACATAACAAATAAACGCATAGGCTTATATAGTAACAACGTGCTGCCACATTAGGCCTACAAAGCATGTCACATAATGCTAACCTTTAAAGTGCTAAATTGGGAGATTTAAATTTTTACCCACTTGAAGTTGTGGGTTGCGGTAGCGAGACACAACTTCAAGTGGGTGAAAATTTAACTGAGATAACTGAAGGGTTATGGCTTTAATTATTATGGCTTTATATTAAAATAATAGTGTGGTAAAATTATAAGGTGATTTATTTCACCAGACTGACAGGCATCAAATGTTACAAAATGTCTCAGATACACAAAATATTGCATAACAATTTATGACTTCTTGTAATCTAATAAATGAGTATATCGTCTATAAATTACCGTTACAGTGGCCTAACCCTTACAGTGTGGGGATGGACCTTAGTCGTCAGCATCTGACGTCTGTAGACGTCAGATTCTGACGACTAAATTCGATCCCCGCACTGTAAGAGTGAAAATATTTATAATGGCCGTAGACCCATAACATAGGTATTCAAATGAATTGGAAAGAGCTAACTAAGACAGTTATAATTTCGAAGTTATGATTTCAAATCGAAAAAAACTCTTTGGCTTCCAAGGTTTCCAAAAACAAATTCAGCGCTTAAAGGGTTAAGAGTTAAAAACTGCTATCTTTCCTACAATGATAGCTGTTTTATTGGTAGCAAAATAATACTGTAAAAAGCATCAGGAGGAACTTTAAAGTTGCCAATTATGTATGCTGTATTTTATTGATTCATTTGCAGGGGCTAGGATAAAACGGGTAAGGTCTGATAGGCTAATCTGTTCAACTAAAAATACGTTTTATCAGCTACTAAAAGATATCACCGACCCCGAATGAACCAAATACGAATAATATCATATAAAGCAGTCAGTAGGCCCTAAGCACACATATTGGACACACCATAAGCTTGTATAGCGCAAGAGATCAGCATGATATACAGTGCAACTTGTTGTGGGAGCATAGCCTAAAGGACAGGACAAGTGATATTTTAATCCCTAAAATAAAAATGTGTTAACCCTTAAACCGCTAGATTAAATAATTAAAATTTTCACTCACTTGAAGTTGTGTCTCGCTACCGCGATCCACAACTTCAAGTGCGTGAAAATTACTCATAATTGTTTAATTTGAGACCAAACATTTGCAAATCTTAAACTTTTTAACACACATTTCTTTCCCAATAACAGTGATTAGATTGGCTAATAAAATGGACTAGAAACTGTAGTCATGATTAGCGGGCAAAGGGTTAAGACATCGTCCCCTTGGATATGAAAGGGTGTATCTGCCACTCTACAAAGCGGCAGATACACCATTTCATATCCAAGTGGACGACATGTGGTCTTCAATATCAGGTTGGTTGCAATGGAAAAGCCGATTTTGGGGGACAAAATGGTGGTCTACCATAGCCATAGCAGGCCGGTCTCCTGTAAGGATGGTCACCCATAGTAGGGTCCACTGTACCGTTAACTTTGTGTAAGTGAATGAAGTCGTGCAGCAAGCATTTGAAAACTGTGATCATGAGGATGTGTCGTGTGACCTGTTCTGTCTTATTCACAATAAAAGTGAAATGAGGCCATATGCGTCGAGATGAAGATGATGAATAATCCAATTTTTGATCATGAACTAAAAAACAAAGTGAACATAGCCAGTAGAATGTTAAGCGACAACAGAACTGTACCAAACAGTAAAATGATCGTGTAAATTAGGCCCCGTGTATCAGAGTTTGGTATGGTAGACCGCAGACTGAGCTCAATGAAGGCTAGAAGTATCCATTGCCCATCCAAAGCATAGCAAGGTACTACATTTAGTATAGCCAGCGCTCCAGACAATGAAATCAAGTATCTAGCAGATTGGTAAGGAAAGTACACCACAATATGCATAGATCAAGTGTGCAGTATGATTACAATGACACTGAAAAAGTATTGTACCCAATCATTAGTATCATTGAAAATTAAAGGCATTCAATAAATTATTTAAACATACTTTGTAAGCATGCAAACACCCTTCGAATTATGTAATGACCCAAACTGGTCGATAGACTCGAAAACCACTAAAAATATATAAATGAGGTTTCAAGACAAAACTAAATATAAGGTTGAATAATTTAAATCAATAAATTCAAGATGGCCACCACAACCTTATTTTCGGTCGCTCATGAAAACAGACCAATAGATTCGCAGACCTCGAAAACCTATATGAACACAAGATTGATTTATTATAAATTGACAAAATCAAGATGGCCACCACAGCGGCGTTTTTGATCAGACATGAAAACGGGCAATGCCAGTAAACTCGCAGATCTCCAAAACCTTCATATACAAGTTTTCAAGGCACTCTTGTGAATTAAAACAAATTAAAAAACCATTTGCCAACAGCTGGCGGGCATTTTATTGGTGCAATAAAATTAGTTAACTCAATAATTACTTGAAAATTATCAATAAACATAAACTTCTGATTTTATTTGACGATTATCACATCCGCTGCAAAGTAAATGTGGACAAATTGAAACTAATTCTTAGGTTTGTTTTGAAATGAATATTTGACAAAAGTTACAGAACAGTAAAACTTTGAAGAACTTTGTTATATACAGGAGTATTATGGTTAGATAACTTTGCACAACTAGGAAAAGCTTAGAATTTTGCAACGAGATGTACGTGTAGTTGTGAAAAGTACAGAGTATGATCACCAGATCAATATCATCTGGCTAACAGTAAGATGTAAATTTTATCAATCAAAATGCCACTTAAAGATATAGATGTGCAAAAAAATAGAAAATTGCCTCTGCACAAGATCTATATCTATCACCAAAACAATGTTTAAAAAATCTTGAGTGGTTATTGCAATAATTTGGAGTGCCGATTTTTTTTTGAAAAATTGCTCTCATTCCCCCCCAAGTTTAGTGACTACAACAAAAGCTATATATGTACTGGTACATAAAGGCAAGAATGACCTAATTAAGATGTTAATGTAGAGTGTCTGTGTTGACAAGTCTATGCAGTACGTTTCTATTATGGTTGTCAGAAAAGTTCAGCTTAGCAAACTTCTTTGCTTCATCAAAATATAATCATTGTGACTGGCCTGGAACTTTTGTTTCAGCTGAAGTGAAACAAATGTGTCACAAGAATGAGGCAGTATAGTAGGGCAACTAAATTATATATTGGTGGCCATCTTGAAAAATTGCAGTTGGGTTTGTTTAGGGTAAAATTATTTTGCTCAATTAGGTGTGCTCAATTGGTTTGCCTGTGAATTCTGATGGCACAGCACCAATCGAATCCCAGGAGATATTAATATGTCATTGTGGGTGTGCATACAGCGCTCAAAAAAATCTAAAAGACCTGTAAATGAATGTACAGGGTGGACTGTGGTACTGTGTACTACAAAGAACACTTTATTCATTCAATAAGACCAACCTACAGTTACCGGTATGTTATGTCACAATGTTTCCAAAAATGTGCAAAAAGTGACAAAAGTAAAGCAAGAATAATTCCCTTGATGATTATCACAAAAAAATTATCAGATAAAATAAATTTGTAGAATTTGCATTGATCTTAAGGCATAAACAAACATGGTGGCGGAGGCAAATGGACAAAGCAGATTTTTTAAGCATACCACTTAATAAGTCTGCAAGCAGTGTAAAAATTTAAAAGTTAATATTAATCTAATTTGTATACAGAATCTAAAAGTCACAGATTTGCAAAGTACAGTTATCAATTCACATTTTCTATAAAAGGATACTTGCAGAAAGTCTCCACGACATAAGGCAGATTGATAGGTACAAATCTGTATGCTGGTACATAATTACTCAGGTAGACTGGAAAAAATACACAATCGAACTCAATTATAGAAATTGTAAAACACCCGATTCCTTAGTAGAACCAAGATCAGAGGCACAGTAAGGCCAATTCATCAGTCATATTCAAATTTGTGAATGTCTTTCAGACTAGTGCTAATACCATTTAAAAAATACTAAATTGTTATCATTACCTGCATAATGTAGATCGAGTGGATGACCTAGGAACAACAATGGTGGCTTTCCTTTCAATGCGACACGTAACAGCTTGGTACTGTTATCTAATGAAGGCAGAACACATGATGAGCTTCCTGTGGGTGTATAGCAGTCACTGGGTGCGTTACAGGATGGCCTCTCCACAGTAGAGCGAGCAGGTAGACAAGCGTAACTCTGCAAACGTTAACTAGAGGGTGGGTACGTTTGAGACTACTCTTACAGAACATTTAACCCTTTAAGCCCTCACGATGCACTAAAGCATCATTTTAAATCCCTGAAAACAGATTTAATTTTCCCATTACTAAGGGTTCTAGAATGAAATTTCCTAGAAACTTGTTTACCAATACATAAAAATTTTCTTTAATTTTTCCCCCACTTCAAGTCATCTTTATCTACTACAAGTCGGGAATTGCAACAGCAATTCGCGGCTTGTAGTGGATTAGGATCAATTTCTGGAAACATGTTATTGTCTCATTTTCTCAATATGTCTTTACTTGTTTGCTTGTTCAGTTCGAACCAATTTGACTAAAATGCATGGCCATAAACAACCATAATTTTTGTTTTGGCTGAATCCTTTAATTGTGACATAGCTTATTTTTGCGAGTTGCTTGTTGTATTGTAAGCTGATCAATGGTTAAATGACGGAAAGGACCAGGCGTTGTGTTATAAAATTTTCTTTCTGGAAATCTTCACAAGTAAGCCCACACATGAAAACAGCATGAAAATGAATTCTTTGGACACTATTTGATACTTTGAGCATACCGGTAGCAGAGAAGACTTTATGATATTTTTTGGGGGTACAATTCAGTATACATTGAATTCAGCATACAGGTAGGAATTAACAACAATTATTTCTTACAGTCACTGAAATTTCCCCAAAAAATAATTTATTAAAAAAAAAAATTTTTTTTAATGCAAAATAGGACACAAAAAAGGGCAGATTTTTTATTTCAAGAACACACAAAATAAATTGCACACAAAAATGATATCTGTTTATATCATTATTAGAGCCGGATGGAAACCTGTTTATTTATTTGTTTCAAAGTGTGGTGTGAATTATTATTCATTAATCTTTTTTGTTTTGCATTGATTTGTCTGCAAGTGTGAATAGGTGAAATTTTTTTCAGGAAAGGTTGAGTTTACATTGTATTTTTTTTTTGAAATACAGTATACAAATAAATTTGGCATGGCCTAATAGTTGCCACATTTTTTTGCAGATCATAAATGCAAAAAAGTGGGGAAAAAATTGTAAACTATTTTCAAATTTTGCAAGAACATGGTTTGGAGTACATGTACAAGGAATACCTAAAAATAGCCTACTCACCACACTACTGGTACCTCTTGTGACATACGAGTAGCACAGATGTGTGTTACTGGTGTTGCCACAGCATTCTACTGATCCCGCAGCTGTGGCATATGCTGGAACACAAAAAAAAACAGAAGATTGTTATAAATATAATCCAATATTGAGTTAGAACATATGTCTCATGCTTCTTCACTGTTCATCATTCATGCACTAAGAGGAGGAAACATCAGAGTCACCAGGGCTTGAAAATTAGTGAAGGACCATAGTAATTTGCCTGTATTTTAGTATGAGGTCTACAAAAGCTAACCCAAGTTACTACAGCCCTCCGTGATGAAATTGACAAAGAATCCATTCAGCATGATGGTTAATTTGGCAAACACCACTATACTTCAATATTGGTGTCTTCTGCTGAATTTGTCAGGGTACCTGTAGATTTATTCATCTGCCTGCCCAGGTCTGGTGCAAAATAATGTTAATTTGGTGCCCTAGTAAACATGCATAGATACAGTTACTGCAATTATAAACTCATTTCATACACTCAGATCATCATCCCAGCCCTGTATACGTGATGGGAACAAACAAATGTTATAAAAGGTGTTTAATAAATGTAAACTAAATGTAAAGTTCTATTCATACAATCATGTAGTAGGTAAGTTTAAGGAACACTAAGAAATTTATGTTTTTTCAAGTTGAATCCGTAGCGCTGGATTATTTTTCTATAAATCATGGAGATCATATCTTAGTTGGCTTTTTCTGCTTCATTCAAATACCTATGTTATGGGTCTACGCCGTTATAAATATTTGAATTCTTTCAGTCTGGGGACATTCTTTATACTTCAGAATCTGACGTCTACAAACTTCAGATTCAGACGTATAAAGACGTTCCTGCGCTGAAAGGGTTACTGCAAAGCCAGTCATGATTTTATTTTTATAATTCATTTACCCAACCTAATGTCTTGATGTACATCAGCTTACCTGTGCATGAGCTGAACATTTATGATGGCCGGATTTTATCATGGATATGGGAGACTTTGGAGTTGGACTGGGCCTGTATTCCCATACAAGTTACAATATATCGTAGGCTTCCGATTGGTCGAGATGGCCATCTAGATCAATTTGAAGCCTACGTTATAGGGCTACCACAACTTGTACAAGAATTCAGGCCCTGGTGAGCAGACAGTGATAGATTAGAAGAAAAACGTGGAGGAAAAGTGACGTTATGTATAGTGCATCATCTTTATTTTTGTGACAACTGGGGGATGTCCATGAGGGAAGTCTGTTGTTGGTGTAGACATATACATTTTGCAGACAAGGCTGTCAATATTTTTGCTGCTTCTGGGTGATATAATTCCAATAAAAGACCTGCTCACCCACAAGAACTAAATATACAGTACTGTTGTTTATAAGTATTTAATTTTTGTTTATAGTGTGTTTTTTCTATATTATATAGACCATCATGTATAAAATAGTATTCTGTGACATATTCATGGATAATACATGTATAATAAAATCAAATAAACATATAAAACCACCACTAAACTTAAGTGGCTTGTTAATCAAATGATCTTAACCATTTTCTCATTTAAATATTCACCCACTTGAAGTTGTGTCTCGCTAGCCTACCGCAACCCACAACTTCAACTGCATAAATATTACTCATATTTGTTTAATTTGAGACCAAAAATGTGCCAATCTTGATGCTTAAACATTCATTTCATTCCCAATAACCTAAACTGTGATTTAAACAGTTAATGAAACAGATTAAAAATGACTGGTCATGATGTATAGGTCTAAACTAACGTTTTAAGGCAACATCTTGTTGTTTGATCAGCTCCATTGGCATACAATTACCAACACTTGGCTCCTGCATAGAGATTGTAATGCAAGCTACCCAGTCAGGCACACTGGAGACACGGCAGCCAGATACTCCAAGCACCACATCACCTGGTGATACACCACGCCGTCCAGAGACAACTGAATTCTACAATCAAAATGTTCTTAGAAATAAATTGACACATAGTTTTCACAATGATATTGAACAATAACAATGAATTTTATATTATTATCACTCTGTAGGGCACTGCCGCATATTCATACACAGGAGTAGGGTGTAAACGTCAGTGTTTCAAACCTTACAATGGTTATGCTGAAATATTTTTGTACAAACCATGGAGACCACAGAGTTTTTTTCAATTTGAAATCATTTCAGCTTCATTTGAATACCTATGTTATTGGTCTATGGCGATTATATTTTGAAAATTATTTCGGTGCGGGATCGACTTTAGACATCAGAATGAAGTGGGAGAAAATTATTCAAAATTGTTTAATTAGCTAAGCCAAACATTTGAAAATATTAATGTTTAAGCACTCTTCTCAATCCAAATAACTGTGATTTAACCTGCTAATAAAGAGTATTAAAACGACTATAGTCATACTTAGTGCTTAAATTTTTAAGCCCTCACGATGCATTAAAGCATCATTTTACATCCCTGAAAACAAATTTAATTTTCCTACAACAAAGTTTTTGAATGAAAATTTCCATGAAGCTGTTTACCAATACATGATAATTTTCTTTAATTTTTCACCCACTTCTTCATCCACTACAAGTTGAGAACTGCGACAACAATTCGCGTCTTGTAGTGGTTGAATATGACAATAGTAAATTCAGGCTTGAAAGGGTTAATTAAAGGGTTAAGATAATTCTTGTACAATTTGCGTCCTACTAGGATCAAATGATGCCAAAAAAGCTCAAGATAGGCCTAAAATTAACATATTGCCCTCATGCAGGGTTGCCCTCTAAATACATGCTATTGTTATATTTGCATGCTGTACAAGTTCTAAATTTGTATATTTATTGCTTACCTCCACAACACCTGTAATGACCACTGCAGCTCCTAATTCATAGACGGGCAGTAAAAGCCATGGCAAAATCAACAACACACCAATGGCAACCAAGACAATGATGAAGTTGTGCCAGACACCAGCACAGTATATACGGAGTTGGCGAAGAGGAGAGATTGCCTGCAGGTGTTCAGTGAACAAATCCACAAATGCTCCTGGATACACTCCAAGCACAAATATGCCAAATCCACTGACACGCACTTGTTCTCTGTCAGATAGATAGCATCAATAAAAGATTATTCCAAATTAATCAGATAATAGTAAATTATTCATTTTATATTATTCTTTATATATCAAGGTTTTCGACAGGAATGTTTGAGTGGGGGGTCCAAAGTCTTAGTGCTTAAAATGGGTTATTTTAACTGAAATAATAGCCAAATTAGAAAAATATTTTCCTTTTTCTTTGCCGACTTGGTACTAAGGATACCCCCCACATTGGTACTGATTGGTACCCTTACAACCACTCAGTACCAAAGGGTACTTTGAAACCCTGTACATATATATATATATCTAAATATTAAATTGACGTAATATTTTAAACTCGTAGCTAAATATTTCACGATGATTTCTTTGATGCGAAAAACCTCTATGACATCATGAGGAAAAACAATTTTTGATATATTTTTTTCAATTTAATTTAATCACTTAATTGTTCAAATGACTTTGCAAATGAGGCCATAGATTTTGAGTTAACAAGACCACAAAAGGGCAAGCGCTCCCATACAGTGTAAAGAAGTGATTTTTAAAAAATTGAAATTTTGTAGTTTAACATAGGCCTATAGCACAATACATGTACTCAAGGGTTCACCACAGTGCCGGAAATGCCGGCTGCCCGACCGGATAAATTCTAAAAAAAAATTGTTCCATTTTGTGGTGTCCTGCCATTTGCGTTTTAAAGATGGCTGACTGACAGTGACTGATTTTGTAATTTATTGGCTTTTAGTATCCATTGTTCATCAGATGAACATTTTTTTAAGAAAAAACGTGCCAGATATTACTTAGTGGGCAACCACACATGCTGCAAATTTTATGCAGCAGTGTAAGAGTTAAGCTGCTCGCGCGCGTTAAGTTAATATTTTTGAGAGAACAACCAGATGATTTTTTTTCTGTGGGGAACCCTGTGTACTCCATACCATGTTTTGATCCAGCTATCTTGTACAATGTGTCAAATGCCGGGGCATAAATCATAATATAAAAAATACAAATTTCAGGGTGTGTGCCTTCCTAAATTTTTTTATAAATACGGTCAGCTATAGTGTATCTTGACCAGTTTCCAAAATGTGCATATATATGTAACTTTAATATATTAGTGACTTATATCACATTATATATTAGGCCAAAGTGATGGGCTGACAACTAGGCTAGGGTACAATCGCATAAAAAGCACATCTAGGAACCTTCCAGATAACCCACTTTGTAAATCCTGTGTGACAAATAAGATAAGCAAAGGAGATATGATGAGGATACCAAAGTGAACACGCGTTCTAATATCATAAAATAGCAATGTTTTTTAAACTATCCAATGGCTTTATAGACTAATAAAACAGATGAGCAGGATAAAGGTTAACCATGTTAACAGTCCAATTTCCAAGACTTTCCATGAGGAGTCTCAAATTCCAAGTTTTTCCAAGCATGGGAAAAGTCATTTTGCGTGGGAACTCTGAATAAGCTTAAGTGAAAAAGTTGAAAATAATTGCCACCAGCAATACATAAGCATTAATCATGTTTAGGCCCCGGCATTCATCTAATAAATGAATTGATTAATATGCCTAGCTATTTCCTCACCTCACTGCAGCAACAGCATGGCCCATCTCATGTAGAATGCCACAAACAAATAGAGTGAGAAGATAGTACCCCACCTGACTCATTGGCAAATTGATACCTGGCATCTTCAAGAACAAATATAAAAAATAACATGTATATAAATGAATCATCTATGACGAAAAAAAACCTTCATAAGCACAATTTGATTACCAGTAATAACTCTTGAAGCGCTAAGCTAAATAATTATATTTGTACAATATGGATCAAAATATATGTTAAACTAGCAAATTTATTGAGCACTCAGTTTTCATTTCATGTTTGAAGTAAAAAAGTGAAGGTTAAAAATGACCATAGACAATAAAGGGATGACATTGGCAATATGGCAACTGTAATGTTACAGCATGCATTTTAAAACCAGACAAACAAGACTACATAAGTCCAGGAGCTCCCGCTCCGAATTAGAATTTGATTTAAGCAATTTTGTATAGGGTTATTAATGTAGTCCTAGTCTAGGTCAAAAATCAAGACCCAAGACAACTAGGTCTAAGAAGCCCAGTCTAAGAGTAAGATAAGAACTAGACAGTCTGTCAGAGATTGCAAACCTCCATTGAAATTAATGATCCTAATCAGTATCCCAGTAATGGTCTACCTATCTGGCATGGTTTACCCGATATCAGGCCAATCGAGTTAACTAATAGCTGATTTACGGTCATTTTGAATTCGATAAAAATTAGTTAAAAACTTAGGGTGCATCCTCCCCCGAAACCTCAAATTTTGTTTTATAGTAATGGACTAACATCTAACACAGTTTGCAAAATATTGGGCATGTGAAAGTAAATAATGGCCGATAGGGGGCCATTTTGAATTTGAACGAGTCAGAATTTTTCAAGATGCATCCTCAGCTGAAATCTCACATTTCATTCTATAGTAATCGTCTAGCTATCTAGCACGGTTTACCAAATATCGGCCATGTGAAAGTGAATAATGGCCTAAAGGCGGCCATTTTGAATTTGATCAAGTCAAAATTTTCCAAGATGCATCCTCAGCTGAAATCTCACATTTCATTCTATAGTAATGGTCTAGCCCTCTAGCACGGTTTACCAAATATCGCCCATGTGAAAGTGAATAATGGCCGATAGGAGGCCATTTTGAATTTGATCAAGTCAAAATTTTTCAAGATGCATCCTCTCCTGAAATCTCACATTTTGTTTTATAGTAATGGTCTAGCCATCTAGTACGGTTACTAAAAACCGGCTATGTGAAAGTGAATAATGGCCGATAGGCGGCCATTTTGAATTTGATCGAGTCAATTTTTTTCAAGATGCATCCTCTCTTGTAATCTCACATTTTGTTTTATAGTAATGGTCCAGCTATCTAACACGGTTTACCAAATATCAGCAATGTGCAAGTAAATAGTGGCCGATAGGCGGCCATTTTGAATTCGATTGAGTCGAAAGTTTTTAAAAGGCATCCTCTCTCGAAACGTCACATTTTGTTTTATAGTAATGGTCTAGCTATCTAGCACGGTTTACCAAATATCAGCCATGTGAAAATGAATAATGGCCGAAAAGGCGGCCATTTTAAATTTGATCAAGTCAAATTTTTTCAAGATGCATCCTCATCTGAAATCTCACATTTCGTTTTACAGTAATGGTCTAGCCATCTAGCACGGTTGACCAAATAACGGCCATGTGAAAGTGAATAATGGCCGATAAGCGGCCATTTTGAATTTTATCGAGTCAAATTTTTTCAAGATGCATCCTCTCCTGAAATCACACATTTTGTTTTATAGTAATGGTCTAGCCATCTAGCACGGTTTACCAAATAACGGCCATGTGAAAGTGAATAATGGCTGATTGGCGGCCATTTTGAACTTTGACAAAATGATTTTTTTCAAAATACATCCTCTCCTGAAGCCTTACAATTTGTTTTATAGTAATGGTGTAGATATCTTGAGCGGTTTTCATGATATTCCACAATATCAGGCCTGTCGAGGTGAATAGTGGCTGATAGGCGGCCATTTTGAATTTTATCAACTTCAATTTTTTCAGGATGCATCCTCTCCTGAAACCTTACAATTTATTTGATATTAATGGTGTAGCTATCTTGAGCGGTTTTCATGATATCCCGCAATATCAGGCCTGTCGAGGTGAATAATGGCCGATAGGCGGCCATTTTTAATTTTATCGACTTGAAATTTTTCAAGATGCATCCTCTCCTGAAACCTCACAATTTGTTTTATAGTAATGGTGTAGCTATCTTGAGCGGTTTTCATGATATTCCGCAAAATCTTTCAGTCGGATTTACCGATGTTATAAATTTGGTCAAAGTGCTGGGTCAACTTCAAGGTCAAGGTCCAAAAACCTGAAAAGGCACAACTAGGGACCTTAGAGAACATGTATGTGCAATATGACTGTCATCGGCCCAGTACTTTTCGAGATCTGCTCCGGAAACGAAGTGCGCGTCAAAACGTCTAGATAGGTCATAGTTCTGAACCAGAAGTAGGTCAAAGTTCAAATACCCCAAAAGGCACAACTAGACCCCCTAGGGGTGTTGTGTGTAAAATTTGAAGACAATCGGACAAGTACTTTCAGAGATATGCTCCGGAAACGAATTGTTTACGGACGGCCCAACGGCCCAACGGCCCAACGCCGTCACATCATCATTTTCTCCTCTGCAACCTTGCGTATTGAATTCAGATTAAAAAATATTTTAACCCGTCCATTAGCCACCTGGAAGTAACCCACATACCAAAAATTGTTATCCTAGCTTATTTTCTCACAAAGTTATAGGCAAAAGAAGAGGCCAAAAAAAACGGAGGTAGAATCCATAGCTCCCTTCGCTCACCTACGGTGACGGCGGGAGCTAAAAATGACCACTGGGGAGAGTACATTTTTGTGACAGTGTAGACAGCACTCAACAAAATAAATGTGTATTGAGTGGAGAATAAATGAAACATAATTGCTTGAAATTCTCCCACAGGAATTAATAATAACATACTGTCATTAGATTTTTGTGGCTAGCATTATCTTATTCAACAAAAACTAAAACAACAGTGTGACAAAGGCCATTATTTTTGAAGAGAAAAAAACAATAATTTTGAATTTACTTACCACTGGTGTCAAAACTTGTTGATTTCCTGGCTTCTTTTGAAAGTAATTCATCAACATCACAGAGAGTAAACAGACAGATGTCACCATGGCAACAAGGCCAAAGCAAACACCGCATGTGAACCATTTTTTCAAGAAGTGTGGTTTCCATTGACCAATTCTTAAGAAAATACGATTAAGTGAGGTGGTGTACCATCTTAATTGACCAATAGACACTGACAGTCCAGTCCTGTGCAAGAAATCTGTATAAACTCTAGAGAAGTGATGACTCACCTACAAATATAACTGTGGATTAAAGTGTAGTCAATATATGCCGTATACATGACAAGGCTGGAAATAAGGTTCAAAATGTTGGTTGTCCAGCGGACAACCTGCATGAATATTTTGGTTGTCCGCCACAATTTAAAGTCGTCCGCCCGAAAATGAGAACAGAAGTTAAAGTATAATTTTGATCACGACCACAATTTATTAACTATGTTTGACAGCCAAAAAAGTGATGGTCAAAATTTGGTTGGGCATTGCCATAAGTATGATAAGCTAGACTAGGAGTAGTTACAGCTCACAGTCAGTGACAGTTCCTGTCACTGTTGGATGTAAATCTGTGGTTGTCCAGACGGACAACCATCAGAGCAATATGGGTTGTCCGTCTTATGATCTAGTTGTCTTGGACAAACAGAACGCTCTTATTTCCAGCCCTGCATGATTTTGTCATGATTAGAGGGTCCTATCTACAGTTTTACAAAGTGGCAGATACAACCCTTTAATACCAATGTGATGATAAATGCTGAAATATCATGTGGAGCAGAAATGTGACAAAGAGCTTAACCCTTACACTGCTATGAGCGAGTATAGTCGCCCAAAATAAACCAGGCGCAGCCTGCTGTGGGCGACTATAGCCGCCCAGTAAAAAAAAATTTCACACTTTTGTTTTGTGGTGTCTTTCTGCTTGTTCTTTAATGTCTAGCTGACTGACTTTGTAATAAAATGGTTTTGAGTATCAGTTGTTCATCAGATACGTGCCAGATATTACATAGTGGGAAAACACACATGGTGCAAATTTAATGCAGCAGTGTAAGGGTGGAAGGGTTAAAATTTGATCCAGATCACACAAAAAATTACCTACCATTAATTTATAAACCTACATAGATTAATATATATATATACCTTTTATGGCATTGAGAGAGATTGAAACATCCATTTGTATTGAGATACATTTTTATTTTTTCATATAAAAAGCATGTGTCCACAATTTTTTGATGAATATGTATCTGATAATACTGTGTTCGTATCTTGATACTTTCAATGAGGCATTTTTGGAATCTTATCAATAATTTTAAGGTCCTCAATAAATGCACCCGGTAATCAAGTGGTTATACACCTTAGCCAGTTAGCACAACTAAGTAGGTATGTAGATGTTATATAAAACTTTAAAATTACTCACCTTAAAAAACGCATCTAGTAAATAAATAGACGCCCAGAAGCCTAACAACAATGCCCATGCAGTCCTCTGAAGCATTTTTACTCAAATATATTGTTCCATGCCCATATACAATTTATATAACAAGCAATGGGAATCAGCATATAGATACATCTTGGATAATCTTTTCATAGTTAACAGTGTGTGCAAGCCATCTGCAAACACATAAAGTGAAAATAACAGAAATACATTAGATAGCCCAACAACAAAAACTTCCTAGATGTTATTATGTTTTACGACCAGTGCAGTGCTGCTTTGCCGGACAGTACAAATAAGCTGTATATTTGCATAATTACTCAATTAAAAATGTCAAAATAAATGATCAATACATTGTCCACTATCCCTTGACCTGGGTTACTGTACTACTAAATGTCTGTCAATTTTTCGCCTTATTGATTTAATTTTTGAGTTACTGTGACACAGGTTACCGAACTAAAAAAAAATTGAATCCCTAAAATTGTCCCCCAAAATAGCAAATTTCACACAATACACTCAAATTCACATTCTATGCCGTATCATACTGCTTAGGCTACCTGCTTTTTAAATTTTGACGGACAGTACAGATAAGCTGCATATTTGCATAATCAAAAATGTCAAAAACTTAATTGAATTTAATACATGATCCACTACGCCTCAACCTGGGTTACTGTGAGACTCAGTGCTTGTCATTTTTACGACTTATTTTTTGAAGTACTGTAAGACAGGTTACCAAGGTAAAAAATATAAAATTTGAGTCCCCCCAAATTGTCCCCTGAAATAGCAAATTTCACACAATCAGCGTTAAAAATAAGGCCCTTCCGGTTGTCCAAGACAACCAAAATTTGTGGCGGACAATCAATAGTTACCATGAGGTTGTCCGCTCGGACAACCACCTTTGTGAAGGATATTTTCACATTAAATTATTATTTAAAGGCATTTATAAGTCTAGTGACTGTCAGGGTTGAAAATTTTGATTACAGTGGTGAGCTTCTACTTGTTGGTTAACTAATGTTTTCAGAATGTTGTGGGAACAGGCTGGGTTGTAGCTATATATTACTTGCGGACAATCTGAAATTTCAGCGGACAACTTGAAAATCTGACCCGATTTTCCAATGGGCAACCTCATTTTTAACCCTCATTTCGAACGCTGACAATACACTGGAATTCACAATCTATGCCATATATATATACTGCTTACCTGCTTCCTAAATCTTAAAAAATACAATTTTCCTCTTTGTAAATTACTATAAACTGTTGTTAACCCATGTCCTGCTGAATTGGTTCAATTGTAATTTCCAGCTTCAAATGACAAAAAATATGACTATTTATGAGAAATAAACATGTGTGAAAATTAACATTTTGATTAACTGAGCATCTATCACAAACTATTCAATGGATTTCAGTGTCATTTTATTTCCTCTCAAACTTACTCCAAAACGGATATATACGGCTCCAGCAGCACAAAGGTTAACCCTTGTCCTGCTATGCCCGGATATATACGGGGTTAAGGATGTTTTAGATCAATAAAAATATCACTTAATTTTGATAAAATTGTTTTTAATAGACGCTTTGTTGATCCAATAATTTAATTTTAGACATGTCTATTTTTCATAAATAGTAAAAAATTTCTTTATTTGAAGCTGGAAATTGCGTTAGCAATTCCAGCTTCAAATGACAAAACATGCAATTGAAGCAATTAAGCAGGACAAGGGTTAAAAGCTGTGAGAAGCTGGGTTGAAAATTAGATATGCTATCACGGCATAACCCGGGTTATTGAATTATCATATTACTCTATTACACAATCTGTGTTATAATATTTAAATTGAATTCATGTATTACACATTGATTTGTGTTATAATATTGAAATTGAATTCATGTATTACACATTGATTTGTGTTATAATATTGAAATTGAATTCATGTATTACACATTGATATGTGTTATACTAATTAAATTGAATTCATGCTCAGATACATAATGGGATACTATTGTTCTAAAAGCGTGCTGTCATGTGCATTACCACTTGCCGGCGACATCGCGTGATCGCTAAGTGTGAAGGATTGCCGCTATTTATAGCATGATTAACATGTGAAATTAATTGAAAATTCCATGCTCAATCGGATGTTAAAATATTTATAACACAATTTTCCCGGAAAATGGTAAAAAGATAATGTGAAATTTTGTGATCCCTGGCTGCATAGTGTTATCTCCGATTTGTGTAGTAACGATTCGTGCCATAACGGATAACTACTGTATTATTGCTAAAAAATTAAGCACAAATGACTTACGGTAATCATCAGTAAGGCTGGTGTTTTTATTTTTAGATTTTCAGTAGTGGGAACACCAGTCGGAGGTACCAATTTTTTTTTTAAATATTTTGAATCGGTAGAAATTTTATTTATCTGAAATTCCACAATATTTATGCTCATGGTCGAGGACAAGATGGAATGCATCACCCACCGTGCCTTTTCCCTTGACTTTTGTTATCATTTTGTCAACCCTCGTGACACCTTCAGGGCTTGGCCCCTAAATCACTTTGATGCATATATGTAATAAAACAGAATCGGCTTCACTGCGACTGCCACCATCATCATGTCATCTAGCATGCTTCTTGACATTGTACAGTCTCGAAACACACATGATTTAGTGACCCGTGTCAAATGCTGACATGGAAGCGCTTCAGTTCAAGATCACAATTCTACAGTCTTGCTTGCCCAAATCACACATGATTAAGTGACCTGTGTTGGATGCTGACCTGGACTTCAAATAAGGAAAAGCCTGAAACACTTAATAGCTTTATCTGTTTATCAGCAGTGTCTTCACAATTGAAGAAAGTGAAAAGTGAAAGTCCAGCAGTCAAGAAAAGCACAGTCCAAGAATTACTCAGTCTCAGAATGTGGAAAAGCTGCTGATAGCCCTCAAGCCAGATAAATCACCAGGGCCAGATAAAATACAACAAAAGGTTCTAAGGGAGCTAGCAGGCCAAGTGGCTTACCCATTATGCATCATATTCAAGAAAAGTTTAAGCAAAAGTGAATTACCAGCCAGCTGGAAGTTAAGCCATATCACACCGATTTTGAAGACGGACTTTAAAAATAAAGCAAGTAACTATCGGCCTGTAAGCCTAATCTCAATGGTATGCAAAACACTCGAACACCTGGTAAGAGCGGATATTATGAGACACATGTGGGAAAATAAGTTGTTATCTGACTACCAACACAAATTAGTGGAGGGTCGATCCTGCACCTCACAGCTGCTAGCAGTCCTTGAAGCCTGGACACGTAATTTGGATAGTGGCAAAACAGTGAATGTCATCTACCTGGACTTCAGAAAGGCCTTTGACACAGTAACGCACAAACACTTACTGGCAAAGCTAGAAAGCTATGGAGTAACAGGAAAATACCTGGCGCCGATAAATACTTTTCTGAATGGTAGGAAACAAAGAGTAACTAGATTTGCCTGAGGGGCAAAGCTTGCGTCTCCACCCGCTCCACATAGTACATTAATTATAGAGAAATACAGTGCTGTCGCTAAATTGTCAGAATCACACCAAAATCTAATCAACATATGGCCGGGGTAAGTTGCTTCCTTCGAACATATCGGTGAAGCAGTTCAAGCTCTTCAGAGTAACATGTGATTCGTCGGCCATCTTGAATTTTGTTGAAAAAATGAAAAAAACAATTCTTCTGACTTTTTTCTCAGGGCCACTGAGCATACACAAAAGATAAAATTTGAGCTGTATAACCATATTACCAAATTTAGATAATAGCCAAAATAAGCAAAACTGAAATATCAGCTAAAATCCTAAAAAGTAAAGTTTTTAATATCATAATCACACAAAAAACTAATCAGCACACATCCAGGGTAGGGTTATTCCTTTGAACTAAACATGAAATAAATTCATGAAGCAGTTCAAGCTCTAGAGAGTGACATAGGATTTTGGCGGCCATCTTGGATTTTGTTGGAAAAGCTGAAAAAAGCCAAAAAAAATCACCGCGGAAATTCTCTAGGGCCAATATGCTTACTGCAAAAATTTAGCAATAATCCGAGCAGGGGTTATAGCTATATTACCAAATTTTGATGATAGCCAAAATGCACAAATCTGAAATATCCGCTAAAATTCTGAAACGTAAAAAAATCATAGTTTTTATTATCAGAATCACACCAAAAACTAATCAGCACATGGGTCTTTCCTTTAAACTGAAATTGAAACAAATCCATAACCATGATAAAGCGGTTCAAGCTCTAGAGAGCGACATAGGATTTTGACGGCTATCTTGGATTTTGTTGAAAAAGCTGAAAAACGCCAAAAAAAATTAACAGGGCAAATTTCCTAGGGCCAATATGCATACTGCAAATATTTAGAAATAATCCGAGTAGGGGTGTATGGCTATATTACCAAATTTTGATGATGGCCAAAATGAGCAGAACAGAAATATCCGCTAAAATACTAAAACGTAAAAAAATCAAAGTTTTTATTATCAGAATCACACCAAAAGCTTTTCAGCTCACGGCCAGGGAAAGGTCTTTCCTTTAAACCAAACATGAAACAAATCGATGAAGCGGTTCAAGCTGTAGCGTGCGCCATAAGATTTTGGCGGTCATCTTGGATTTTGTTGAAGAAACTGAAAAACGAAAAAAAAAAATTTACCTGGCAAATTCCCCAGGGCCAGTATGCATACTGCAAATATTTGGAAATAATCCGAGTAGGGGTTTTTGAGTGAGAGCAGAAACAAGTGGCGGCGGCGGGTGGACTCAGCAAAAACAATGAGTCTCCACCACCACATAGTGGGTGGAGACTTAATTATTATTGGGGAGGAATCATCCTGGGAAGATGTCATGAGTGGTATACCCCAAGGGTCGGTCCTAGGTCCAGTATTATTTGTGATATTTATAATTGACCTCCCAGAAGTAGTAAAGCAGTCTGTGCAGATGTTTGCTGATGACACTGAAATGTGGAGTAAGATAAGCAATCTCCAAGACTGTGTGTATCAAAATTTATCTTAAAAGTGGCTTTTAGCCTTCAATATCACCAAATGTAAAATAATGCGACTGGGAAACAACCAGATAGATTAACAACTTGTTAACAGCTTGGAGGAAACTACCAGTGAGAAAGATCTAGGAATTAATATTGATAATAAACTGAGACTATCCAAACACGTAGATGCTGCTGTGAATAAAGCAAACAGGCTACTGCTAGCGGGACTTATCAGAAGATCATAGGAACACCTAGATGGGGACAGCCTTGTACAACTCTATTTAGGCATAAGTAGGATAGCATCTCGAATATGGGCATATAATTTTGCCACTTTGTTTCAAACCAGACTTAAACAAGGTAGAGAATGTAAAAAAAGGATGACCAAACTCATACCACAAATTAGAGACAGGTCTATGCAAAGTACCCAAAAAGACTCTGTCCGGATACTAAAGCTATCATCTATAACACATCGGAGAAGTCGGGGCGACATGATTTAAATCTACAACTACTAATCTAAATATAAAAACCCAGTAGCCTTAATAATTAAGGTGGAATGGTCACTGCCATTTCATGAATTTTTTAGTGTAGGCCTAGTCGCCATAAAACTTGCAAACGGTGCTTGCAAAATTTATCAGTCATGATGATGACAATACCCGAAAGGGCAAGTCAGCAAAATACTGATACATGTATTATGCTAATGCAACGGGAGACATAACCAGCTCAATTGATTTTATCCCTTAGGGATTAAATCAATTGAGCAGTTTATCAGGTTATGGCTCCGTTGGATTAGACGTATAAAATCAATTGAGCTGGTTATGAAGTAAGCATAAGGGATCCCTTCATTTCTTATACTATGGGAGCCATAACCAGCTCAATTGATTTATCTCTCCCTTATAAGCTACTTACTTCACTTCTAATACAAAAGGCGACATAACCGGCTGAATTGATTTATCCCTCCCTTATTATCACTACTTACTTGCCTGTCTCTATGCCATTTTAACTTCAAGATCAGCAACCATAAGAAGATCAATTAATATGATACCACATCTTAATATTTATCTTAAATATCTTAAAACCTGCTCAATTGATTGATATATTTTATTATTGGAGATTTTAATAAAATTACCTAATTTTATGTAGAACTATAACAAGATTAGGCAACAAAGACTGTTATGGCACAAACCTTGTGTTTTGCTGAGTCATGGTGTCTTTAGCAGCTTATGGTTCTAAGGTGACGATATAGGCCTAGTACTTATTTTACTTTTTAAGTATTTGAGCCTGTGGACAAACTATTTCTGTGTTCCTTCGTCAGTGTGCATATATGAAGTTCTTGACAATGTTGTGTGATACTTGGTAAGACATAGGTAAGACATGGGACATGTTTTGTTTAAAAACGTTCTTTCCAATTCAGTTTGATTGGCAATGATGACAATCATCTCATCAATTCAATGTAGAACTGCTTGTTAGTTGTAAAATGTTTAATCTCACACAACATCTTACACAGATATATACTTCACACTACGCAGCAACCACCCCAGCACACACGAGACATCAATGAACCAATATTGCCTCAATATTGCCTTAAAATTGGTCCACTGTTCTTGACGCTGGCAATTCGTTCAACCAATATTGGCTCAGTGTCATATGACGTCATGTTTGGTGGCCCGAGAAACTAAACGAATGTTGCTTTAATGCTGATTCACAGCTTACATCATTGTACCTGTATTGAAACAACGTTGGTCAAACATTTTGAAAAATTATTTCTATTGCTGTGCTCACACAGTCAGAGCACAGTGTTAGAAATATTTTTTGAAATTAACCGCGCCCTACATGTCGCCAACATTTTTGGTTGTCCTGACAAAAAGACCCAGCTTGGAGAAATCAAGTCTCAGTGGTAGGCAACAATGTCATAACTACAGCAGTTTGTGAAATCCCGTTTTTTTACACTGAACATTGAGCCTGTGTTTCTAATCATGTTTCCTATTCCTGAGTGACAAATAATTACTGCATCAATTTTAATTTAATGTGAAACACAAATTATATGAATGCACTGACAAAACAACTAATACCAAGATCATCATTCAGTGACATTAAACATTAGTCAGTGTAAAACAACTTAACGGTTCAAGTGAACAGATCGCAGTAGGCCTAATAAGCTGTGGCCGTCCGCCATTTTGTTTTATGAGAAAGTAAACAAACACAATTTGTGTGGAGTATTGTCTATAATATAGCCCAGTATTGCTAATGTTTAGATTACCAAAATTGAAAGATGCCAACAAGATCAATTGAGAAAAAAAATCAAATAAAGCTGTATTGATGTCAGAAAAAGTAAAGGTAATGCCGTCGTTATTCCTGCCATATTTACCGTGAAAACGCAGTGTGTCAAAGTTGGCCCAGCACTCACGCTTGAGGCACATGCGCTAATACCCCCAAATGTTATTCAAATGCGTACAAGCCCTCTACATACTGAAAATAGTTACTCCCAGATCAAAATCACAGTGCGTAATTGGCCAATCTCGTGGCGTAAACTACCCCCATTACGCACCTATCTGGAGCCCTGTGGCCACTCCTCGAAATGGCATTTCCTATAAAAATGAACCTCCTATGAGCAGCCACCTGCCTTAAAAGTCCACTTTTCCTGTGTCACAAGGGTGGCTGCTCATAGCAGGTTCTACTGTACATGTAAAACACTAAAACACAAACTAAGATATGTACTTTGTATGCAGAAAATGAGCAAAGTATCTAGCAAATTCCAGCTCCAAAATCTTCCTCCCACATCTGATGCAGCTAGATTTCACTCATACCGGGCCTAATATGCTGTTCAGGAGTGGTTGGGTAAGGTCCGGGTAAGGCTCAAGATGTAGAACTCACCGAATGGGGATGAGAATTGCTAGATGGGATATTAAAACCAGTTATGTCCAGTAAAGCTGTTTTGTTAATAATATCATGTGGGTGTAAAATGGCTTGTGGGAAAAGATGCAAAAGTTAGAAAAATGGGTTATATTGCACAGCAATGTGTTCTTCATGCATAGGAGAAACATGTAGTAACATGTGTTAATCTGCCGGGGAAGATATGTAGTTATAGTCAGGTGCTTTCATTAGTAATATTATACTCGAATACAGCTGGTATAATAAAGTGCTTTATTCCCCAACCCAGTCTCTGAGATTTTGTTATATTCTGTATATCAGAAATATTTAATACGTTATGTATGTGCTCAATGGTGTTACTCCATACTTCAATACAAAGTAATATTTTACATAACCAAGAATAATCTTTTTGTTATTTACTCTGTGTAGATCAGTTACATACTGAGATAGCTCATCAACAGCACTAGGAAAGTCGACTGAGTGGTCATGGATTATCAGGGTTTGAAATTCAGGGTAGTCCGCTAGTCCGAACACTAGTAAAAATAGCTGCGGACTAGTAAACATTTATGTTTACCCTACCGCCGGACTAGTAAAAAATGGCGCCTCAATGATTCCATTATTCAGCTACAACCTGTGGTAGCAAAGCGAGAGACGATGTGCCGCGGTCAGACGCGTGTCAATTTGCATACATGTATGCCCAGCCCACGTGTGATATTTGGTCAGCGTTGTGGGAGTTCCTGGACAGCATTGTGGCAGCATTGACTCACTGTCATGTGTTAGCGAGGAAGGATCTTTTCTGTTTAAACAGGCATCCCAAAGCATGTCACATTGTCAATGTGAAAGACGACGATAATTTATAATAAAATCATAGGCTTAGGCCTATATATTGCTCTAATCATGCTAGTAGAGACTGCTTTAATGTTGTAATAGAGGGTGGTCTGACAATAAACTAACATCAACAGGAGTAGCTAAACCTACACAAAGCGTTATGGCCGTCTTTATTATTACACCTTTGACATACCCTGTTAACCATCTTCATTCTGATGTGTATAAATATCAGAGATGTAAAATGCAGATGTAACCAAACGTACATTTTAATACACATGTATGAAAAAACGAAAATACCTAATTATAACGACGGAAACTGATTTTCAACGCCACATACATGTAATATATGACGATATTAATCTCCTGTAGGACTGAGATGGTCAGCCCACCAGTCTAATTAGCTTTACAGGAAGAACAAAGCGATTCACGGCAATTGTGATATTACACGACAGAACAGTAAACACAAGTCATTTACCCAATACTGGCTAAATGTTGGTCCACCGTCCGCGACGCTTGCCCAACATAAAACTAGCATCAGGTCGACGTCTCGTGTTTGCTGGGATATGGTCAGGTGCGGGGGAGCAGTGTCGCCTGGCACATGTCAGAAAACGCTCACCAAGTTAAACTGAATGATGTCTGTGACATCGGCACAACCTTAGTCCAACACTGGATCAACATTTTTGGTTTACTGTGCGGCGATATTATATCCTATGGTATTCTCCAGCTGCCCAGTAAGCAGGGTTAAGCACGGCGTCAGCTATTAAAACCATTGTGGCTAATGCTGAGTCGTCGTCATTAGCGGTCTGATTGATAGTGGAACACTGGTTGACAATTACAACGATTATGTAAAACTTCTGTCAGTTCTGTGTTTGCTTTGCTGCCAACGGCAGTTGCGGAGTGTCCCATCACAAGTATAGTAATATCATTTATTAACCTAATTATCATTCTCAAAAATTCCATTTAAAGGTCACTACTAGTGATACGTTGTTCATGTAATATTATTGCTGTAGTATTATCACTGTAATAGAGAGAAGTGGCCCCTATCGTAAAAATATTTTTTATAATAACAAGACTAACATCACTTTGTGACCGGCAGAATTATAAAAAAATGCTGGTGTTCAAAATCAGTCATGCCCCTGCCAAACGACCACCCCTTTCATGTGACCGTTTTTATGTGGCCATAACTGGGGTCGCATAACATAACTGTATTTCAGAACTAGTAAAACATCTACCCTAGTAAAATTTAGGTTTTAATAGTCCTGCTCACTAGTAAAAAAAATGGCTAAGTTCTATCCCTGATTATTCATTTTAAAATATGATCGTTGGTAGGAAACATATTTTACTGAATTTAGTCTGCTAATTTCGGCTGGTAATCAGAGGCTCCAAATCACATAAGCAATCCTCGTGTCCAGTGTGCATTACTGGCACTCGCCCGCTTGCCAATGCGAGTGGAAAACAGAACGGGCGAGTCCATATATGTCCACATATCCTGTTTTTAGCATACAAGTCATTATTTTTTGTCAAATGGGCGAGTGAGGTATTCAGTTAGTAGTTTTCACTGCGTGTCTAAAACCTACAAAAGATGTATTATAAGCTATTATATGTGTTTTACCAATGAAAGTACATCATACGGTATAAGAAATGGCGGCCATCTTGGATTTTCTGCTGCCATACTTTTAGCTCACCTAGGGCATCTCGGGCCTTTGATGTTTTGGACTCAGGATAGGGGCCTAGTCTACATCAAAGTATCGTTCCTGAAAAAATCAGCTAGTAGTAGTAGGCCTAGGCCCTACTCCCCCTAGCCTGGGCTAGGGCCTACCCCGCGAAGGCCGAGGCCTAATCACTATACCCGCCGTCAGATTAACTTGTATCGCATGTTTTTTGCCGATTTCTCAGTCAATTCTCAACCGATTTTTATGAAATTTTGCAAGGACTATTTTCGAGTCATGCGGCGACTATCGTGAAATTTTCGTAGGGAAATATTGTATAGCTAAAAAGTTAGACCATCTGGCATGTAATGCAATTAAGGGCTAAAAACAAACTTCAATTTAATCAGTTTAATGGGTTTTTAGAGGAACGTCGTAATTTCAAATTTACTACATGTCAAATGGTCTAACTCTCGAACGACATAATATTTTTTTATGAAAATTTCACGATAGTTGCCGCATGACTCGAAAATAGTCCTTGCAAAATTTCATAAAAATCGGTTGAGAATTGACTGAAAAATCGGCAAAAAACATGTGATACAAGTTAATCTGACGGCGGGTATAATCAGAGAAAGAGTCAGTAGGCTAGTCTACTAGTTTACGGTTAGACAGCTGCAAGCCTGTACAAAATTTTAAACAGATTAATTGCTGTACCTGTCAGTGACCTTTTAACCCCAGCAGATGAAAGAACTCGTGGTGGACATAAAAAATCATGCAAACATATTAGAGCTAACACCACGCTGGGACAAAATTCTTTTTTGTACAAAACCATACCCGATTGGAATCATCTTCCACCAGCTGCTATTGAATCCAGATCAATAGCAGCTTTCAAGAGCCAACTGAGCGATTAGTCTGGTCGGCCGCTCAGCACAAACCCTTCGCCTGATACTCCGTGAGAAGGACTGCGAAGTTCACCCTTTAAAGGTTAAAGCAGCTATTCACAGAATACAAGTGAGCACATCCACCACGCCCTCCCTCCTCAGTGGGCCTGAGTGATAGTGTCAGTCACTGTCACTGACAGCGTTTTCTCCGTATTATTAATTCACGATGGGCGATAATATGTGAAACTGGTGGCCAGTGAGGCGGAATCAGAGTACGAGAGAGGGGTAGCCTAGGCTAGATCACAATAGAAACTCGTCACAATACATGAGAATACATCATCATAGATTATTGCGCTCTACTCAATCTAATTATTACATGTAATCGATTATGTCATCATCTTGAATTCAAGAAAGCAAAACAATTCGATGTGATGAAGCATGGTTCCCAAACTAGGTCATGTTAGACTCAGTAGAAAATTTGGCCGAAAGTGATTGGCTTGTATGTTGACAAACTGTGTCAGGGCGCACAAAACGGAAACGGATGTCACTCGTGGGCAGCAAGCACCTGCTCGATTCTTGCATCAGTTTCTTTATTTTCATCCGATCTAAAACAGATTGAACTGTTAGTCAAGATGACGACAGAAGAGAAAAAAGATAAGAAGCAGCCGCATTTGGCAAATCAAGATCTAGAAAATTTAGTAAGTTGACCAACAAGTTGACAATTGAAGTTTGAACTGTCAGTCCGACGCCGGCGAAGTCAAACAACAGACAACACCGTCACCGTCTCCGTCCGTCATTTCCGTCAACGCCACTGTGACTGGTCACGGCGGCGCCAGTCGCCCAGTGGTAGGGTAGGCTAGACCCTACCGTGTTGTACTGTTACTGTTAGTGTTACCGTATGGGTATGCCGGCCTAACATTACACTGATGAGAGTGTAGACTAGGCCTAGCCTATCAGTCGTCAACTGGGTCGAGACACCCCCCGAATACAGATATTTTTTTTAAATTTCATAAAAAAATAGGCCTACACTACAGTAGGCTAGTAGTCTATAGTAAAAGTCACTTTAAATCTGTCACTTTCGCGCTGCATGTTTTTCGCTCTTTACTCATGCAATTTTCATCCGATTTTCATGAAATTTGACAAGAGCTAGTTTTCTGAAAATTTCAGGGAAAAATATTATGTCGTTTTAAAGTTAGACCATTTGACATGTATTTTTTGCGAATTATGATGTCCTCTATAAACTCATTGCGAGCTATCAGCTTCACTCACGAAATTCCACTACATGTCAAATGGTCTAACTTTTGAAATACTCATTCAAATTTCACGAAATTTTCAAGGTGGGCGCCGGAATAGTTGAAAAGAGTGCTTGCAAAATTTCATGAAAATTGATTTAGAATTGACTGAGATTTTTGGCGATTTGACCGTCAATTCTAGACATAAACCAGGTGGGGGCCGACCGCAGATTAATTTAAAGTATGTACTTCCTTTGAAGTACGTACAAGAGGTGTGCTGTACGTCGATCGAAGTACGCATACAGCCTCATTTTGGCTTGATAGGGCACTCACTTGTTGTTTCCCCATTCATTTGCAACACATTATTTTATTGGTCCAATAGACAGAGTCTGTCCAATGATAATCAGGCTACTAAATTTACAGGAGTTCTGACTTTGTTAGAGGCCATCCTTTCAACTGTGAGGCTGAGAGTGCAACAAGAGGTAAACATATTTGTCAATTTGAAGTAGATAATATCTATTGCCAACTAAAAGAAATAATGGACTTTAGAAAAGATATTTTGAAATATTAAGTCACCACTTTATAATTATAGAGCAGTCCTATGTCTGGAATATTGGGAATGTGCTATTAAAGTTCCTCTATAGTCACATGCCTCATGGTCTGTACTTCCATTGAAGTACGTACTTCTTTTAAAGTACACCCTGTACTTCAATCAAGGTACGCCCTCAGTAGAACAGATATAAATTGAAATATATAATTTTCCAAACATGAAAAACAGTTTTGATAAAATGCATGTTGTACAATGAAATTTCCTCTTTCAACTATTTCTGGTTTCCATGATTTCACCTTGAGCAATTTGCACATTTTTAAATGAAGACCACTAGGCCTATAATTGACTTTGCAATTTCTGTTTCAAATAACTTTTTAACATTGCAAATGAAAATTGAAATGAAGAGAAATATTTTTAAATTATATTCATTGCGAGATCATCTTTGTCGCCCTTGGTTTTCTAAGGGTTTAACAGAACAATGACAAAATTACACCATGTTGCACCAATTAGATGCTTTAAATGAGTAGATCTAGATCAGCTGAGGACACACATTGTGAGCCCACCCACGCGTTCAGCTATGTCAACATCCACAGGGGTAGGCTGGGGATAGGCCTAAATATTACATCAACGTACTATAAAAAAAAAAGTCAGATTCACATTAAAATCATCAATCAGGATTTTTGAATTTCGTGGATTACTCATGTCAATTATCAACCAATGTTCATGTTTTTAATGTTCTCCAGGCTTGATTTTTAATTGAATGGACAATATTTTTTACAACACGTCCCTAATGTAGTGATATGCATACAGCTGAGTTGTGATCTTTATTGGTTACAGAAAGTGCAACATTCCACCTGTCGAAGTGTGAATTGTGTCACCACTTTTAAATCGTTGTGCTTAATCGCTGCTTCATCAACAACCACGCAACAAGGTTCTGCCTGTTTGACACAGATTGAAATTTTGTTGAATTATCACTTCATGATAGGCCACAATACCGCTGGGTTATGAGAGGAGCGATGCTAGTGTAATTGACTGACATGGAGTGGGCCTACGAAAATACAGCATGGCACCAACTTACAAACCACAAGACGTCATGGGCCGCAGCGGCACATTTTGTCTGAGATACAATATGAAAATATTAGCTGGCCAGACGGACCAGTCATAAGTTAAACTGACTGGCCCTCTTATAATTTCACTGGCCACGGGCCAACGCTTAAATCGACCCCTGTTAATAGCTTGATTATCAATGTTCAGAAATAAACCATTCAACCAATAACATCTTAAGTTGCAAAGGAGTAATAAAATAACAAATGAGAGTACCCATTTGTAAAAGTGAAGCTCAGGGTGTACGGACATACCTCAATCTAAGTACATACTTCAAAGGAAGTACGTACTTTAATTTGCGGTCAGCCCCCACATGTAAACCGATTTAGATCTTTTTAGGCCTAACGTTACTTCAAATTTTACATAGGCCATTTTCTATCAAATCCTAACACAGTGTCAGTAACGTTGACAGCCTTGAAAATTTCGTAAAATTATATAGGGCCTAGCGTATTTAAAAAATAAGACCATTTGACATGTAGTAGGTTGAAATTACAACCTATTAAACTGATTCTATAATTTTATTACATGGCAAATGGTCTATTTTTAAATATTAACTATAATTTTGCGAATTTTTTACCGCTGTTAGGATTTTGATAGAAAATGGCCTTTGCAAAATTTTAAGGAAATTGGTTCGAAATTGATCGGAAAATCGCAGAAAATCATGAGATCCTGGTTGATCTATTTTAGTTTGACTGCGAGTATAGTCCATGGGCGCCTACAGTCTGTTTCACCAGATCCTCAGCCCTGGGAGTAGCCTTTTTTCCATTTTCTCGGTCGCTCAAGATCAAAATTTTTCTCAGATAAGTTTTTCCTCTTCCCCTAACATCCCTGATAATTTTAAAATATTTCTCTTCATTTCAATTTTCATTTGCAATGTTAAAAAGTTATTTGAAAATTTTCCTGTGTATTCCTATTTTGGAAGTAAGACCATTTGGCATGTAAAACATGTGAAACAAGCGCAGCCTGCTGTCGCCGAGTAAATTCTTAAAAAAAAAAAAAAAAAAATTATTATTATTTTAAAAAAATATTTTTTTTTTACTTTCGTTTTGTGGTGTCTTTCTATTTGCGCTTTGAAGATAGCTAACTGACTGATTTTCTAATATAATGGCTTATAATATTAGTTGTTCATCATATGTTTTTTTGAAGAAAAACGTGCCAGATGTTATGCAGCAGTCAACGAGTTCCCCGACACCCCCCACCGCGGGGTTATGTAGGGGATTTGCTATTTGAGTGTCCCAAAAACACAAAAGTCCCCACAACCAGGGGCACATTTTATGTCAAAACCCCCTGATAACCCCCAGGTAAAACTCCCACCCAACAGGGTGAGATAAATCTCCTGGTTTGTATTTAAAAATGATTTCTATGAATAATAATCATTAAGTGCCGACAGACCTACTTCATTGTGTAACTTTTAAATTAGTATTAGAACACAATTATAATACAATTTGTAATCAACTACTTAGTCTAGAAGGCCTATTTGGCCCGAGACCAGTAAAACCTCTGGCGGGCCAGTAAAACCCTCTTAACTACTGGTCCTGCGGACCACTGATATTAAATCACGAATAATTAAGTGATAAGTGTTTTTTTCACGCTTTAGCATATGCCCAGTCCCAAGGCTAACATGATTGCATGGTCACATGGTGCCGCGGAACGGCAGCCGCGATCTCCAGCAGGTTTGAATGAAGCTGCCTGTTTGTTTGAGATAGCTAGCCCTGAATTAGGCTGCCCGGGCCTTCCTACTTTTTCGACTGCCGGTAGGGTCAAATGCTCAGGGTTTGTTTGTTTGTTTGGTTAGCCAGCCCTGTAAGCGGGCTGCACGAGCCTTTCAAAAATGTTGCTTGCATCTACACATGCCTAGCTAGTTTAGCATGAAATGCTGTCAATCTCGCCCCAATAAAACCAAGTAATACTTAGGCATAAGAAATGAGCCAACACCGAGCCGATAAAAATCACTTATCAAACATGTGAATGCCAATTGGCCAATCACTAATTAAGATGTCGGCACACCGGACGGCATTTTCTAGATTGGGATATCTCAACTACTTATTCATTATTTTTACTGTAGATTCGGAAAGCCCTTCTACTAATCACGATTTCCCGATATCTGAAATTTTAGAAATATAGAATGAGAAATGAGGCAACTACGAGCTGTTAATATTGCCGATTAATTGGCCAGTCGAAAATGATGATGCCGGCGCACTGGGCGTGGCTTTGTAGATCGCGATATCTCGGTCGTTTATTTCTTAATTTTGTTAAAAATTTGCGAGGTCCTTCTAATAATACTGGTTGCCTACCAGTAAAAAATTAGAAAAATAGAATGAAAAATTAGCCAAAGATGAGCCAATACATATTGATCAGAAATAGTTTCTGTGTCTTCATCTACATTACGGAACGTCGCTGGTTTAAGCCAACCGTTCTGTTTTCATTCAACGTCAGAACAGCCCAAAATTAGTTAGAAGGATCTCGCCCTCCACTACGTTCCGGGTTAGAACGCAGCATGTATCTGAAACGTAAGATACTCACATCGTCACAAATGGTTAAAATGGCCGAATTATTTTTCGGGAGGTGTTTTAAAAATGCTCTCACAAGATAAATAACTGAGCAAATGTTTCAAAATAAGCTGAGTGGCTTCATAAAACGTCAGTAAGTTAGGTGAAGTCAATTAAAAGATATTTCAAGGGCAGTAATAGGGGTTAAATCGATCGCGTGTCGCATATGACGCTAGGTCTTACTATTCAGATAGGCATTGCTTGCTAACCCGTAACATGTGGAGGGTGAGATTTTGCTAACTACCCGAAATCGACCCCTGACCATGTTATCAAATGCTTGAAATTTGCTATTTTTTATGGATTAAAGCTTTTAAGCTGTGTATAATTTTCGCAACAAAACACTGAAGGTATTATAATTGTAATTATAGTACTCTAGCATAGTCAACTGAACAGACAATATTTTTCTAGTTTTTTTTAGAGATTGTTGTGTAATGTTATGGATGTATATATATAATGTATTGTTATTTTCGAACAAAATACAGTAACACTCACTGTAAGAAAAAGTTTACACAAATTACATTGTTCAGCGTTTATTTTTTATGGTCAATCAGGACTATTAAAAGTCTGGCAGGACCACCAAAATCTGTGGAGTGGTGGTCCTGTGGACCAGTGCTCTGAAAAGTTAGTTTCGACCCCTGAAGGCCCTAAAACATGTAAAAGTGTGTTTTTGGATGTTTTGTGTAGACTTCCCTGGCATTCCACATTTTGTCATACTCATTTCTTTCCATGTATACTAAACAACATCTTAATGATCTAAATAAATGTGTTTTTTTCTTTTCATCTTAGAAAATGATATCATAATATTCTCCAAAGAAAACATTTTTGTCATTTTTTCACAGAATTTTCCTCAAAATTAGGGCAGTTGTATCTGTAAATCCATTATTATACAAGTATGGCCTATCAAAAAATAGAAAAAAACATGGATCTGGGTTTTCTGTGTGAGCATGAAGAAAACAGTACTTAGGGAGTTTGACTACTTAACTTTGTATGACAGTCATCAATGATGTATGTATTTTGTTGTAGGATATACCAAAATTAACTCCTTTGACACCAGAAGTAATTAGTCGGCAGGCTACAATCAATATAGGTAAGAACAGGCAGTCAAACAAATTTATTGTACATACATAAACCACTGTACAGATGATAACGTATATTTCCAGTTAGTAACCGCATTCTGGTTATAAACCGCACTCAAACTTTTAAAGTTCACCTAGTGTCCCTTTCAATAGTTCTGAGTCACAAAAAAGCTTGGTTACAAACCGCATCCCAACTCTTCCCTTATATAACAGGGCCATTATAATTCTGCAGGACTGGCAACTCATGTATGATGTAGTTTTAGAGAGACACATATTGTTATAGTATTAGTACTCCAATTGGTAACCATATTGCATCATTATTGCAGCTGACGCCATGCTTAAAAACTGTAACTTAGTCCTATATCTGACTGTATTGCAATAATATGCTTTCTATCAGACAATAAGGTAATATTGTATTGTAGCAATAAGCCTACATATTTTATATTTTATTGCCACAGTATTATATCTGGGGGCACACATGTTGTATTGGGTTTTGGGTAAATGACTTGTGTTTGCTGGTTTGTTGTGTAATAACACCAGGGTCGCTAATCACTTTGTCTTTGTTCTTCTCATCACACTAATTAGGATGCTGAGGCTGACCATGTGACATCAGTCCCAATCACTTTGTGATTGTAAACATTATAAGTCACCTTCGATCAATTTACCCGATATCACTTGACTATCAGCTGTGAAGTGAGAGGGCAAGGTCGACCATCCATGGCATTTACTGGTCACTGCACAAACGCTGACTGACTGGTGAGAATGTACCATGACCAATCATTGATTAAACTTCGGTTTCAGTAGTGGCCTCGGTGTCACCAAAAAAAATAAATGGCATGTAATATTTTAAAAATTCTTCGGACCCTCCAACGACTTGAGTAGGAAAAAGAAACCTCCTTTTGTACCGCATGCCCCCTGCAGCGCACTGCATGGCCCTTTTTGAGTGCCTCATTTCAAACCTGGAGAAAACACTGTGCCATCCTATTTTTCTGAAGAAAGTGGTATGAGAGGTGACCGTCGTTGGGAATTTGAAGTTGCAGAGCATGGATTCACAAAACAATTTTTTCTGGGAAATACAGGTGGTCAATGATTTTACTAAGAAATACAAAGCGCCTCTTCTGACCTTGAGAACACTTTCAACCATCATTGCTAACAGCCATTTGAGCTGTTAGTCACTCCTGGAACACATTTTAGGCAGCTCAGGGTTACACTGTCACCCTTAGACTGAACACTGAGAATGAGTGTAGCTCAGGGTCTGCCAAATGGTACCTTGGTAATGCCGAGCTGTTTGCTTCTAATCTTGAACACCAGTTGATATATGTTACGACTTAAATTTCACAAATAACACAAATTCAAACTTTTGCGGATGAAAATTTAAATTTCTTAGCTAAGTGTTCTAAGGGCAGGGCACGAAATAAGGGTGTTCCGGGCTTCCGAGACTACCTATTTTGCCGTCGGACAACCCAGTATCAATCTCGGTGCTTCCGTTGGACAAACTGTCAAAAATTGATAAAGATTTACAAAAATATGTAAATTGTTTCTCAGTTCTGTGCACAGCGCATTAGCCCTTTAACATGTGAAATAATCAAGAGATTTGCAGGGAATCACCAGCTATGGCTTTAAAATTAATTTATTTTGAAAAATAAAAATTGTTTTTTTATGTCCCAAAATTCGGACAACTAAAAAATCGTGCAGACAACCTGAAAATTGACCTGGTGGTCTTGCGGACAACCAGGTCACCAATCCTTATTTTGTGCCCTGAAGGGTTAAAGCCCTCAAACGGCTAATCATGACTATAGTCGTTTTTAATTTATTTTTTTTGCTGATCAAATCACTTATCATGGTTATAAAATCGGAAATGAAGTGACTTTAAACATCAAGATTTGCATTTTTGTACTCTCTTATCTCTTAATAGACTAAGAAGAGCGTTCAGAATAAAAGCACCTGTTGGAAAAATCCTCTTTTTTTGGTTATAAAACCTGTCCACAATAAAAGCACCTCTTGGAAAAAAAATCCCATCATGATATGTCAAGGTATCTGAAATAAGGTTGGACATCATTCTATTCCGTGCATTTTGTATTCTTCAGGTATTTGTGTACATGTATCTAATCCTTGGACCACATTCTAGGAGAAAATTTGTATTAACCCTTACACTGCTATGGGCGACTAAAATGGCCTAAATACACCAAGCTCAGCCTGCTATGGGCGACGCCCAGTAAATACTAAAAAAAAAAAAAAAAAAAAAATCATTATTATTTATTTTTTAAAAAACGAACCTGACCACAACAAATGAACCTGTATGGAAAATAGGCCGCCGTTTTTACAAACGAACCGGTTCGTCTATTAGGGACAAGAGTGTAATTTCCACCCCCCTTGAAGTTGTGGGTCGCGGTATAGAGACAAAAGTTTTCAAGTTGGTGAATTTTTTATAAATTATCTTAGCGGGATAAGGGTTAACCCTTTCAGGCCTGCATTTACCAATGTCATCTTCATCCACTACAAGCCGCGAATTGCTGTCGCAATTCTCGACTTGTAGTGGATGAAGATGATTTAATGTGGTTTGAAAATTAAAGAAAATTACCATGTATTGGTAAACCAGTTGCGTGAAAATTTTCGTTCTAAAACCCTTGAATGTAAGAAAATTAAGTCTGTTTTCAGGGATGTAAAAGGATGCTTTAATGCATCGTGAGGACTTAAAGGGTTAATTTGAGTTGCTATTAAATTTACATTAAACTTTACATGCACAGTAAGTTTACCATGCCCAGACATAACTTGAGGTCCCAGTGATTGTTGACCTAAGCAAGTTCTATGGCCTAGAGCTGTCTTTCCCATCACTTTGAGATTGAGAAACTGCTACTGCACTTCCCACCTTGATGTCAAACCTGATTGTTTGAAGGATTTAATTGTGCACTTTTATGCTTTAAAAATGATGTATTTTAATATGATATGTGCATTTTTTTCTATTTGAAAATATGTTAGTTTTTTTGCAGGCACAATTGGTCATGTGGCCCATGGTAAATCTACACTTGTGAAGGCTATATCTGGGGTGCAGGTATGATATTGTCGTATCTATACTGATAGATTTGTTATTTATTTAATAAACCTTAGAACACTGATGTCAACTACAGTAGACATTCTCTGTTTTTTTAGCACCTGCATAACCTCTGATAACCAGTTGTTAAAAATAAAATATGCCTTCAATCTTGAAACACTGATATATGTTGGGACTTAAATTTCACAAACAACACAAATTTTCAGTCACTTGAAGTTATGGATCGCGGTAGCAAGACACAACTTCAAGTGACTGAAAATTTAAATTGAATGGCTCAGTGTTCTAAGGGTTAACACTTTCAGTGTGGGGACCGTCTTTTTACGTCGGAATCTGACATCTGTAGACGGTCCCTGCACTGAAGGAGTTAAAATATTTATATTGGTCGTAGTCTAGATAACATAGGTATTTAAATAAAGCGGGAAGAGCTAACCGAGACATTTATGATGCTTTCACATTAAAAAAACCTTTAGTCTCGATGGTTTAAAGAAAAATAATTAATCGTTGTAAGAGTTAAGCATCCTCCTTTAGAGCAAATGCTTGCTTTTTTGCATTGTTTGTCCACTGCTACAGTGTACACCGCTGTGTGCACAACCACTACATTCTGTTTTGCTCTCTGCGTCAAATGTATGCCAATTTATTCTTGAGAATGAGTTCTTCAGAAACAGTGTGATTTATAAATCTGATACCTCTGCGTCAGATGTAAAGAATGCTCCTTTTAAGACACTATATATATTGCCCTGCCCCCAATTAAACATTGGCATTAAGCTAACAGTCTTTCCCTGGCTCACCTTTTGACTTTTTCCCATAGATGTAATGAGTCCTATCTACATCAACTAGCGCACAGACTACTAAACATTAGAAAGGCATTCATAATCATGATAATAAGCTTTTGAAATGAGGTTTTCCAGCGGACAATCAAGTCTGAAATTCAGGTTGTCAACCAAAATTTCAGGTTGTCTGCACAAATTATTTAGCTAAAGCACACAGTTCAGCATTTTCAGTTTAACCCTTTAAACGTGGGGACCTTCTTTAGTCTGTAGACATATTAAACGTCACATTCTGATGTATAAAGTCTATCCCTGCACTAACAGACAACCTCCTGGTAGCTACTGTTGTCAGACACAAATTCTAATTATCTCCCACAACCTGAAATGCCTTATTTTGAATGATGTAGAACTACTAAAAAGTTTACAGTGAATATCTGTGGCACAGTGAAGATTCTCGCTGCTATGTGAGTAGCTGTATGCACAACTGCCCACTGACTGTCATTCCCATTGAATTTCTGAAACACAAAAGATTGGCAGTTTTATTTCCTCAGTTTTTCAAATTTTGACGAAGAGCATATTGTTGTGATAAGGAGCTTCTGATGATTTGTCTGTCTGTCCATTTGTTTGCAACTATTGGTCCCAAAACTTGACTTGCACTACTGGGATTAACATTAACTTAGCATCCAGGCTGACCATGTCTTAAAGTAAAACTTGACATTCATATGACCTCTTTGACCTTGCATCTCTATGTCTATCATCTATGTGCTATGTATATAATTATACTATCAGAAATGCATTGTAATATGCATTTCTGATGCTATATACTTTAAAATTATACGTTAAAATATTGAAAGACAATTTTCATTTACCATGCATACCTGCAGTTGAGGATCACCAGTCAATTGTTTTAAGATAAAATTAAACTTAGCTAGAAATTCAACTATGCCTGAAATCATGACATAACATACCACTCTTGAATAATTGTTGACAATTGTGAAGAACTTCACTTGAACTATTTTGAAGCACCAAATTTATCTGTCAAATTTAATACTGATAATATATTTTTTTCAGACTGTTCGTTTTAAGAATGAGCTGGAGAGAAACATCACAATTAAACTTGGTTACGCCAATGCAAAAGTAAGTGTACAATTTACGATGCACAATTTCTAATTACCTTTTTACTGTGATTGGTAGGACATAATATATTGTAAAAAATAGTATATTATATATACCCTGATGACATCGCAAGGCTCTGACACAGTGACCTCCATTTTTAAATGTAATACTGTAGTTCTGATACGATCAAAAGTTTACACCTGCTGAAAATGGCCTAGTTTTCGTAGCCACTTGAAATATTTGTGTCAATTTCATGGCATCCGAGTTTTTTCCGTAGGCGGCGCGAGTGTCGATTTTACACAGCTGGCTGTGGAAACAAAATCGCGGTCAGTGTAACTTGGCCTCGCGCAGTAAATGAGTTAGGCGGCCCAGTCAAACTGGGTATATTATATATAAAAACAGTTTCCATGCAACCCCTGGGATTCATTTATTATGTGCTCAGTAGATAGCTGCCACCATCACGAATGTGAAATTTGTTTTTACTGGCTAGCTATGAAAAATAAACATCATTATTCATTCAGTGTGAAAGTGTTATGTTGATGTTACGAAGTTGGGGGCAGGTTGATGGCGTTGCCTCAGATGTTCGTCTGTCCGGCCGTCTGTGTGTCCGCATGTATCTCCTACTGGCTATAATATATACATGTAGCTATACTAGATATAGATACAGTATATACATACATATAGATAGACTATTGCACAATAATATTTCTTTTTATCTACAGTATAACGATTGATATTGTCAAAGTAACAAAGTATTGTAGTGTGATGATAGCATGCAAGTAATTCATGTTTTATTGTGGAAAAAATCCTGTATACTGATATGCATTTGAAAATGTATTTTTTTTAGGTTTACAAATGCTCAGAACCCTCCCACCCACGGCCTTCCTGTTACACTTCAAGAGGTAGCTCCCACCTAGATGAATTCCCCTGTGATTACACAGGTTGTAGAGGGAAGTTCAAGCTCATCAGGTAATTAAGCATCCCCAATACTATCGGGATGCTTCTAGTGTATAGCTGCGGGTGTCCCTACAAAGTTAAATACTGGCCACAGTACATGATTTATTATGATGCTATAAGGAGGTTTTCATGGCTGTATCATAATGCATTCCCTGGGGTGCATGTATGTGCTCCTTAGAAAGGTACATGTACCCATGGCAAGAATGTGTGATTGTGATATCTCCAGAACCACTCAGCTGATTCACTGGCCCCAAAATAAAAAGAGTTGGGTTGTATTTCACTAATGATTTTGTATCTGGGCATTTGAAGTTGTGTTCTGTTAACGTGGTCCACAACTTCATATGACGTAAAATTACTTGGATTTGGAAAATTAAAGTCGCATTGTATGTAAGTTTCACGGGATTAAAGACATTTTTCAGTTCTAGAAACTGGTTGCTCAAGTTGAAGTAACATCACAGAAATACTACAGTATATTGCTTGTTAGTAACCGCATCCTGGTTAGAAACAGCACCCAATACTTTAAAATGTACCTCAGCGTCTTTTTTGATGGTTTGATTTTCAGTAAAATTCAAACCTCATCCCAACTTTACCGTTTAACAGGCAGCGGTAATTCCTCCCGGATACTCCCATAGTTTACCCAGACACGTGGTATTCAATTGTACTCTAGCGGTATTTCGTTTTTATCGCAGTCAACACCATAAGGCGTTAATCTCCCTAGCCATGTTGACAGTCAGCTTGTTTCTCACGGGAGACTCAATATAGCGGGGCAACGTTGTGGACAGTGTGCCAGCATTGAGAAACATGCATATAGATTCTGTTGATTACTGAGAGATGAGAATAGATTAGTGGATTTACAACAAATTAAAAGTGCTGGTTTAATGTTGGGCAGACGTCTGTACAACACTCGTCATTGTATCATGTTTGCTGTGAGCAGTCGACATATTGCTGCCAAACCTGACCATCCAGCAAAGACGTTAGGTTCTCCCGGTATTTCAATGTTGGTCCAGAGTCGCAGACGGTGGATCGACATTGAACTAGTATCAGCGAAGTGACACGTGTTTTTTGGTCTGATGTGTTATATCGCTGCGAGGCGTTTCGTTCTTCCCGTGACGCTAATTAGTCTGTTGAGGCTGACAGTCTCGGTCCTACAGGGGATCACAATATTGTCATATATTACACCTGTGGCATTGAAAATCTTTTTAAATCATTATAATTCAACACTAAATTAATAAAAATATTGTTAAAGAAATATTATATTTGAGTTTGGCTTTTATGTATATTTTAATTCATTTGTTGATTGTCCATACCGCCGATAAATCAGCTTAGATGCGCATATAAACGAAGCTGGCCTAACAGTAAGTCCCAGCTAATCTAAGGCATTGAGCCAATGTCGGTCTAATCTTGGTTCATCGTCTATGACGCTTGCCCAACATTTGACAAACATTGGTACGTCTGTTTTTTGCTGGGTCTAACATCAAGTTAATATCGGCTGACTGTGTTTACTGAGATGACAGCATCTGGTAGAAAAGTGTACAGTATGTATAACGTCTCACAAAGCCAAAAGGCTGTAGTCATGGTAGTAGTGGGGCAGATAGGTGAAACAATCTTTCAAATGGTGATACAAGCACCAAATTTGGCATAAACACTCCCCATAGGCCCCTCTTTCGAAAAAAGCTGTTAGCCAACTAAAATTCAAAATGGCCGCCATTTTTCAAGATGGCCGCGATTTTGGTCTAGAAAAACTACTTTTCATCATAACATTTGACTCACTGTACGGAATTTAGTGATGTTGGGCTCAAAATATATGTTTTTAATCATGCAGACTACGTATTTGTTACTTCAAAATACCAAAGGGTGGCCATTTTCCAACTGTTCACTTTACAAACAGTTAATGCCCATTAGCTTTCCACGCCACTATCGCCGCCCTTCGCTTTGTACTTCTACAGCTCTAATTAAACTGTTATGACGACGATCTCAGCCCTACAAACAATCGCAATACCTTGATATTTTTTTTAAATTATCTTCCGTCGTGATATATTTTATCAACATAAAAAGCTGTTTCTGCTTTTAGCACACACATATGTTGCAATTTACATAATTTACGTTCAGTTTAACAGTCTTTCCCAATAAGGTCAAAATTTCACTGGACAGTAGGTCCTGTAAACTGGAAACTTTCACCAGATTAAAAGAAATTTCACCAGGTAGTCAATGGCCGATTCTCACCTTGTGAGACCAAAAAACGACCAAAAAACGAAACTGACCAAAAAATAACCGGATTGTAGGTCAGATGTTGCTGGGTATTTTGCCAGACCTACTTCTGTTTTACCAGACATGTCCGGTCGGTCCGACATTATTGTGAAAGACTGATTTAATTGATATAGCTTATTTTATTATTCACATCGGGACGCAGATGGTTAATAGACTTCACAGCCAGGCGACCAATGCAGGTGACAATAACTGTCAGTTGGTTGCCAGTCCCGGCAAACACTCCTATTTCGACTCGATTCACTCAGAATGCCTGGTTGTAAACTGCACCCTAAGTTTTGCTTTTTTTAGATACCAAACAAATTTCCAGTTATAAACTGCAGTTACTAACATGCATTATACAGTAGTATGGTTAGTATAGTCGACATCAGTGTTAAATGTCACCTTAATCTGAATGATGGAAGATGGGATACATTCACTTGCAGAAAGTGTGAATTTTTTTCTTTTTCCAGGCATGTATCGTTTGTGGATTGTCCCGGTCACGACATCCTTATGGCCACCATGCTCAATGGCGCAGCTGTCATGGACGCAGCCCTTCTTTTAATAGGTAGGTATAGATTGCTTCACTTATCTGTATTGTTGGTGGTAGTACGGTATTTGTATTTTAAAAAAACACTCCTTGCAGCCTGGGTGTTTGTTGTCCCATTATAGTAATCACGCATTGTTTAGTCAAATATCATTGTCAAACACAGCGAATGCGATTCGACACAGGTCAAATCACTCTGTCTCGGAACACTTGGTAACACAAGTATCAATTGTGTGAGAACATCTGTACAGCACCTGCCTTGATTTTTTCAATTTCAAGAAAATTAAAATACTGCAAGGTTCTATCATGAAAAAACCCCACTGTTTGTTTTTATTTTGTCATTTGAGAGTCATGATAAATGAAAAATTTGGTCAGTTCAGTGGCGAATTTTTTTTTGAAATGTTATAACACAAATCACAACAACAGCGTGGGTAGTTAAAGGGGTAATGGAATAATGTTTTCACATTTAAGTATTTTATATTGTAAGATGACTTTCAAATTCAGGAAAGTATAATAGGGCCTACAGAATTACAAATGTTACAGATAGATATGAAGTAACTTTGGAATATCCATGCAGAAAATACTTACAGTCACTATATTTTTTTGTGTTTTTGTTATAGCTGGAAATGAACCTTGTCCGCAGGCGCAAACATCTGAGCATCTAGCTGCCATAGAAATTATGAAACTGAAGCACATTCTTATCATGCAGAACAAAATAGATTTAGTGAAGGAATCCCAAGCTCGTGAACAGTATGACCAAATTATTAAATTTGTACAAGGTGAGATTATTTGTCCCAAATGTTCTTACCGGGGTATTTATGTTTTTCTCTAGAAGTTACTTTCTTTATCATTTAAGCATATGCTGATTTTGCTGTCATATTATAGAATTATGATGTGATTATTATAATAAATGGAAGGTTATGTTCCTGATATCTTCAGGGAGGTAATTTTTCTAGAATTCCTTTTTCTTATAATTAAACATTTCATATTTGTAAATTTTGTTCAGTCCAAAAACTATTTGCTGGCTGTAGGGACTACATGGTTTGATTGCTGAGCATTCATTTTTTTATGATTTTTTTTCCACAGGTACTATAGCTGAAGGTGCTCCTATTATACCCATCTCTGCACAGCTGAAATATAATGTTGATGCTGTATGTGAATATGTAGTCAAGAAAATTCCTATCCCACTTAGAGATTTCACGTCAGAACCACGTCTAATAGGTAAGACATTAAAATACCTTTAGTCAGGGGGCCAGGAGCTGAACCTGGAAAGTGGGTCCAAAGTTTTTTTTTCAATGTTTTCATATTATATAGGTATTGTACACTATGAAACCGCGTGATGGCATTCTCACAGCATTGAGCATTTTTAAATAACGCGTTTTACATTTTTTCGCCTATCGCGGTACAAAATAGTGGTTTTAGGTGATCGGGAAAAACAGAAAATCCCTGTATATATTCACATAACTGATAGCTATTAGTTTGATTTTTTGTATATTTATGTATATTAATAATAAATATCATTGGGTCAAAGGTCAAGGCTATAATTCAAGGTCAAATGTCAATAATTCAGGTCCATCATGCCTAATTCAGTATCGTTTGTATATTACACCCTCCACATTTTTATATGTTTATATAGCTGAACCTGCATTCATTGTCTTATAATTTAGGTTTTTGTTATGATGTTCCATGCATCTTGATAAACAAGATAACCTGTCGCTCACCTATTCTCGTTCCTCTAGGCCCCACTCCTAATGTGGCCTATTTTACCGTATATATTTTCTGGGATGAAATATAATGGTAACATTATATGGCTTGAATTGTGTAGCAATGGATTATACGTTGCCATTCTATTGTATGGGCCAGTCAACATGATTCACTAACCCAATGTTGGGTCATCATCTGCGACGCTGTCACACCATGAAATCACCATTAATGCGCTGCATTGACTCAACGCTCCCCCAATGTTTAGATGCCTGGCTGTTATTGAGACACACAGACAAAATTTGTGAGCCTTAATAAGGTAAATTTAAATGCCAATTGGCTAGCCTCTGTGTCAGGCATATGCCTAAATTGAATTATAAATTTGAATTTGAAAAATTTAAAAAAATATAAATTTTGTTCATCAATGACAATGCGGTTTGCATTTAACTATGACGTAACTATGTTCCATTCTTGTGGTATGAAAGTTTTAACAGATGAGTAAATAATTCATGAAATTTGTTTTCTTTTTTTTATAGTTCCAATATCACAGCATATCTATATCTGACTATATGGATACATCAATTATCAATATGTGGTGTAATAATTCAGAGGTTGCTGTAAACTATCAAAATTGTACGTAATCGTTATTTTAAAAGAAGTTCTTTATCTTAAACAAGTTAAATAATCAGCAATGACACCACCGCCTTTGCATCATTTTGTTATTTGCTATATATAATATTAAAATTGCTACTACCTTCCTGTTCATTGTTTGTTTAATCATCTTTTTAATGTGGTACTCGTATACATCATATTCTGATACAAGACGATGTATTACTGCTTAGTTGCTTCCATGTTTCATCAATATACTAATGGATCTAACTGGCTCAGGGCATTATCAGGGCATTATTCACCTGAAAATTTGTAAATGTTATATTTTCAAATGTTCCTTCAAGGCTTTCTCAGTTGATGGCAATAACATAATTATGTACAGGTGGTGCTCCCCCGGCCGACTTACTAACCACAGAATAAGTTCCTTACTACATCAACTGATCAAGCTAGAGATCATTAATATCCCCAAGCAGCCTTGTTGGATGATATTCAACATGATTCCATTACCAATGCATCCAGCCATAGCATCACATCGAGATAAGAAGGGTCCTGGCAGCAGGTTTGAAATGAGGTCAGAATATTCGGCAGTGACCAAGACCAGTTTGTTTGTGGCCAAGATCACCTTTGTGGTGGCTGAGATGATTTTTAAAGTGACTGTGATGGCGTATTTAATGGTCGAGTTTACTTCTGCAGTGACCGAGATCATTTTTTCAGGGGTTGACATAAGATTGTTAGTGGCCAAGATCACTTTTGTAGCGGCTGAGAAACTATTAAAGTGGTTGTGATCACTTCTTCAGAGCCAATATCACTTTGTAGTGGCTTAGATATTTTTTTCAGTGGCTGACACCAGTTTGTTTGTGGCCAAGATCTCATTTGTAATGGCTGAGAAAATTTAAAGAGGCTGTGATCACTTCTTCTTTGGCCAAGATCACTTTTGTAGTGGCTGAGATAACATTTAATGCGGCTGTCATCACTCCTTCAGTGGTCAAGATCACCTTTCTAGTGGCTTAGATAATTTTCAAAGTGGCTGTGACCACTTCTTCAGTGGCCAAGATCACTTTTGTAGGGGCTGAGATAACTTTTGAAGTCGCTGTGATCACTAAATCTTCTTCAGTGGCCAAGGTCACTTTTGTAGCGGCTGAGATAGTTTTTAAAGTGGTTGAGATCACTTCTTCAGCGGCCAAGATCACTTTTGTGGACGCTGAGATAACATTTAAAGTTTCTGTAATCACTTCTTCATTGCTCAAGATCATTTTTGAAAAATGGCTCCATAGAATGTAAAAATATTAATAAAAAATCTGTACTTAATTAAGTTAACATGAGAGAGAAGTCCTGCTGGTATTCACTAAAAACGTTGTAAATTGTTAAAATGGAGGGATAAAATACAAACTTCGCGCTGTGTTGTACATTTTCGTATTTAACAGAAATACAATATTATGCATCCACGTTAAAGCCCTTGATAGTAACTTTCAACTGATATCAAAGATGCTGGTACATTGTTTAAATTTTGGAACTCATTGGGCAAAAATATGAGACACAGTCTATTTTCCTGAGCCGAAAGAAAAGTGCTCAAATTTTACGTCCAACAAAAAAAAGTGTGTAATATGTTGAAATAGCTAATTATTTTTTACTTCCAAATGGGTTTATTTTAAGTCAACAATAGTTCTAGAACATGTTTGAATCAAAACTAAACATATATACCATACAAAAATCGGCTAAGAGAAAAGTATTTTGACTATTTACTGAAAAACTAATAAAAATAGGTAAAATTATGGGTTAAAATACCAACTTAAAGCTTGTGCATTTTTCAAAAATCAGACAGAAAATATGTTTCATCCACGGGAAAGCCTGTTCCAGTAGCTTTCTGTTGGTATCAAATATATTGATATAGCTTCACTACTCAGTGAGCGAAAATGTTTAATACGCTAGTTTTTTTCCCAATCTGAAAAAATCTCGCATAGCTCATGTACACCCTTGGCCATATTTCAGTAAAGCAGCTACAGTGACCTGTACAGGTTGATTCTGGCCCCTGAATAGTCCAACTACGGTATGTGAAAATAATAGTGGCCTAAAATCCCATTCCGGGTGACACCTTACCCCCAGCCACGTCTGGTCTAATAATCCAGCTGACGGATAAACAAACAGACAAACCATCCCGACTAAAAACATAACCTCTTATGGCGGAGGTGATAAACCACACAATGATTTCTTTCAAGAAAATGTATAAATCTATAAACAAAGATTTCGATGTTAAATGTTGACATCATTGGATGACGTAATATATATAAAATTTCAGAACGTATGGCCACAATTACACATTATATTATCTCGTCGATATATATATAAATAATTATTATTGCGGTACAAATGTTTTATAGTTGCTTTGCGATATCACATTGAGGTTCGTAATGAAATTCCCTTCATTTTGATCTGTCACACGCTTATATTATTATAAAATTAGATAACTGGTAATTGGGTTTATGCAAGACCTTGGGGTCAAAGGGTTCACATAACTCAAAACTTCTGGTTAAATCAATTTATACAATTATGAAATCACTTTTGCTAATATTGAATACATACTAGTTCAAATAATGGCAAATATAGATTAGGTTAGTGCTTTATATAAATATTTATATTTTTCGAACCGTGGGAAACCATTATTTTGCATCCCGATTGACATGATTTTATAAAACGTGTTATATAAAAATGCTCAATGTTGTGAGAATGCCATCATGCAGCTTCATGGACTACAATACCTATATAACATGAAAACACTTAGAAAAAAACTTTGGACCCACTTTCCAGGTTCGCCCAAAAATATGCATTTGACCCCCTGACTACTTGTATACGGCTGCAATAAACATGAATCCTTGGAGAAGTTTTAGAAGAAAGATTTTAGTCGCCCGGAGATTTTTTTTGTGTTCACAAAAACTGAAAAAACAAATGGTCAATTATTTTTTTGAAATTTGGTGACCAAAGGTTATTTTCAATTTGGAATCATCATAAATGTCTTAGTTAGCTGTTTCCGAATCATTTTATAACATATGTTATGTGTCTACAGCCATTATAAATTATTTAATACTTTCGGTGCAGGAATCAACTTAAGACGATCCCAGCTTTGAAAGGGTTAATGATGCTAGCAAAATTCGAAACGACCGCCACAGATCGGTTGCCAAAACTGAGTAAAAAATCATTCAAATTTTACAATCACATTCCCCACGATATGGAGATGTGCAGATTATTTTTTCAAGGTTTTACTGAAATTCAAAATCGTAGCCATGGATCAGCTTCATAATTTTTTGTTGGTGTGAAAACAATTTCAAAGTCAGAAATTATTCAAATTTTATGATCACATTCTCATCGATATGGAGATGTGTACGTGATTTTTCAAAGTTTTACTGAAATTCAAAATGGCTGCCACAGATCAAATTCATACGTTTTTGTGGGTGCAAAACCTCGAAAACTTGAGTCAGAAATCATTCAAATTTTACAATCACATTCCCCACGATATTGAGATGTGCAGGTGATTCTTCCAAGGTTTCACTGATATTTAAAATGGCTGAGACAAATTGGCTCTTTAATTATTTGTGATTGGCTTAAAACCTAATTTATGGCGGTTGATTCAAAAGGACTTCAGGTCTCTTGCTATTTATGAGATTAACCTAAAGGGATACAGCACAATATTTAAAAAGTTGTGAAACCTTTTCAGTTATTCGCTCATTTGATGTCAACAAACCTGGCTCTGAAGTGGAAGACTTAAAAGGAGGTGTAGCTGGTGGTAGTATTCTCCGGGGAGTACTCAAGGTTAGTTTTTACCCAAACTTTATTTTAAAGGGTAATTTTTTTTTTCGCATATGATCTTGCGATCCACATACATTATGAACTACATTTTTTTTACACTAATGTTGTTATTTATGAGCCAGAAATTCAGAATCTTGTTTCTTGAAGAAAATGAGTCATGCAAATCGGATTGTTTCTTGACAGCTGCTGCTTGTTGTCTGACCAAGTTTACTAAAATATATAATTAGCTCCCGCCGTCACCGTAGGTGAGCGAAGGGAGCTATGGATTCTACCTCTGTTTTTTTTTGGCCTCTTCTTTTGCCTATAACTTTGTGAGAAAATAAGCTAGGATAACAATTTTTGGTATGTGGGTTACTTCCAGGTGGCTAATGGACGGGTTAAAATATTTTTATTCTGAATTCAATACGCAAGGTTGCAGAGGAGAAAATGATGATGTTACGGCGTTGGGCCGTCCGTAAACAATTCGTTTCCGGAGCATATCTCTGAAAGTACTTGTCGGATTGTCTTCAAATTATACACACAACACCCCTAGGGGGTCTAGTTGTGCCTTTTGGGGTATTTGAACTTTGACCTACTTCTGGTTCAGAACTATGACCTATTTAGACGTTTTGACGCGCACTTTGTTTCCGGAGCAGATCTCGAAAAGTACTGGGCCGATGACAGTCATATTGCACATACATGTTCTCTAAGGTCCCTAGTTGTGCCTTTTCAGGTTTTTGGACCTTGGCCTTGAAGTTGACCCAGCACTTTGACCTAATTTATAACATCGGTAAATCCGACTGAAAGATTTTGCGGAATATCATGAAAACCGCTCAAGATAGCTACACCATTACTATAAAACAAATTGTGAGGTTTCAGGAGAGGATGCATCTTGAAAAATTTCATGTCGATAAAAATAAAAATGGCCGCCTATCGGCCATTATTCACCTCGACAGGCCTGATATTGGGGAATATCATGAAAACCGCTCAAGATAGCTACACCATTAATATCAAATAAATTGTAAGGTTTCAGGAGAGGATGCATCCTGAAAAAATTTGAAGTTGATAAAATTCAAAATGGCCGCCTATCAGCCATTATTCACCTCGACAGGCCTGATATTGTGGAATATCATGAAAACCGCTCAAGATATCTACACCATTACTATAAAACAAATTGTAAGGCTTCAGGAGAGGATGTATTTTGGAAAAAATCATTTTGTCAAAGTTCAAAATGGCCGCCAATCGGCCATTATTCACTTTCACATGGCCGTTATTTGGTAAACCGTGCTAGATGGCTAGACCATTACTATAAAACAAAATGTGTGATTTCAGGAGAGGATGCATCTTGAAAAAATTCGACTCGATAAAATTCAAAATGGCCGCTTATCGGCCATTATTCACTTTCACATGGCCGTTATTTGGTAAACTGTGCTAGATGGCTAGACCATTACTATAAAACAAAATGTGTGATTTCAGGAGAGGATGCATCTTGAAAAAATTCGACTCGATAAAATTCAAAATGGCCGCTTATCGGCCATTATTCACTTTCACATGGCCGTTATTTGGTCAACCGTGCTAGATGGCTAGACCATTGATATTTGGTAAACCGTGCTAGATGGCTAGACCATTACCTGATTACTATAAAACAAAGTGTGAGTTTTCGGGGGAGGATGCACCCTGAAAATTTTTAACTTACGAATTCAAAATGGCCGACAATCAGCATTATTTACCTCGATAGGCCTGATATCAGGTAAACCGTGCTAGATAGCTAGACCATTACTATAAAACAAAATGTGACGTTTAGAGAGAGGATGCCTTTTAAAAACTTTCGAATCAATCGAATTCAAAATGGCTGCCTATCGGCCACTATTTACTTTCACATTGCTGATATTTGGTAAACCGTGTTAGATAGCTGGACCATTACTATAAAACAAAATGTGAGATTACAAGAGAGGATGCATCTTGAAAAAAATTGACTCAATCAAATTCAAAATGGCCGCCTATCGGCCATTATTTACTTTCACATAGCCGGTTTTTAGTAACCGTACTAGATGGCTAGACCATTACTATAAAACAAAATGTGAGATTTCAGGAGAGGATGCATCTTGAAAAATTTTGACTTGATCAAATTCAAAATGGCCTCCTATCGGCCATTATTCACTTTCACATGGGCGATATTTGGTAAACCGTGCTAGATGGCCAGACCATTACTATAGAATGAAATGTGAGATTTCAGCTGAGTATGCATCTTGGAAAATTTTGACTTGATCAAATTCAAAATGGCCGCCTTTAGGCCATTATTCACTTTCACATGGCCGATATTTTGCAAACTGTGTTAGATGTTAGTCCTTTACTATAAAACAAAATTTGAGGTTTCGGGGGAGGATGCACCCTAAGTTTTTAACTAATTTATATCGAATTCAAAATGACCGTAAATCAGCTATTAGTTAACTCGATTGGCCTGATATCGGGTAAACCATGCCAGATAGGTAGACCATTACTGGGATACTGATTAGGATCATTAATTTCAATGGAGGTTTGCAATCTCTGACAGACTGTCTAGTTCTTATCTTACTCTTAGACTGGGCTTCTTAGACCTAGTTGTCTTGCGTCTTGATTTTTGACCTAGACTAGGACTACATTAATAACCCTATACAAAATTGCTTAAATCAAATTCTAATTCGGAGCGGGAGCTCCTGGACTTATGTAGTCTTGTTATATTTTTAATTAGCACCAAAAATATGGTGCTAATTATTTTTCAAGCTAGAGATCATAAGCTACCGGTATGTGTTTATAGCTATAAGGTACAGTAGTAAGCATTTGTAATAAACTAATAATTAGACCCTTGGTATTATCAGACATATCATGCATGGAAAGATAAAATATTTTTAAATTTGCATATATTCTCCTATTTTATGGCCAATAAATGAACATGGGTGTGTGGGGTTCCCAGGTTTGTGCAGTGATGCATCTAGCCATTTCTTACATGACCCTCCCAGAAAAATATGACTATTTATTAAGTCAGCCCGCCGCCGCCGCCACTTGTTTCTGCTCTCACTCGAAAACCCTTACTCAGATTATTTCCAAATATTTGCAGTATGCAAACTGGCCCTGGGAAATTTGCCTGGTGAATTTTTTTTGCGTTTTTCAGTTTCTTCAACAAAATCCAGGATGGCCACCAAAATCCCATGGCGCACGCTAGAGCTTGAACCGCTTCATCGATTTGTTTTATGTTTGGTTTAAAGGAAAGACCTTACCCTGGCCGTGAGCTGAAAAGCTTTTGGAGTGATTCTGATAATAAAAACTTTTGTTCGTTTTAGTATTTTAGCGGATATTTTTGCTCATTTTGGCCATGATCAACATTTTGTAATATAGCCATACACCCCTACTCGGATTATTTCTAAATATTTGCATTATGCCTATTGTCCCTGGGAATTTTTTTCTGCGTTTCTCAGCTTCTTTAACAAAATCCAAGATGGTCGCCAAAATTCTATGTCGCTCTCTAGAGCTTGAACCACCTTATGGATTTGTTTCATGTTTGGTTTAACGGAAAGACCCTACTCTGCACATGTGCTGATTAGTTTTTGGTGAGATTCTGATCATAAAAACTATAATTTTTTTACATATCAGAATTTTAGCGGGTATTTAACTTTTGTTCATTTTGGCTATCAACAAAATTTGTTAATTTATCTATACACCACTGCTCGGATTATTTCTAAACATTTGCAGTATGCACAGTGGCCTTAAGGAATTTGCCCTGTAATGTTTTTGGCGTTTTTCAAATTCTTTAGCAATATCCAAGATGGCCGCCAAAATCCTATGTCGCTCTCTAGAGCTTGAACCGCTTCCTCGATTTGTTTTATGTTTGGTTTAGCGGAAAGACCTTACCCTGCACATGTGCTGATTAGTTTTTGTTGTGATTCTGATAATAAAAACTTTTTTTTACGTTTCAGAATTTTAGCGGATATTTCAGATTTGTTCATTTTGGCTATTATCAAAATTTGGTAATATAGCTATACACCCCTGCTCGGATTATTGCTAAATATTTGAAGTATGCATATTGGCCCTAGGGAATTTGCCTGATAATTTTTTGGGGCGTTTTTCAGCTTTTTCAACAAAATCCAAGATGGCCGCTAAAATCCTATGTCACTTTCTAGACCTTGAAATGCTTCATAAATTTGTTTCATTTTTGGTTTAAAAGAATAACCCTACCCTGGATGTGTGCTTATTAGTGTTTTGTGTGATTATGATAATAAAAAGTTACATTTTTTTACTTTTTAGGATTTTAGCTGATATTTCAATTTTGCTCATTTTGGCTATTATCAAAATGTGGTAATATGGGTATACAGCTCAAATTTTATCTTTTGTGTATTCTCAGTGGCCCTGAGAAAAAAAGTCAGGAGAATTATTTTTCTTTTTTCATTTGCTCGACAAAATTCAAGATGGCCGACGAATCACATGTTACTTTGAAGAGCTTGAACTGCTTCACCGATTTGTTCCAAGGAAGCAACTTACCCTGGCCATTTATTGATTACATTTTGGTGCGATTCTGACATCACATATTCACTTGGTTTACATTAAAATTTGGTGACAGTACTGTATTTCTCTATAATTAATGTACTATTTGGGGATGGGTGGAGACGCAAGCTTTGCCCCTCAGGCAAATCTAGTTAAAAAATGCATATCTGTAAATAAGTATATTTTGATTAGCTGAACATCTATCACAAACTATTTTATGAATTTCAGTGGCATTTTATTTGTTCTGAAACTTGCTTGAATTGATATATACACGGCTCTAGCAAGGGTTAAGCTTGAAGGGATAAATCGCTAACCACTAATTTTCAAACAAAGTGTTCCCTGCCGTTTGTGAGCACAATTTTACCCTTCATGTGCGCCACGCTGCCTTTCCAATATGCAGAAGGCGTCACGCCCCTCTTGAATTGACGATTTTATTTAACCTTTCAAATCCTCACAATGCATCAAAGCATCATTTTCCATCTCTCAAATATGACTTAATTTCCTGAAACAATGAAACATTTCATAGAACGGTTTTAATAATGACAATATATTTTTTTCAATAGCCACCCACTTCAAGTCATCGTCATCCACTGCAAGTCGAGAATTGCGATTGACAGATTACAATGGCAAATTCAGGCTTCCAATTTTCCTTTTTTAGCTCCCGCCGTCACCCTAGGTGAGACGGAGGGAGCTATGGATTCTACCTCCGTTTTTTTTTTGCCTCTTCTTTTGCCTATAACTTTGTAAGAAAATAAGCTAGGATAACAATTTTTGGTATGTGGGTTACTTCCAGGTGGATAATTTTCGTTTCATTTCCCCTTGGTTAAACAGCAGCAAAATTATTCTTAATTACTGACAACCTTATATAGATCTCCAACTTCACCCTACTATTAATACCATGAATAAATGTAATGTTGATCTTGTTTGTACATGTTATAGGTTGGTCAAGAAATTGAAGTTAGACCGGGTATTGTATCCAAAGATGCAGAGGGTAAATTGACATGTAAGCCTCTTCGTTCATGCATCCTATCCCTTTTTGCTGAACAAAACGATCTTCAATATGCAGTTCCCGGAGGACTAATAGGTAAGTTCCTTTGGAATTGTCTAAAATATAGGTATTTGAACTAGCGTAAACATTTGTGTTCATATTTTTAAAGCCAGATTTTTTGGTCTATAGACTGAAAATTGATTTTAATATTGCTCCCACACAAAAAAATTCACTTAACCATTATATTGCTAGGCATATATATATACATTTTCAAGCAGATTTTAGACCAAATAATATGTCACCAAAATGGATAATATAGTTGGGAGATGCTCAGTTAGTCAAATAATTCAATTTAGAAGATGTACAGTATATATTTGCATAAATATAAATATTTTTTGTCAATTGAAGCTGGAAATTGCGTTAGCAATTCCAGCTTCAACTGACAAATACAATGGAAACAATTCAGCAGGACATGGGTTAGGAAATAAGCATCCCTGTTTTTAGTGGGATGTTTAGAGTGTTTGTAATTTTTTGGCCCCGCGGCGATTCAATCTATCTTTCAAAATTTAACTGATTATTTTTCAGATATATATTATGATCTATGTAGGCCTACCTTTTAAAATTTTTTCAAATAGCTGCCCAAAAAGCTAGTAAACGCAATATTTTCTACACCATTTCGTTTGCATTCAAATTTGATGTGACAGTTTATTAGCTAAATCTGACTATTTTTTAAAAACAATCCATGAAAATAAAGTTGTGACACAGCCATCTTGAAAAGATAGTGTGGATGCTGATTCAAAGAATTTTGAATTATTTGCTGTTTGATATTTAGAGAAATACTAATCATGCTAATTGACCATTGGGATTAAGTGAATAATGCTTTCTGCACATTGTGGCAATATAGCGACAGGAGAAGGCCCGAAGTCAGGACCTAGTCATGGTTCTCTATAATGCACAGTACTGACTGTGAGAATAAGGTCAAATTTAAACATCTAGTGAATAATAAATAGTTTACAAATATCATAATTATTACAGTAGGCTACACAACTACATAAAATTTATAGACATCATTTCACGATTTGGAATTAATTAAATGCCTTGCTGATGTGAAGCTGATACAAAGCATTCCATCAATCCATGCAGTAATGACCTCTTATTATTTATTACCCGTATTACAGATATTACTGTCAAATAATAGGCATTTTTATTGTACAAAGCCGCTGAGTTGAGTTGGAATAGACCAAAATCGCTCAGGCTTAAAAAACCTGCATCTCCCTTTTGAAATTAAAGTCTAGAATAAATTTAGTATCACTACTGTGGGTTATGAACCACGTTGCCATCTTAGTGACAGGGCAAAAATCCTAGAGGTGAACCCTACTTATTTTAAAATTATTTCTACAGGTGTTGGCACAAAAATTGATCCCACACTTTGCAGAGGTGACCGTATGGTTGGGCATGTGCTGGGAGCTGTTGGTACCCTACCTAACATCTATGTAGAGCTTGAGATTTCGTTTTACCTTCTACGACGTCTTGTCGGAGTCAGAGCGGAAGGTGACAGGAAAGGTGCCAAGGTGAGGTGTCCTGTTTACTTCTATTATTCTATCACTAAGACTATTACTGGTGTTGTAAGCAGCACCAGGCCCCTCTGTCGTCTATCACAGACATGACATCACAGCCTGACAATCACTACTCAACATTGCAGGAGACGCAAGGGCAATTGTGATGAAACTGTGTGAATCTGTACACACACTGCCCGCCTCTGCAAGCTTGGTACATACCTGAGGGGTATCATCCCTCTTTCCATTTTATATTTATTTTTAAAATTTATTTTTCATTATATATGTGACTAGAATTTGTATATACTTTATGTTATAACCCAGTTTAAATGTCAAAGCTGTGTGTGAGGTATATAGTGAGTGGCAGAAAATAGTGATGTGCGTTTAACCCTTTCACGCCCATACGGCCCCTGAGGGCCGGTGAAATATGATGTCATTTTCCACATGCCCGTATTTTGCATTCACATGACGTTTAAGATTGCCACAATACATTTAGAAGTTTATAATTTCAGCCAGAATACATTGTGCAATGTTTAGTTAGTTCGGTAATAATTAAAAAATATATATTTACCCTCTATCCCATTCATATCTCAACTTTAATTGTACTAACCCTTTGACTCTCAAGTTCATGCCAGGACCCAGGGATAATGGTTGTCATTTAATGGAAATGCAAGTGTTTTGGTATAATGGCTGTAACTGGATCCACAAGGTGTATTAATTAACCATATGTACATGTGTGGGATTCGGCTGGGGCGGGCCTTTGTGAGCATGCAACATTTGGGTCAGTCAAAGGTCACCTCAAAGTCATTGCAAGGGCAAATTTTTATAAATTCAAATACAAAAAAGTTATACAAGCCAAGCCATATTGTCCACTTCTGGATAGGCGCAATGTATATAAACATATGTGTGCAGTTCCCCAGAATCATGTGAAGGGAAATGACTTTTTTTTCTGCATGAGTACCTGAAGAGTCTAGCCACATCCCAAACATTTAATGATATCAAAATATCTTGCAAGCCTAGCAGTAGCCACTGCAATTACTCCTTTTTTACATTTTATTTCGAAATAATGAAATGTTTTGCATGGAAAGGGTTAATGGTTTTTTGACGTATATACCCCTAGCAACAACAGCTACTAATCTTATATTGAGGATTCGTTGTGTAACATGTTCCACGGACATCTTACAATTCTATTAATATATAAATATATAATTATTCTATATTGATTTGATCTCGTGCGTCTTGAAAATACACAATACATAAAATTGGGTACTGTTTCCATTGAAATAGTTTCTAGGGATTAAGGGTACTACTTCGAGGAGTATAATAAGAAGCTTGTGTTGATCCCCTAAGTGTACTCCATGTGCGTAGAAAATTTCATGTGCATTGGACTGACCGTTTAAAAGATATCGTAATATTTGTATTGAGTATTATTTTTATTTAAATTTCATTAAAAAAACTTGAGCTGGAAAGGGTTAACGAAGGACGCAGCCCGGCCTTGTTCTTTATTTTTGAATTTGAAATTCTATTTCATGCTACATAAAAATAAACTTGTACAACAACAGCAATAGGGCATTTATATTTGGCCACATCATGAAAAGCATACAATTCATGACAACCATATGTGACCTGCTTCCAACATAATCAGTCAGAAGTCACAGATTTTAATTGTTCAGTATATCGTTTTTCATATATCCGGTAATTGTTTTTTTTCAATGAAAAAAAAAAGTTCCAAGTTCCACTAATTAATACTCAATTAGTATGTTTGAAAATCAGGTTATTTAAAAACTATTGGAGTACATTAGTATGATTTCTTATGAGTGTGACAGTCGACTGATTATGTTCTAGCAGGTCACATATATACATATTATTATGAATTACCCTTCAAGTTGATATTTTTTGTCTTGTTTTCAGCTCATCCGGCCTTTAGGCCTAAGATGAGCTTATGCCATCGTGTTGCGTCTGTTGTCTGTCGTCTGTCCACAATTCACAAGAAATGCTTCTCCTCCCTCAATTCTTATTCGATTTTAATTCTGTTTGGTTTGTTTGAAAGAGCTCGGGCCTGTGCATCAAATGTCCTCATGGATTTCAGAAATTTTATTTATTAATTAACTTATGACCTGATTAGGACCCAATCAGGGGACTCTGTCCACAATTCACAAGAAATGCTTCTCCTCCCTCAATACTTATCCGATTTCAATTAGTCTATGTTTGGTTTGTTTGAAAGAGCTCGGGCATGTGCATAGAACTGCCTCTGAAGTTTTAATTCGTAATCAACTTGCGCTAATTAAGGATGAGCTTCTGTGTCATTGACACTCTGGTTTTGTTCAGTTGAGTATGTGTATATTTTATTGCAGCTAAATTATTGTTTTTCAAACAGGTACAAAAACTGCAAAAAAATGAGATATTGATGGTGAATATAGGCTCTTTATCCAGCGGTGGCAGAGTCTTGGCTGTAAAGTCTGATCTTGCCAAAATTGGATTAACAAGCCCTGTATGTACAGAAATAGGCGAGAAAATAGCACTCAGTCGAAGAGTAGAGAAACATTGGAGGTGAGTTTAGGAATTAATTTTCCTTTTCTTGTCTGGGGCATATCTTGGAAAATTAGTCATGGATTGTTATTGTATTTGGTGAAAATGCGTCTCAGGGGCTCTAGATGTGCCTTTCACGGTTGCTGTGCTTCTACTGATGAGTTCATATGTAAGCACTTTCTTATTTGTCCTCAAAATGAAAAGGGTTCGATCAAGGTTCATTAATTTCCAGATAAATTGAAGCAATAGCAGAGGTAACATGTTTGCAAAAATCAATCCCATACCAGTCAGCATGCAAATTTGTTTAAAATGCATAATGACATCAGTATGAAAAGAGAGAGTAGCAAGACTACAGCAATGCTTGACCTGTCCACAGAATTATCTGGTCATTTCGATCTCTCGTTTGGTCCCCTCCCATTCAGCCCCTTACCTGTGCGCCCCTCCCCTGATAAGGTACTGCTGATATACAATGCTACTCCTCTGTAATAGAACTTTTTGGTTCCAGCTATCAGGACGTTTATTTCTGAAAAAAGTTGAAAACTTCATATCACGGCCAAGCATTTCCATACTAAATCTTATGTTTGATTGATGGAACGGAACAGTAAATAAACTATGAGTATGTTCTTTGCCATGCATGTGAGCTTGGGACAGCAAAGATTTAGGCGCGTTAGAAGTCTATTCTATTTCATTCATTCAATTTATTACTTTGGCTGAATACAATAGATTCACATTATTATACATTGAGAATATAATGTTTTCTCAAATAAGACTAAGCATGTAAGGTGATGCATTCGTTTTTACCCTTTGGCCCGTTGTTATTGTCGACCCCTTCGTGCGCCGTCTCCTCTGCTGCCGCCGCCGCTGTATGCAGCCTTTGGGCTGCTACACCAACATGGTGCAACACATTAAATTCATACAAACATCAAACCCCTCCTGGCAATTTTTTTTATTTAAGTTCAAGGTCATAGGTCAAATGTCAAGGTTAAAGATTTAAAAAAATTCTTGTTAACGCAATAACTTAAAAAGTAATTCTTGGATCTCTAAAATTTTTTACGTGAAGTTACCCATGAGTAGGCTATAGAGATGACCTCATTAGATTTGCAGCTTTCCACCGATAATCAACATAGTCGCTGGCGACTTAATTTTTTTTCAACCAATTTTTTTTTTTCAGAATTTTTTTGAAACCTGGCATATATAGGTTTTTGGGGTCTGCGAGTCTAATGGCATTGTCTGTTTTCATGTGCGATCCACACCAAGGCTATAGTGGCCATCTTGATTTTATTATTCATTTTCAATTATTGACATAACGTATTGGAAGCAGTTGTTTCACATTTGTGTACATTTAGAGTCACTGCATCAGCCGAAGGGCTTGCTTGGTATTTTTGCTATTATGTATAGTGAAAACTTTTCTAGTTTTAACCCTTATAGCGCGGGGATCGACTTTAGAATCAGAATCTATATTCTTGAAGGTGATCCCCGCACTGAAAGAATAAATACTTTTATAATCATACTGATCGTAGACCCATAGCATAGGTATTCAAATGAAGCAGAAAGAGCTAACTAAGCCATTTATGATAATTTTAAATTTCTAAAAACACTAATTTTTCTTTAATAATTAGTAGAGGGTCTCTAGATTTAATACTATTTATTTGTTGAATAAAAAAGTAAATAAGATTACAGCTGTACAGTGTGCTGTAGTAATTTAGTTGATTTATAATGGAGTCAATAAAATTTGAACATAAATGATTTAATTTGTTGTTCCAGATTGATAGGCTGGGCGGAAATCAGAAGAGGTGTGCTAGTGAAGCCTTTAAGCTCTGACATCTGATCAGTTGTTATTTTCATAAAAATGGGATATAAAATATATAGTCTACATGCTACGTACTACAGAGTGGGAGTACTATACCCGGGGAGCTGAAATGATTCTTGAAAATGACCGTGCCATCCAGTGTGGATGTAATGGTAAAAAGGGGTACAAACATTTTTCAATAGGAATATATTCTGTACAAAATCAGTTGCAGAGGATAATCAGAAAGATAATTTACTACAATGTTGCGAAAGACATCAAGAAAATTCAATATTTCATTGGCCAAAACTTTTAAAAATTATCTTGAGCAAAATCAAATTCAGAAATTTTAAAAATAATTAGGGGCCTCAGTAAACGAAACGCCTGCTTGAAAATTTGGTTTCCAACTCCCAATGTCTTTATTTTAAAGATTCATTTTTTTCATGTAGAAAACTATTATTTATCAATTAATACACACTATTACAAAACATGAATTTTTTGGCATGTTTTATTAGTTTTGGCATTCAAGAACTTGAGATAAAAGTGACTGATACATATAATTCTTGGTTTCTGAGTGAATTTGGTTTAAAAAGGGTTGAGAGAAATTTAAATTATTGATGATATGGTTTATGTATGATTAATAGTAAAAAACGTACAAATTATGGTTTTATAAATCCATTATAAAATGTTGACAACCACCTAGTGATCAGTGGTGATGATCTTGGGTACCTAGCACCCCAGATTGATACCACCAGGGCATGTAAACTAATAGGAAATCAGTTGTATGTTTTCTGCATCTATTTGGTTCCACAATAAAAGAAAAACTCATGATCATTGTTGTTGATCTTCTTTTCATCATAGCTGACTGCAATGAATAATAACCATGACTGACAGTATGAAAGTACTGATTTTTCGTAGTGTCTGACCTTGAAGTTGACCCTGCACTTTGACCAAATTTATAACATTGGTAAATCCGACTAAAATATTTTGTGGAATATCATGAAAACCTCTCAAGATAGCTACGGCATTACTATAAAACAAATTGTGAGGTTTCAGGAGAGGATGCATCTTGAAAAATTGCAAGTCGATAAAATTAAAAATGGCCGGCTATCGGCCATTATTCACCTCGACAGGCCTGATATTGCGGAATATCATGAAAACCGCTCAAGATAGCTACACCATTACTATCAAACAAATTGTTAGGTTTCAGGAGAGGATGCATCTTGAAAAATTTCAAGTTGATAAAATTCAAAATGGCCGCCTATCGGCCATTATTCACCTCGAACGGCCTGATATTGCTGAATATCATGAAAACCGCTCAAGATAGCTACACCATTACTATCAAACAAATTGTCAGGTTTCAGGGGAGGATGCATTTTGAAAAAAATTAACTTGACCAAGTTCAAAATGGCCGCCAATAGGCCATTATTCACTTTCACATGGCCGTTATTTGGTAAACCGTGCTAGATGGCTAGACCATTACAATAAAACAAAATGTGTGATTTCAGGAGAGGATGCATCTTGAAAAAATTCGACCCGATAAAATTCAAAATGGCCGCTTATCGGCCATTATTCACTTTCACATGGCCAATATTTGATAAACCGTGCTAGATGGCTAGACCATCACTATAAAACGAAATGTGAGATTTCAGATGAGAATGCATCTTGAAAAAATTTGACTTGATCAAGTTCAAAATAGCCGCTTTTTCGACCATTATTCATTTTCACATGGCCGATATTTGGTAAACTGTGCTAGACTGCAAGACCATTACTATAAAACAAAGTGTGAGTTTTCTGGGGAAGATGCACCCTGAAAATTTTTAACTGCCGAATTCAAAATGGCCGACAATCAGCATTATTTACCTCGATAGGCCTGATATCAGGTAAACCGTGCTAGATAGCTAGACCATCACTATCAAAACAAAATGTGACGTTTCGGGAGAGGATGCCTTTTAAAAACTTTCGACTCAATCGAATTCAAAATGGCTGCCTGTGAACGACAGCAGGAAGGGCTCGTCACCTTCCCCCACCCCTCTCTGCCTCACTTGACACAACTGTGTTATGTTACGCAATATAACAATTAGGTCTTGGCTAAGATATTTATCTTCAAAAATTGCAAATTTTGTATTATTAAAAATAGATTTTTTTTTGGACTCTGCAGTAAAAGGCATTGAACATTGATATAATTTATACACTTCTGGTGTGAAAAATGACCGAATAAAGTAATTTATTGCATTGCCCGATCATGTGGTAAGTTAACCCTTTCATTACGACCATCTGACATGAAAAGGGGACAAAGTATGGTGAACTATACATTTTTAGTTTGTCGACTCGACAAACTTTTAAGCTGGTTTTCCACACAAACGTCTGTCGTTTACTTCCGTTACTATCTGTTCTGTCTGTGCAATGTCAGAAGGCAATATCTGCTCCCTGGTATACTAGGCATTTACTGCTTTTTAACTGGCGTCCCTTCTCTTCCTGCCATAGCGCTGCCAAAAGGCAGTATTTGTTCACTTGTAAATCAAGTATATACTTCCTTTCCGCTGATGTCACTGCCTCCTTTTGGCTTGCACTGACCCAATGTTAGTTAAATGTTGTGCCATCATCTATGACACTCTTCCAACATTCATCCAACATTGTGTCAGGGTATTGAGTTGACGGTGTTCCCCGCAAAAAGGAGACCTTCAGCCAATGCTGTTTTACAGCTGAGCCATGGTCGTAAACGATGGGCCAGCAGTAAGCTAGCATTGGATGAACGTTTATCTTGTTAAGGCCTATATACTGGTATGCCAATGCTGAGCTAATGTCGGCCCAGTGTTGTAAACGGTGGCCCACTATCAGGCTAACATTGTGTCAATGACTCGAGTTTGCTGATCAGCTGTGACCGCAACCCAGCAGACACGAGGCATTGACCCAAGGTTGTTCTAATGCTGGCCCGCCGTCTTCGACTTCGGCACAATATTAAAACAACATTGGGTCAATGCCTCGTGATAGCTGGGTAGGTGCTCATGAATGCCAGCAGTCTGTCTCGGGAGGGCTAGCCACCTTCTCACACCCCTCTCTGCCTTACTTGACACAACCGTGTTATGTTACGCAATATAACAATTAGGTCTTGGCTAAGGTATTTATCTCCAAAAATTGCAAATTTTGTATTATTAAAATTAGCTTTTTGGACTCGGCAGTAAAAGGCATTGCACATTGATATAATTTATACACTTCTGGTGTGAAAAATGACCGAATAATGTAATTTATTGCAATGCCCGATCATGTGGTAAGTTAACCCTTTCATTACGACCATCTGACATGAAAAGGGGACAAAGTATGGTGAACTATACATTTTTATTTATTAAGTTTTTTTTGCCTGAGTTTGTGTCCTATTTAGGGGAAATAGGGGTGCTGTGTGTGAGAAACGGTTGACATTTCTGTACACCAGTCCTTGTGAATATGTCCAATATAACGTTTGGGGTCCCTAGGTTAGGTAGGCCTACTTTCGTCTTTAAGAAGTGTTCTCATAAAATATATGTTCATGATTAAATATAGTGATTAGACTGTAAAGGGTTTTGATCGGAATAATATTGGCCAAGCGTCGCAGACAGTGGCCTAGCATTACATCAGCATTGGGCCAATGTATCGTGTTATCTGATGTTTCTGGCGCCTGATGTAAAGAATACCCAGTGCCTGACTTAAAAAGAGTAGGCCTAATTGTGGGATTTCCACAAAAAATAAAACTGGCCCAACATCATTCTATCGCTGCGCCACACTTTGAGCAATATCTTTGTTTTTGACGCAACAAGTTAATTTTAGTGGGCCATAGGATTTTTGAAGATAAGGCCCTGCCTGCTGAATTAAAGGGACTGTCTCAGGCTAAAATCATAAAAAAATCAGTGATTCTATTTTGGCTTATTGATATGACCATATAATGTAAACATGTCCGTAGAATAGAACTTCAAAAGTTTTATAAATTTTTGTGCTGTGCATTTACCAGTTAGGCTAGATATAGAGACGAAATTCCCGTATTTCTTATTTTTGACATGGTAGTGCCGCCAATAAATACTCGTAAAATGAAAGCTCTATTTATCGGACACAAAATAGATTATTAATCTTAGGCGAATCCCAGGCTATGTAATTCGTGGTTTGTTCGGATCTCGATTTGTTTGTAACAGTCTCTTTTACCAATGAAATCTGCGAGGCTGGTCCAAACCAAAAATTAATCCGAAAGAAATATTAATTTATATACCAGATTCTATGTCTATCAAGAAAATCTTGTATTTCAAATACGTTTCAATAGTTCTTTTATATGTTAGATATATTTTCGCATTGTGTTTGAATATGTTCAACCATGTGTCAGTGGTTTTTTAGATTGCCTTCGATTGATCATCGCAGACATCAGACCGGACACCACATGGTCCACTTTAAATTATTATATTATCGCTCACGCTGAATTCGTGTTTTTATTAACTATTAATAATAGTATTATCCGTACCCGCTGTTAATTAAATGTCAAAGTTACTGGAGTCTAGATATATTTCAGACTCGGCTCTAACTGTTACTCTAACTGTTAGTATACTGGGTCCTGGCCTAGGCCAGGGCTAGGACTAGACTTTGGTCTAATTAATTTTAAATCTAATAGTCTAATTCTAGACATTGCACATTAAAAAATTGTAGATGTCTACAAAAGCGTATATAGGCCTAGTCTAATTACTTTTTGTTTCATTTAATGAAATCAAAAATTTTGCGCTGCTTTATCTCATTTTCATGGAATAAAAATTAAAATATACGATGTAGACTAGTCTACCATTAGACTGGTTGAATCGTCATTATTAGTGTAATAGTCAGCAGCACTTCCAGTCACTGACAGTGACATATTTTTGGAGTGTCATAATAATTATGTGAACATGTCCATAGACTAGAATTGTAGGAGTCGTAAGTTTGGCTGTTGTGGCAACGTATAGCTCAGGTGCTATGGTCCAAAAATTGTAGATGTCTACAAAAACGTATATAGGCCTAGTCTAATTAGCTCCCGCTGTCACCGTAGGTGAGACGAAGGGAGCTATGGATTCTACCTCCGTTTTTTTTGGCCTCTTCTTTTGCCTATAACTTTGTAAGAAAATAAGCTAGGATAACAAATTTTGGTATGTGGGTTACTTCCAGGTGGCTAATGGACAGGTTAAAATATTTTTAATCTGAATTCAATACGCAAGGTTGCAGAGGAGAAAATGATGATGTGACGCCGTTGGGCCGTTGGGCCGTCCGTAAACAATTCGTTTCCGGAGCATATCTCTGAAAGTACTTGTCCGATTGTCTTCAAATTTCACACACAACACCCCTAGGGGGTCTAGTTGTGTCTTTTGGGGTATTTGAACTTTGACCTACTTCTGGTTCAGAACTATGACCTATTTAGACGTTTTGACGCGCACTTCGTTTCCGGAGCAGATCTCGAAAAGTACTGGGCCGATGACAGTCATATTGCACATACATGTTCTCTGAAGTCCCTAGTTGTGCCTTTTCAGGTTTTTGGACCTTGACCTTGAAGTTGACCCAGCACTTTGACCTAATTTATAACATTGGTAAATCCGACTGAAAAAATTTGCGGAATATCATGAAAACCGCTCAAGATAGCTACACCATTACTATAAAACAAATTGTGAGGTTTCAGAAGAGGATGCATCTTGAAAAATTTCAAGTCGATAAAATTAAAAATGGCCGCCTATCGGCCATTATTCACCTCGACAGGCCTGATATTGCGGAATATCATGAAAACCGCTGAAGATAGCTACACCATTAGTATCAAATAAATTGTAAGGTTTCAGGAGAGGATGCATCTTGAAAAATTTGAAGTTGATAAAATTCACAATGGCCGCCTATCAGCCATTATTCACCTCGACAGGCCTGATATTGTGGAATATCATGAAAACCGCTCAAGATATCTACACCATTACTATAAAACAAATTGTAAGGCTTCAGGAGAGGATGCATTTTGAAAAAATTCAGCTCGTCCAAGTTCAAAATGGCCGCCAATCGGCCATTATTCACTTTCACATGGCCGTTATTTGGTAAACCATGCTAGATGGCTAGACCATTAATATAAAACAAAATGTGTGATTTCAGGAGAGGATGCATCTTGAAAAAATTCAAATCGATAAAATTCAAAATGGCCGCTTATCGGCCATTATTCACTTTCACATGGCCGTTATTTGGTCAACTGTGCTAGATGGCTAGACCATTACTGTGAAACAAAATGTGAGATTTCAGATGAGGATGCATCTTGAAAAAAATTGACTTGATCAAATTTAAAATGGCCGCCTTTTCGACCATTATTCATTTTCACATGGCTGATATTTGGTAAACCGTGCTAGATGGCTAGACCATTACCTGATTACTATAAAACAAAGTGTGAGTTTTTCGGGGGAGGATGCACCCTGAAAATTTTTAACTCACGAATTCAAAATGGCGGACAATCAGCATTATTTACCTCGATAGGCCTGATATCAGGTAAACCGTGCTAGATAGCTAGACCATTACTATAAAACAAAATGTGACGTTTCGAGAGAGGATGCCTTTTAAAAACTTTCGAATCAATCGAATTCAAAATGGCCGCCTATTGGCCACTATTTACTTTCACATTGCTGATATTTGGTAAACCGTGTTAGATAGCTGGACCATTACTATAAAACAAAATGTGAGATTACAAGAGAGGATGCATCTTGAAAAAAATTGACTCGATCAAATTCAAAATGGCCGCCTATCGGCCATTATTCACTTTCACATAGCCGGTTTTTGGTAACCGTACTAGATGGCTAGACCATTACTATAAAACAAAATGTGAGATTTCAGGAGAGGATGCATCTTGAAAATTTTTGACTTGATCAAATTCAAAATGGCCTCCTATCGGCCATTATTCACTTTCACATGGCCGTTATTTGGTCAACTGTGCTAGATGGCTAGACCATTACTGTGAAACAAAATGTGAGATTTCAGATGAGGATGCATCTTGAAAAAAATTGACTTGATCAAATTTAAAATGGCCGCCTTTTCGACCATTATTCATTTTCACATGGCTGATATTTGGTAAACCGTGCTAGATGGCTAGACCATTACCTGATTACTATAAAACAAAGTGTGAGTTTTTCGGGGGAGGATGCACCCTGAAAATTTTTAACTCACGAATTCAAAATGGCGGACAATCAGCATTATTTACCTCGATAGGCCTGATATCAGGTAAACCGTGCTAGATAGCTAGACCATTACTATAAAACAAAATGTGACGTTTCGAGAGAGGATGCCTTTTAAAAACTTTCGAATCAATCGAATTCAAAATGGCCGCCTATTGGCCACTATTTACTTTCACATTGCTGATATTTGGTAAACCGTGTTAGATAGCTGGACCATTACTATAAAACAAAATGTGAGATTACAAGAGAGGATGCATCTTGAAAAAAATTGACTCGATCAAATTCAAAATGGCCGCCTATCGGCCATTATTCACTTTCACATAGCCGGTTTTTGGTAACCGTACTAGATGGCTAGACCATTACTATAAAACAAAATGTGAGATTTCAGGAGAGGATGCATCTTGAAAATTTTTGACTTGATCAAATTCAAAATGGCCTCCTATCGGCCATTATTCACTTTCACATGGGCGATATTTGGTAAACCGTGCTCGATGGCTAGACCATTACTATAGAATGAAATGTGAGATTTCAGCTGAGGATGCATCTTGGAAAATTTAGACTTGATCAAATTCAAATTGGCCGCCTTTAGGCCATTATTCACTTTCACATGGCCGATATTTGGTAAACCGTGCTAGATAGCTAGACGATTACTATAGAATGAAATGTGAGATTTCAGCTGAGGATGCATCTTGAAAAATTCTGACTCGATCAAATTCAAAACGGCCCCCTATCGGCCATTATTTATTTTCACATGCCGAATATTTTGCAAACTGTGTTAGATGTTAGTCCATTACTATAAAACAAAATTTGAGGTTTCGGGGGAGACTGCACCCTAAGTTTTTAACTAATTTATATCGAATTCAAAATGACCGTAAATCACCTATTAGTTAACTCGATTGGCCTGATATCGGGTAAACCGTGCCAGATAGGTAGACCATTACTGGGATACTGATTAGGATCATTAATTTCAATGGAGGTTTGCAATCTCTGACAGACTGTCTAGTTCTTATCTTACTCTTAGACTGGGCTTCTTAGACCTAGTTGTCTTGCGTCTTGATTTTTGACCTATACTAGGACTACATTATTAACCCTATGCAAAATTGCTTAGATCAAATTCTAATTCGGAGCGGGAGCTCCTGGACCTATGTAGTCTTGTTACTTTTTGTTTCATTTCATGAAATCAAAAATTTTGCGCTGCCTAATCTCATTTTCATGGAATAAAAATTAAAATATACGATGTAGACTAGCCTACCATTTAATAGATCGACTGGTTGAATAGTCATTATTAGTGTAATAGTCAGCAGCACTTCCAGTCACTGACAGTGACATATTTTTGGAGTGACAAATTCATAATACAAAATTCATCTGGATTAAATTTGGTTTGGACTGTTCTTTCATGATTTTAATCAAATGTAGACTAAAAATATACAATCTTAGGAATTTAAGCACTGGTGTTAACTTTAAATTAAGTTGAAAGCACAATTAACATATAATTTTGCTTTAATTTAAATCAATGAGAGTGGTGATAGTTGTTTCTAAAATTTGATTTAAAATAGCAAGAATTGATGAACTTCTTGATGCGATAACCAATTGCACATTTAAAAATTGTAGCTGTCTATACTTTATTTTTATATGACTATATAAATCTATAAAGAAAATTTATGTTACAAATATTTTTAATAGTTTGTGTATATATTTGATAACAGCTTTGCGTGGTTATTATTGAATCTGTCTGACCAATTATTTGGAGTATGACCCTTATCTTTGTCACATTGACATTGTTGGCTTTTCATGTGGTCTAGTCATTCTCAAAACCTTACATTATCGTTCACTCATTCTTCGTTTCAATCGTAAATTTCTGTTGTTATTAAATTATTAAATTCAACGAATTGAGCATAAAACAATAATTCTCATAAATGCAGAGTAACACTGGTCGGTTACTCATCCATCAAACATTTGCGGAATGACGTAATAAAAAAATCATTTGCATTTTTGTATCAAAATTTGGGTTTGGATGATGCTTCCATAACTTTTAATATGTCAAGGGGGATGGAAAATGTTTCATCTTTGTCATATAAAAATGTTGGTTTCATTCAGGTGAAAAAGTACTATGTTAACTTGTTGTGATTCGCTGAGTAAACATTTGCGATGGTGTTTACTTTAATGCAATAGACAATATTAATTTTATAAATCAACGATAATTGTGTCAGAGAATTTGTTTAACAAAGATTGATTTACTCTGGAGGCGATAACCACTTTGGCTGCTTTTATGCATTTATGTCAATTTGTGGTTGACTCACTGATTCCTTTCAGGAACTGTTTTTCCTGTGGGCCATTCTTTGGCATTGCCACTGCGGCCTTATGGGGTTTCAGATAGGTCTTGTTGCCAGGAACATATGTTTTTGGCCTTTTTCCTCATTGTTGGGAGTTTCATCTTTGTTACTTAAAATTTTTTGGGTACATTTTATCGTGTGATTTGTAGGGCAAAAATTTACAAATAATATAACTAAATAAGAGGAGCGATTGTTGTTTCTAGGATTTGATTTAGCAAGAATTGATAAACTCTGGAGGCGATAATCACATTGGCTGATGCCAATTTGTTGTTGACCCTCTGATTCCTGTCAGGATTTGTTTCCTGGCCTCGCTAGTACAGCTTTCGGTTTCAGATAAGTCTTTGTCAAAACTATGTTTTTGGCACCTTTCCTCTTTGATTGGAGTTTTCTTTTTTGTTACTTTTGTTCAATGAAGCATAGATACCAGCTACTCTTTATCTCAAAAATATACAATATTAGTGCTCATAAAGGTATTTAAAAATAATTCATGTTAGGAAGTTAAGATTTAACGTTCTTATTAGTAATAATTTAAATTAATAAGAAGAGATATAGGTAATAATCTCTTGGTCTCATGTTATATAATTAATGCAATTATGCCAATTTGTGATGACTCTGGAATAATCACAGGGGCTGTTTTTCCTGTAGGCCATTCTCTGGCTTTGCCAAAGTGACCTTAGGTTTCAAGTGGATCCTATCAAATTATGTTTTGGGTCACCTTTTTCTTTCTAAGTTTTCTTCTTTGTTTGTTTGTTTTGTAAAGCTTAGTGATCCAGCTGCTTTGAAATTAAATAATAATAATAAAAATGGCCACAAGAATTACATCTTTCATCATTCATACTTATATATGTGTGTGTATATATATATATATATATATATATATATACATATATATATAATAAATCATTTGTAAATTAAAATAATTCGGGAGAGTATCCACGCGTAGGAGTGTAAGGTAAAAGCAATATAATTTTTTTCAATTAAACTACTGCAAGAACATATTATTAATCTTGCATAAAAAAAAATAATAAAAAAATATAGAAAAAAAATTTAAAAAAAAAAAAGTCAATAAATACAAGGTCAGTTACAACAGGACTTGGCCAGTTGTTACAGGCCGCAGTAATTATTGCATGCTTTATACGCCAACTACATGATGCTCTATGTCTAGCTTGATTAATCTAGCATCAGGACTTGCGCCAGCTGCTGAAATCAGTGCTAGTAATGATGGGCAGGATGCATCCGGACTTGCGCCAGATGCAATAAACTTTGTGAAGAACCAAACATATGATTATTCATTTGTTAGCTCGGCAGGACTTGCGTCAGCCGTTTTAACTATAGCAAACATGATGGGGGAGTGATTTGCCAACTGAATTTGGGCCAGTTCGTTTTTGATACAATATCCACAAGCTCATTCTTACAGGTGGAATTAGTTTAAATTAGCATCAGGATTTGCGCCAGCTGCTGAAATCAGTGCTAGTAATGATGGGCAGGATGCATCCGGACTTGCGCCAGATGCAATAAACTGTTTGAAGAACCAAACATATGATTATTCATTTGTTAGTTCGGCAGGACTTGCGCCAGCTGTTCTAACTATAGAAAACATTATGGGGAGTGATTTGCCAACCCGATTTGGGCCAGTCGGTTTCTGATACAATATCCACAAATTCATTCTTACAGGTGGAATTAGTTTGAATGTGAATGATTTATGTCCTTTTTCTTCTCCCCTAGAAGAGAAGAAAAAGCTAAAATTTTGCTTTTTCATCAATAACTGAGTAAGAAATTATTATTATTATAATTTTTTTTTTTTTTTTTGAATTCTTTAGATCTTGCTCTTGAATATGTAAACAGCATTTTTAGTGAATACAGCAATACTCAAGATGTGGACCATTTCCTCATGTTCCTAATTTGCTTCAAATCCTTCTAAATCTATGTTTTGTGGTCTTCTTATGTTTTCAAAGTGTGTCTGCAGTACCCAGGTCAGCTCAAAATGAGGTCTGTATACTTCTGTGGTCAGATTTTACACTTACAGAAAATAAAATTCCACTGACATTTAAATCCAGCCAGTCAAATACAACAGATGTTATGATAATGTGTCCCTTATTATCTACATTTGGAAATTTTAATTATTTGGTTATCTATTCAATACATGTAAATTTCAAGTTTCACTTCTGTAGACATCCTTATTTCAATTTAAAAACTAAATTTCAGACTATATAGCACTTCACCATTTAGAATTAGTGTTGTTTCTGATGCCGCAAGTAATGGTGGATTAGACAGATGAGAGGTTGATGAAATCATATGTGCTCTTACGATGCATTCTTACGATGCATTCGTAAGTTTGTGTTGTGGGGGTCAGACACTTTGTGTCTGTGTGCCGTTTTCATACCCTCCTCAACAACAGATAATCTTGTTTTATAATGTTATTGATAGATTTTGTCAATATTATGTAATTTGTATGTAATGATACAAGAGTCAATGTTTATTAATATATTAATGTGAACAATTAGTAGATTGTTATTGATAGGTTTGGTTTTGTGTGAACAATTACTAAATTGTTATTGATAGTTTGGTTGATATTATGTGATTTGTTTGTAATGATACAAGAGTCAAAGTTCACATTTAAATAGTAGATTAGATCAATCAGAGACATGTATAAATATTCATAGTAGATTAGATCAATCAGAGACATGCATAAATAGTCATAATAGATTTGATCAATTAGAGACATGTATAAATATTCATAGTAGATTAGATCAATTAGAGACATGTATAAATATTCACTGGTTAATCCTGTTAACTGACTGTCAAGTAAATTTATACCTATTTTGGTCTTAGGGCTTCACTCTGTTACAACCACGTTTACATTAACAACATTTGAAGTGAAGCCCTTTTTATTTGTAGTCGTTTAATTTGGTGTTTATTTTTAATAAACAAATTTTCTCCATTTTATGTGTCTGTTTTTTGTACGATAAATACAGAGTTCTCGTAAAATGAAAGCTCTATTTATCGGACACAAAATAGATTATTAATCTTAGGCGAATCCCAAGCTATGTAATTCGTGGTTTGTTCGGATCTCGATTTGTTTGTAACAGTCTCTTTTAGCAATGAAATCTGCGAGGCTGGTCCAAACCAAAAATTAATCCGAAAGAAATATAAATTTATATACCAGATTCTATGTCTATCAAGAAAATCCCACCTCCTCCCGCTTCCATCCGCTGCAAGTTTTTTGTACATTTTTCTTCTGACCGTTTTCATACCCTCCTCAACAACAGATAATCTTGTTTAATAATGTTATTGATAGATTTTGTCAATATTATGTAATTTGTATGTAATGATACAAGAGTCAATGTTCATTAATATAATAATGTGAACAAATTGTAGATTGTTATTGATAGGTTTGGTTTTGTGTGAACAATTACTAAATTGTTATTGATAGTTTGGTTGATATTATGTAATTTGTTTGTAATGATACAAGAGTCAAAGTTCACATTTAAATAGTAGATTAGATCAATCAGAGACATGTATAAATATTCATAGTAGATTAGATCAATCAGAGACATGCATAAATAGTCATAGTAGATTTGATCAATTAGAGACATGTATAAATACTCATAGTAGATTAGATCAATTAGAGACATGTATAAATATTCACTGGTTAATCCTGTTAACTGACTGTCAAGTAAATTTATACCTATTTTGGTCTTAGGGCTTCACGCTGTTACAACCACGTTTACATTAGCAACATTTGAAGTGAAGCCCTTTTTATTTGTAGTCGTTTAATTTGATGTTTATTTTTAATAAACAAATTTTCTCCATTTTATGTGTCTGTTTTTTGTACGCTAAATGCCCATTACGGCGCACATTGTCAAATTGTGAGCTGTGTATCGCTGTATTAGTTTCAGTATTAGCATTCAGCGTTGTTAGAACAGAGTCAAGGTTCGGCATCCCATGATCCAAAACATAGGCCTATATGCTTACCAATACAATTTAAATGAAGTATGGCAGAAAACGAGCTACTGAAACCAAAATGTAGTTGAAATGTTGCTGATTCCAACGAAATATTGGACTGTCACCTGTAACCTGACTGTAACCTCGCCACAAGGTAACCTCGCCACAGGTAATCTCGCCACAGATTTGATAACCTCGCCACAGAAGGCTGAGTAACCTCGCCACAGCTTTGATAACCTCGCCACATGGGGCTAAGTAACCTCGCCACAACTTCGCCACACATGCTGTATCCGCATATATCAATGTATTTTCAAAGGGAAATCTCTACTTTGAACGTGGTGTAGATGTCTATATGTACCATTAAAATCAAAAGCAAAAAAAATTCTAAAAAAATGAACCAATATATAACGAATAATAATAGGCCTACAAATTTATTTTGTACAGCAAATATTGTATAAAATTTGTTCACTGTGACTAATAATAATAATATATTAAGCCTTAAACCGCTGAATTAAATAATTTAAATTTTCACACACTTGGGAGTTGTGTTTCACTACCTTGACCTACAACTTTAAGTGAGAGAAAACAACTCGTATTTGATTAATTTGTAATTTAAGACTAAGCAATTTACAAATCTTGATTTTAAATGGCTAATAAAACGGATTAAAGCGACTATGTCGCGCTTAGCGGTTTAAGGTGAATAGGTGTAGGCCTAGCGGCAACAACAGAGGAAGTTGACACTGCCCCAAGAAGAGATCCGACAGCAACCGAGGAAGACAATGAGTAGCACTCAAGCTATGTGATCGACTCCAATAACACTCGATATTGTTGACGCAATTGATTGACACAAGTGATATTAACTCATGTGAGTGCGTGGTGACGTGAAGTCGATTGGGCCTACTTGCAAACGCTGAATGTTAAACCATTTTTTCTACTTCCGGTTTTAATAATAGCATAACCGCCAATATGAATTTTTGATATTTCTATCAGCATGAACACCTGATGAACGTTTAATATGGAATATGAGGTGATATGAATGACCCTTAAGTGTTTTATTTGTTGTTGGGAAATGCCCCCCCTTTTGAAATAATAATGGGTCACATGCCCCATCGTCTAAGGCCAATGCCCCTCCCCCCCTCCGAAAAATATCATGAGCCCCTTGGCCCCCTTTTTCCAATTTATAAATCGGGCACTGAATATGTAATAGTACCAATCTCATACATATAATTTTAACTATCTATATTGCCGTATATTAACCGTCTGCGTCCCTATGTTTGGGCTATATTCAAGTTAAGCTGAACGTAGATTTTAACCTAAGTCTATGCTAAAAAGACAAATAGTAGGCCTAATTTATGTTCTTGTATTATGGACCCTATCGATGGAAGCTGGTATTCAACACCACATTGTAATAAAGGCCTAAATATCACGCTAATATGGATCTAATTAGAAGTTACTAAAATGTATGGTACCAAAGCCATAACTTTATTTTTTGAAATGAAATTATAAATAGTAATATTATTAATAAATGATGTTCCTTTAATGCTGGGTAAACGATGTAGAGGGCGGCACAACACCTTTGTGCACATATAGGCTAAACTGGGCCAGGAGAACCTCCTGAGGATGGTGAGATGAATGAGATGACCCTGTCCTCCAGACACAGGATTCGAAATTCGAGCCCTGGCGGTCTGAGGCCGAGCACACTACCTCTCGGTCACGGAGGCTCCCCACAATACTGACTTTCACACGTGGATGGGGAAGAAACATTTTTGTTTCCTTCAAACCACCGAGACCGGGAACCGAACCCCGAACTCTGGCGTGAGAGGCAGCGGCGCTAACCACTACCCTAGGGCCCCCGCCCTCATGGCTGAGTAAAAGTATCCGCTTTTAATGTTTCTTACTCATGGCTGAGTAAGAAACATTAAAAGCTGATAATTTACAACTTTGTTAGGCCTATTTTAGACAGAAGAATTAAAATTGAAAATTGAAGATTTCGTGAAAATTCCTGGCTAGCTGGGGCATTATAAAAGTCCCAAAAGAAGTAATAATTGCCCTTTTTAACATTAACATTGTAGTCCTGTGAAATGATTCTTTGTCAAGCGGTGCAGTGCTTCAGAATGTGTGTAAAATCAGCAAAATGTATTATGGGAACCAAACATAATAATATAAATGCCAATGATCGATATAAAGCATACGTCTTTTCATGATAATGCATCTAAGAGTATAGATATACATTCCCCGACACATTTATAGCTGATTTTTTGCAATGCTGTTGACAAACGTCAAGGCCCCTGGGCCTCTTGTTATTTATTAAGTTTAGTTTGCCTGAGCTTTTGTCCTATTTAGGGGAAATGGGGGTGCTGTGTGTGAGAAACGGTTGACATCTCTGTGCACCAGTCCTTATGAATATGTCCGATATAACGTTTGGGGTCCCTAGGTTAGGTAGGCCTACTTTTGTCTTTGAGAAGTGTTCAGATAAAATATATGTTCATGATTAAATATAGTGATTAGACCGTAAAGGGTTTTGATTGGAATAATATTGGCCAAGCGTCACAGACAGAGGCCCAGCATTACATCAGCATTGGGCCAATGTATCGTGTTATCTGGTGTTTCTGGCACCTGATGTAAAGAATACCCAATGCCTGACTTATAGAGAGTAGGCCTAACTGCCGGATTCCCACAAAAAAATAAAATTGGCCCGACATCATTCTATCGCTGCGCCACACTTTGAGCATTATCTTTGTCTTTGACGCAACAAGTTAATTTTAGTGGGTCATAGGATTTTTCAAGATAAGTTCTAGGCCCCGCCTGCTGAATTAAAGGGACTGGCTCAGGCTAAAATCAGTGATTCTATTTTGGCTTATTAATATGACCATATGATGTAAACATGTCCATAGAATAGAACTGCAAAAGTTTTAAAAAAAAAATTGTGCTGTGCATTCACCAGTTAGGCTAGATATAGAGACGAAATTCCCGTAGTCTATTTCTTATTTTTGACATGGTAGTGCCGCCAATAGATGCCCATCACGGCCCACACTGTCAAATTGCGAGCTGTGTATTGCTGTATTAGTTTCAGTATTAGTATTCAGCTTTGTTAGAACAGAGTCAAGGTTCGGCATCCCATGATCCAAAACATAGGCCTATATGCTAAGTGGGGCTAAGTAACCTCGCCACAACTTGGCCACACCTGTTGTATCCGCATTTATCAATGTATTTACAAAGGTTAGTCTCTACCTTGAACGTGGTGTAGAGGTCTATAGACTTAGACTATATGTGCCATTAAAATCAAAAGCAGAAAAAATTCTCAAAAAATGGACTAATATTATAACGAATAATAATACGCCTACAAATTTATTCTGTACAGCAAATATTGTAGAGAATTTGTTCATTGTGACTAATAGTAGTAACATATTAACCCTTAAACCGCTGCATCAAATAATTTAAATTTTCACACACTTTGGAGTTGTCTCACTACCTTGACCCACAATTTTAAGTGAGAGAAAACAACTCGTATTTGCTAGCTCCCGTCGTCACCGTAGGTGAGACGGAGGGAGCTATGGATTTCGCTACCGTTTTTTTTTACCTTTTTTTTTGCCTATAACTTTGTAAGAAAATAAGCTAGGATAACAATTTTTGTTATGTGGGTTACTTCCAGGTGGATAATGGACAGGTCTTCAAATTTTACACACAACACCCCTAGGGAGTCTAGTTGTGCCTTTTGGGGTATATGAACTTTGACCTACTTTTGGTTCAGAACCTATTAAAGACGTTTTGACGCACACTTCGTTTCCGGAGCAGATCTCGAAAAGTACTGAGCCGATGACAGTCATATTGCACATACATGTTCTCTGAGGTCCCTAGTTGTGCCTTTTCAGGTTTTTGGACCTTGACCTTGAAGTTGACCCAGCACTTTGACCTAATTTATAACCTCGGTAAATCCGACTGAAAGATTTTGCGGAATATCATGAAAACCGCTCAAGATAGCTACACCATTACTATAAAACAAATTGTGAGGTTTCAGGAGAGGATGCATCTTGAAAAATTTCAAGTTGATAAAATAAAAAATGGCCGCCTATCGGCCATTATTCACCTCGACAGGCCTGATATTGTAGAATATCATGAAAACCGCTCAAGATATCTACACCATTACTATAAAACAAATTGTAAGGTTTCAGGAAAGGATGCATTTTGAAAAAAATCAACTCGACCAAGTTCAAAATGGCCGCCAATCGGCCATTATTCACTTTCACATGGCCGTTATTTGGTAAGCCGTGCTAGATGACTAGAACATTACTATAAAACAAAGTGTGAGTTTACGGGGGAGGATGCACCCTTAAAATTTTTGACTTACAATTCAAAATGGCCGACAATCAGCATTATTTACCTCGATAGGCCTGATATCAGGTAAACCGTGCTAGATAGCTAGACCATTACTATAGAACAAAATGTGACGTTTCGGGAGAGGATGCCTTTTAAAAACTTGACTCAAACGAATTCAAAATGGCCGCCTATCGGCCACTATTTACTTTCACATTGCTGATATTTGGTAAACAGTGTTAGATAGCTGGACCATTACTATAAAACAAAATGCGAGATTTCAGGAGAGGATGCATCTTGAAAAAAATTGACTCGATCAAATTCAAAATGGCCGCCTATCGGCCATTATTCACTTTCACATAGCCGTTATTTGGTAACCGTACTAGATGCATGGCTAGACCATTACTATAAAGCAAAGTGTGAGATTTCAGGAGAGGATGCATCTTCAAAATTTTCGACTTGATCAAATTCAAAATGGCCTCCTATCGGCCATTATTCACTTTCACATGGCCGATATTTGGTAAACCGTCCTAGATGGCTAGACCATTACTATAGAGCGAAATTTTAGATTTCAGCTGAGGATGCATCTTGAAAAATGTCGACTTGATCAAATTCAAAATGGCTGCCTTCAAGCCATTATTCACTTTCACATGGCCGTTATTTGGTAAACTGTGCTAGATGGCTAGATCATTACTACTGTATAAAACAAAATGTGAGATTTCAGGAGAGGATGCATCTTCAAAAATTTCGACTTGATCAAATTCAAAATGGCCTCCTATTGGCCATTATTCACTTTCACATGGCCGATATTTGGTAAACCGTGCTAGATGGTTAGACGATTATTATAGGATGAAATGCGAGATTTCAGCTGCGGATGCATCTTGAAAAATTCTGACTCGATCAAATTCAAAATGGCCCCCTATCGGCCATTATTTACTTTCACATGCCCAATATTTTGCAAACTGTGTTAGATGCTAGTCCATTTCTATAGAACAAAATTTGAGGTTTTGGGGGAGGATAGACCCTCAATTCTTTAACTAGTTTACATCGAATTCAAAATGACCGTAAATCAGCTATTAATTACCTTTATTGGCCTGATATCAGGTAAACTGTGCCAGATAGGTAGACCATTACTGGGATACTGATTAGGATCATTAATTTCAATGGAGGTTTGCAATCTCTGACAGACTGTTTAGTTCTTATCTTACTCTTAGACGGAGCTTCTTAGACCTAGTTGTCTTGCGTCTTGATTTTTGACCTACCCTAGGACTACATTAATAACCCTACACAAAATTGCTTAGATCAAATTCTAATTCGGAGCGGGAGGTCCTGGACTTATGTAGTCTTGTTTAATTTGTAATTTAAGACAATTTATAAATCTTGATGTTTAAATGGCTAATAAAACGGATTAAAGCGACTACAGTCGCGCTTAGCAGTTTCAGGTGATTTAGGTGTAGGCCTAGCAGCAACAACAGAGGAAGTTGATAGCACTGCCATAAGAAGAGATCCGACAGGACCCGTGGAAGACAATGTATAGCACTCAAGCTATGTGATCGACTCCAACACTCGATATTGTTGACGCAATTGATTTACACAAGTGACATTAACTCATGTGTGTGGCGACGTGATGACACTTGTAACCTACTTGGAAACGCTTCTTAGGGTTTTAATAATAGCATAACCGCCAATGGTTCATGTCCACATGGTTTATTGAATGATTTTACTTCTTGTGTGCCAATAAATTGAATCTTTGCTATTTCTATCAGCATGAACACCTGATGGAATAGGCTATGAGGTGATATGAATAAACCTTCAGTGTTTTATTTGTTGTTGGGAAAATGGCCCCCTTTTGAAATAATAATGGACCACATGCCCCATAGTCTAAGGCCAATGCCCTTCTTCGAAAAATATCATGGGCCCCTCGGCCCCCTTTTTCCAATTTTTAAATCCGGGGCACTGAATATGTAATAGTACCAATCTCATACATATAGTTTTAACTATTTATATCGCCGTATATTTGTGGCGACCTAACTAGCAGATTATCGCGCCGAGTTCGAGCCGGACGGAATCGCTGATTGACGGGTCAGCACTTCCGCCCGGCTCACGCCATGTGCAGCACAGCTATCACTGGCGTTCTGGGAAGGCAGACGTGTAACCGCGTCACACGCATTCAGCCGCACTGCTGGATAGCCGCCCCCTGTCGCAAGGGACTAAGTAGCACGCTCATATCTGACAATGTCTGCACGAATATGGAATGAATAAAGAATAAATCGAGAAAATCTTCTGCTTTGACCGAGTTTCTGCAGCGAACCACAGCTTGCTGACCGGGCAAGGCACCACGATTAAGATCGGGGCCCGAGGCGTTGGTCGCGTCCATTGACTTGTCAAACATTCGGCAACGTCAATGGTAACCCTCGCACCAGACCACGATATTGATGACCCCGAACGTGAACCGACCACGCACCTTCTGATCAAGCTACATTTCAGATCAGGACACGAAATCTAAATGCATTCACTCAAAATGCATGGTTGTAAAACTATAATATGATGATATAGCCCAGGAACGTTAAATTAATGACAATTATATTTAAAAAAAAATGTAGGGCCTATATTTCACCATACTTTGTCTCTTTTTCATGACATATGGTCGTAATAAAAGGGTGAACTTAACTACATGAACTGGGCATTGCAATAAAAGTCGTTATTCGGTCATATCTCAGGCCAGAAGTGTATAAATTATATCAGTTTCCATTGCCTTCAATCGCTAAGTTCAAAAATCTATTTATAATAATACGAAATTTGACATTCTTGGAGATAAATATCTTAGCCAAGGCCTAATTGCTATATTGCGTAAGATAACACAGGTGACTGCAGCAGAGAGAGAGGTGGAAGAGCGGGGGGGGGGGGGGGGCTAGCAGCCCCCGCGACAGAGTGACACCCGCGAGAACACTTACCACAGCAAATACTAAGCACTGACCCAATGTAGTTCTACTATTGGCCCGACATCTTCGACGTCGGCACGACATAAGAACAACATTGGGTCAATGCCTGAGTTAACTGGGTTTGGTCACAGCCTATCAGCAAACTCAAGACGCTGACACAATGTTAGCCTAATGGTGGACCGCCGTTCACAACACTGGGCCAGCATTATCCCAGCATTGGTCCACCAATATATAGACCTTACCGCGATAAACGTTCATCCAATGCTAGCTTAATGCTGGCCCATTGTCTACGGCAATGGCTCAGCAGTTACACAGCATTGGCTAAACGTCTCGTTTTTGCAGTCACCGGCATCTCGATACACTGACACAATGTTGGCCCAATGTTGGAACAGTGTCACAAATGATGGCACAACATTAACCCACATTGGATCATTTTGACTGCCTAGAACCAGCATGACATAGAACGCTCACAGCAAAACCAAGTATCTGCTTATTTCACAAGTGTGCATATACTGTCTATTGAAAGTGCTGTTACAAACAAAGAGGCAGGGACATCAGCGTAAAGGAAGTATATACTTGCTTTACAAGTGAGCAAACACGGCCTTTTGGCAGCGCTATGGCAGGAAGAGCCAGTTAAAAAGCAGTAAATATCTAGTTTACTAGGGAGCCCATAATGCCTTTTGACTTTGCACAGGCAGAACAGATGTTAAACGGAAGTTCACGACAGACTTTTCTCTGAAAGTCCGACTAAAAACTTCTCTAACCAATGCTTTCACTGCTTCCAATCACCTATACCATTAGGATCACTGGCCCCACATGGTATTGGTTTTTGGAAGAGTTTTTCAAATATTTTCAAGAGAAAATGTCATTGCCCTGAAAAATAAAGATGGTACGTGGAAAAAAATGTCGTGTGTTCTACAATTTTAAAAGTGATCAGAATTGATTTTTGGTTAATCTAAAAAAAAAGTAGGAAAAATATCTTGGTCAGGATATGTACAGACCCCCACCCCCCTATGGCCACTCGTGTACTCCCACCCACAGGGAAACTCGCCATCACATTTGTTTAGGTAGGACATGTACAGTGTTGACTGAAGGTTTTGAGGCTGTACTGGATGTATTTGTACTTTGTTGCGTTGCGCAATTTACAGTAAGCATATAGGGTAACTGTATAGGGTAAACGCAACAAGGATAACAATTTAAAAGTGATCAGAATTGATTTTTGGTTAATCTAAAAAAAGAAGGAAATATATTTTGTTGAGGGGGTGTACAGACTCCCACCCACAGGGAAATTGTTTGATCAGAAAGCCTGATGGGGGAAATCTTCATTTCTGTCTGGAGGTGTTTATATGTATCATTATAATAGCTTAGAAAAGCTTTGTGTTTTTTGGATGTAGAATAAAGATTTAGGATTTGTTGCGTTGCGCAAAATACAGTTACCCAGGGGGGTAACTGTAAATTGCGCAACGCAACGCAACAAACTTGATTTTTTTTAATTAAAAAACATTTTGAAGTATTCTGGAAGGGATTAGAAATATTATTTAGCTTGCTGACATCCCCACCCACCTCCATTAATCACCCTGTTCATTATTATTAATCTGATAATTAATGCTACAATGGGACATTTATTTCATTGACTTAAAAGACAAATCTTGTAGCATAGCAAGCTTTTTGTATGTCAGCTTAAATTTTATGGTTTGCAAGATACTGGAAGTAGTGCTTTATTTTCAGTCTAAGGTTGAATATTGATAACCTATCATTCTTTGGGGAGATCCCCGCTTGACCAGAAGCCTGATGTAAGAAATCTTCATTTCTGTCTGGAGGTGTTTAGATGTATCATTATAATAGCTAAGCAATGCTGTGTGTGTGTTTTGGATGTAGAATAAAGATTTGGGATTTGTTGCGTTGCGCAAAATACAGTTACCCAGGGGGGTAACTGTAAATTGCGCAACGCAACGCTACGAGTTGATTTTTCTTTAATTGACTAAAAAATATGTTCAAGTATTCTGGAAGGGATTAGATGTATTACTTAGTTTGGTGACATCCCCAGTTAACGCTAATTGGAGATTCTGCTTGATCAGAAAGCCTGATGTGGGAAATCTTCATTTCTGTCTGGAGGTGTCTAGATGTATCATTATAATAGCTTAGCAATGCTGTGTGTTTTTTGGATGTAGAATAAAGATTTAGGATTTGTTGCGTTGCGCAAAATACCCAGGGGGGTAACTGTAAATTGCGCAACGCAACGCAACAAACTTGATTTTTTTTTAATTTTCTAAAAAACACTTTGAAGTATTCTGGAAGGGATTAGAAATATTATTTAGCATCCCCACCCACCTCCATCAAGCACCCTGTGATCCCTATCGTTCATTGGGGAGATCCCCGCTCGACTAGAAGCCTGTTGTAGGAGAACTTCATTTCTGTGTATGCAACGCAACACAAATTGTTTTAAATGTCTGGAAAAAAATTAGGATGTGTTGAGGATGTATTTATCGTCATTATTACAATTTAGCAGATTTTGAATTATCTAGAAATCATTTTTAAGTATTCTGCGAGAGATATTTTAATTATCCTGTTTTTTTTGAGACGACCCCTGAAAATTCTGTTGCTTTGCGCAAAATACAGTAAGCCCATTTTTCTTAAAAGAAAAGCGATAGACACTTATAAAAAATCAAAATTCCATGACTTTTGCCAAATTTTCATTTTCCATGACTAGATTTTATTTTTTAAAGCAGCCCCTTGGGATGACATCAATTTTGGTTTTACTTCCGCACTGAAGTAGTGTATCCCACGGATCATGTTTTTATTTTTTTCAGAATTTTTATATTTTTACAAATATTTTTAATCAACATTTCTATGAAACCAGAAGAAACCCAAACAAACTATTAGTATACCTGAAGGACGATTGAATGTTTTCACAGCATTGGGCCACATGCTGATGGCATCGGCCCAGCATTGGGTGGACAATCAGTGCTGCAGGTGTGTCTCCAGTGTCCTGACTATGAGACACCAATTATCCCCAAAAAAGCGGCGACTGCTCTGATCTTACCGTCTGATACGTGGGAATATGTGATGGAAAGTGCCTAATATTGCCGACTTTTTTTGTTTACATGGCAATATACGACCTGGAAAAACAACTATTTCGCTCTTTTTCGGTGCTTTAAAATTGTTTTTTGACTTTTTCGTATTTTTAGCTAAGATCAGTAGGCTATATAGCTTCATATAAATTAAATTTTTAAAATTGACAACATTTAAAATGTCTCATCCCAAGGGGCCCCCCAATTTTCCATGGTCTTCCATGACAGTGGGAACCCTGTAAAACTGCTTGACATGGACGGTTTTTGAAAATAAACAGACATCTTGTTTGTAGATCAGATAATTGTAGTGCACATTATATGTTATGATAAAGGAATGCTACGACAGCTGCTTACTTCTTAAAAAAATTGCACCTATCTGGAGCACTGAATAGGTATTATAAGAGATACATTCTATTGAATAGCCCCCCCCCCCCCCGGGAATTGTATTGTATGCACAAGTCGACATGAAAAAAATAATAAGACTAGTAATACTTTTTACCATTTTTATTACTTTTTAAAGACAATATTGCAAAAATTCACCGTTTAGCTAGGTTTAAAAACATTTTGTTTAATGTTTGTTCTACTCACCTCTTTCCGACATTTGTCGGATTTTCATAAAAATATCTAATTAACATTCTTAATACAGAGATCATAGGCCTACAATGTTAATAAAAACAAGCCAATTTAATTGATTAAATTTGTACTTGCAGAAGATTTGAAAAGAGTTTTTTCCCAAAACATCATTGAAACAGTCGACATAACAGTGGCACCTGGAGTAACGGTGGCTTCACTCCCGGTGCAGCTTTTTATCAGATCCAAATTGGATCAAAATAATAAGCTGCTGATGCTAGGGGAGTTCGAGGCAAGTTGGGCCACCCTTCGGCCCTTGTATAGCCAAAACTGATTACCCAGCGGCATGCTTAATGCCATCTAGTGAATATAAATTACATTGTTTACTTACCATATTCGTTAAGAAACTTTTTCAAAGACAAAAAAAACTATGGATAAAATAATTTTTAAATGTAGTTTTGAAAATATATTTGATGTGCATTATATGCTGATCATTTATCAATGCTTCAAGATATAATTTAGATTGTGATCAATTTTGATACATATACAGGTAGTCTATGTTTTGACTAATAAAGTCAAAACATAGACTATAGTTGGCTATAAAGAGGCCATATTTTTAAAATACATGATAAATGTAAAAAAAATACAACTAGAAAAAAGACAACACTTTTTTTAAATGGCTCCCATTTTCTTACCAAATTATTGACAGGCGACCAAAACATTTTGCTTTTGTTGCAAGCCAGCTGGTAAGTGTCTATACAAAATCAAAAATGATCTAAAAAACGAAATTAAGACAAAATGGCCGCCGCTATTTTTTAAATTGAAAATTAAAATGGCCGCCATTTTTTTCTCCCTATAAGTAAACTGCAACCAAAACATTCCAATTTTGTGACCTGGAAAGTGGGTGTGTAGGCCTACATCAAAATCACAAGCGATTTGGACTAATGGTCCTCGAGACGTGTTGACAAGGCCTCTAAAAATTCAAAATGGCCACCATTTTTATACGAGATACTCTTCCAACATGGCGTCGTGCTTTCTAACGAGCCTTCAACAAGCACTGACGACCAGCAAGCTAAGTGAAAGTGTTCTATTGGTTTTTAGAATATTCTATGAATAGCTGCTGTACCAGTTTGAAAACACATGTAGGAATTGAAATCTTTCTGGTGTGTACCTAAAGTCAAATAGATGTCTGCTTATGATTCGAACATGAAAATTGACACTTGTACTTTATTTCAACATCGATAAACCTACGGTGTAATGGACAATAATGTATTTTCAGAAATAAAATTGACGCGGTAGGCTTATCCATGTTGCAATAAAATCAACAAAAGTGTCTATTTTCATGTCGGTATTTCGTGAACAGATATTTATTTCACATTAGGTATACACTATGGATCTGTATTTGTATGTGTTCTGTTTGCAAGGTGGTACAGCAGCTTGTAAGAAAACTTGAACGAAAAATAGAACACTCTTAGAATAGCTAAATATGCTGAAACTGGTAGTCCTATATTATATGCATTGATATACATCCGTTTTCATAAGAAAGCAAGACACCATGTTAGAAAGAGTATCTGCATGGCAAGTCTAAAAAGAGTGCCGATTTTAGCAGCTGGGATTACATTACTATCAAAATGATGGGACATTCCAATTACAACGGCCATGTTCTGAGACGATCTTAAATAGTTTAGCTTAATAGTTATTAGTCCATATGCTTACCTAGAATGGACAGTAGGCCAACATTCTTTTTTCAAATCAGTGGCTGGGATCATAGAGCTAAGGCCCGCTTTCCGTAGTAGTAGGAAGTGGTAAATCATTGCTTTACCTCACTTTTCGGCACAAATGGTCTTTTAAGTGACATTGTAATGCGATAAAAACGTTGTAGTCAATTTATGAATGATGTACAGATGATGATGTGAGGGTGGGGGTGATAGGGCATGGTGGGTTATTGAGAGCGTTTTCCTTCGCTTGCCCGATAAGGGGTTCTGGGCATGTCTAGGGGATCTACCCCCAGACAGCCGGAGACTTGGGTTTCGCTGTGCAATTTAATGCTGAAACACCGTGGCATTTCGCGCAGCTCCGCTATCCTCGGGTCGGATAGTCCGCAGCTTTCCATGTGAGCATAAACGCGCACGTGTCTGCCTACTCCACTTCTAATACAAACAATATGTACCATTTGCATGAGCGCGTAAATGAAATGAATCGGGCTTAAGGCCACCTTTGTGCACATATAGGCTAAACTGGGCCAGGAGAACCTCCTGAGGCTGGTGAGATGATTGAGATGACACTGTCCTCCAGACACAGGATTCGAGCCCTGGCGGTCTGAGGCCGAGCACGCTACCTCTCGGTCACGGAGGCTCCCCACAATACTGACTTTCACACGTGGATGGGGAAGAAACATTTTTGTTTCTTTCAAACCGCCGAGACCGGGAACCGAACCCCGGACTCTGGCGTGAAAGGCAGCGGTGCTAACCACTACCCTAGGGCCCCCGCCCTGCATGAGCGCGTGCAAAAGTCGATTCAGTATTGATTAAAAAGCGCACGTCTTGCCACTCACGCGTGATCAGAGAGTCATCCAGCCAGTGTGTCGTCACGCAGTGGGGTATTTTCCGTGTATTGTGCTCCGTGAAAATACTCCATGTATAGTGAACAGATTGTAGTGCGACGTTGGGCCAAAATGTCAGTTGGAAAGGATCTACACAGACCCTGTGCACGCTATGGCATCACACAAGGCGTGATTAGCCTAGCAGTATAGACGTTTTAATAGCACATACGCTGCTCTATTACGTGCAAAAATTAGGTGTAGGTCTATTCTTTAAACTGATTGACAGGTATGATGAGGGGGTAGGCTTTGTATCGTTTAATTCAATTATTCACGAGGCTTTGAGAATCGACCAGATTTGATAGAATTATCCATCCTGACAGAAGACTTAGTTGTTGTTCAGTGAGAACGAATACTGCAGGATGGAATTATCTCACTTCCCAGAATGCAAGATTCAAAAGGTCACAATGCATTTTTGCGTGCTTGCGCAAGTATAGTTCAACACTGTTTCAATGCTGCATCAACATAGATATCAACATAGAGAGAGTGCCCATTGCAAATTACTGCTATAGCGCTAGATGGTTTACCTTCTCAAATAAAAAAAAGGTTTTTTTTTGTACTTGTGAGATTGACCCGGCATTGTGCTTCAATCACCGGCATTGTAGATTAGAGTGGGCAAGATATGTGGCATAACTCGCCGTCACAATGTGAGATCTGTTAAGCTCCAGTGGCCTACTGTTAATTATAATTAAATGTACAGAGACGGCGGCCAAACAGTTCACCAGCAAACACGACGAGCTCAAACAATGATGTTTTAATGTTGGGTGACCGTCGAAGGCGTTGTGCCAATAATAAAACAGCATTGTTTAACCCTTTCACCACTGAAGCCCGTTTTTATGTGCTGAATGCTATGGCATTCAGCACATAAAAACGGGCTTCAGTGGTGAAAGGGTTAAACATGTCGTGTTTGCTGGAATGTGCTAGCGGTGAGAAAACGTGTACTTAGTAAATTGGTTACATACACGCAACAAATGTTATTGTCCTCCTTGCTGTGATCTTGCACAAGCATAACATCGCACAGGCGAGTTGTAAAATAGGAACTATCAAGATCTACTTGCCATTCCTGAATTAGGCTATTGGCACTAAGGAGTGCCCTCCCTTGAAATGAGCCTCATACCGGACGATGATTGCATAATGGTCCACTTTAATAAACTAAAATAATTCTATTTATCTGCAAAAAACTAATATGGCCTATTTCTATACCGCGGTAGCATGATGATCACATACCGCTCAAATACTGCAGTATAACAAATTATCATATATACGGCGGTGTAACAGGATCGTCATATACGCCTACCGCGGTATAACAAGATAGTCATTATACCGCGGTATGACAAGATAGTCATACAGAATCAACCTAGGGCCTATACCGTGGATCCTTTCTTTCATTTCATTTTGAGCAGTAGCAGTCAAAAGGTTAATCAACATTCGGAAGTAGGCCTATTGATGGTGATTTTCGGCATCGAACTGTAGCTCCCTCACCAGATAGGCACCTTTTCCTTCTCTCCTCAGAATTTCGCACACTCAGAATATATGGGTGGCCCTAACTATCTGCATCATGCAATGTCGATTCCACTGCATTTTATACTTATAACAGTAACATTTGCATGTTCCAGACTTCCAGTTGTCATTTTAAAGCTTGCGGGAATGACGTCACGCCATGTGGAATTCCACTGGAACCCCCAACAAGCACGCTGAAAAGCACTAGCATGGAAACACTTGCACTAGTTTAATGTCTGTGCGTATTTCCTCGCGCGTGTACTTGCGCACGTTTCTGCTCACATGGAAAGCGGGACTAACTATTATATGGCCTCGGCAGAACACCACCCTTCGCACCCAAAAGCCTTTTTCAACAATTTAATTCAGAGAAAAACTACAGAGAATGAGAATGGATTTTTGAGAATGGATTTTTGCAAAAAAATTCACTTAACATAGGCCTACATTTATTTTAGTATTTTTTAAAATATAGGTTGTAAAAATGTATGATTCGGTTATTGCATGGTTGAGAAAAAAACATAAAATTCAAAAGGAAGAAAAACAAACAAATTAAATTAACGAAATGAATAATATTTAGAGCTAGTTTTTTCAAAAATAAACACTCGATTCTAAGATGTTGAGCACTTACAGTAGCTAGCAGGGGTGGGCAGGCGAAATGAGTTGTCGCCACAAATGGTTACTTTTAGGTGTTCTGAATGGTCAATTTTTAATATTTACATTACAGACATTTGGCTTCTGTCACCACATGTGGCGACCACTTTCCCACCTCTGAGCTAGGCCTAATATATATATATATATATATATATACGTGAATCAAAGTTGGCTTAACGCTGGTCCAACGTCGTAGATGGTGGAAAAACGTTGAGCCAACATTGATTCAACGTCTCCTTGCGTCAGCTGAGTGTTGTTGTGTATGCCTCATGGGACAGACGAGCATACAGGCAAACACTCATACCGCTGGACAATCACATGCAGACAGCGTTGTTTCAATGCTGGCACAACGTCTACAATGCTGGCCTAACATGTGGTAAGCGTTGCCGTTTTAGGCCTACTAATAATGACAGGTGCACTACCCGGCAAACACAAGACGTTGACCCAATGTTGTTTTAATGCTGGGCCGACATCTGACAAGGAGGGCCAACAGTCAAACAACATTGGATCATAGTAGGTCACGTGTCGTCTACAGTACTGGCAGGTTAGTATTGCTGTGCCAGCGAGGCAGGTCGAAGCACTGAGGGTTAAAGTGTATGTGTCACCCGTGACGTCACCTAACAGAGCTCATGCACTGTGTACATGGCTGACATTCTATTGAAAATAGGAATTGATGCTTCATTTATATCAGTGTCCATCCGAGCCAAAATCTCAAAATCTGGCTTCGTGATGCAACGAAAAAAGTTGGGAGTTGGATATGTTACTAATTCCACAAATTTACAAGGTATTGCCGTGAAATTAATCATACAGAAAACCACTCGGACCCAACATCATTGAAAAAGTAGAGCAAACGCTCCACTAAAAATGACTAAATATTTTTATTTAAATATTTTAATCTACACCCCAGAAAACATGATTATGACACTGCAATATTTTTTTATTTATAATCATACGTTAAATATGTCCCAGATGAAATTCGCAATGTTGATTTTTGTCAGCTGCAAGTGTGCAAATATCAATCTTCTCTTTTTCACAAGAGCAATATGACTGGCGGCAGGAAAAAGGCCTTTTGGAAACATTTTATAAAGGGGTGATGTTTTTTAAATGAAAGCTGGTAAACCAAAATATACCATAAGACCTTTGTTCTTCTAGGGGTGAAACAAAATCTAAGGTTTTTAGAATCAGCCCCAGGACTATATCTATGAACTCCATTTTAGAATTTAAAGAGTAGTCATATGAAAATAAAAACGTAGGCCTAAGTGAAAATTAGAAGTTAGTGGCCCTAACTCAAGTTGTCAAACTGCTCCTCATTTGTTAGATCAGGTCACGTATGACTCTACTTTGAAAACAAAATAAGAATTTAGGGAATCACCTAACTCTAGCCAGGAAAGATTTTATTATATTTAAAGTTTAACAAATTTACTTCACATCGAAACCACAAGAAATGATTTTGCAGAAAAAAAGTTACGAATAAAAAATTATTTTTAACTTATTCAGAATTTTTTTAAACTTATCTTCTAGTTGTCACAATATTTAGGATAAAAATGTGAATGCCACCATAGGCAGGCTAGTACAAAATAATTTCCCTTGAGCTACATTTCCAGATGGAAAAATCGTATGTACATTAGGTTTTAACTACTGTAACTACAGAAAAACAAATTGAGCGACTTCTCTTTTTGTTTTGTTGTTACCTGACGTTTCTCTAATTCCAGGTTATGTACTTTTTTTCGCCTCCCTCTTCTGAGCAGAACATTTATGAGAGTAGCCAAATCACGAATTTTATCATAAATTTTGGTAACTTATTTTTTATCATAATAGACCCATAAATTAAAATAAATAACCATGCGGAAAAAACTTAAATAATTATTTAAGTCTTTAATAGCCACATGGACACTGCTTACATGTTACTAATATAAGCAACCTTGGAAATCCTTTTAACAACAAACCTGGTTTCTTGACTTGCGCTACAGCAAGGTCTGCGAGCTACAATGCTGTGATATGTTGGTGTCGCACCAATTGAGGTCAAGCAGGTAGCCTGGCGTTCCCTGAACAATTACCTTTTTTCTAAAATAAGTATGCCATCAATGTAAAAAAATATGTTTGATAACAAATATTGTTGTTGAGCGTTGTCCATCACAGCCAGCCAGGTTGTTTTCTGCTGAAAAATGTGTAGAATGTGATGAACATGCATGTAAAATTAACATGTTTGATTTAGTCCTTACGTAGATATCAAGTACATGTATGGACAAAGCCGCAACATCATGTTTCAAGGGCTAGTAAGCACCACCAACAGCTGAAAAACCAGTCGTTAATTTAGCCAAAAAATTTGTAAACAAGCGAAATTGACCGTATTGGTTTCAAGAGCGATTGGGAACAGAAACTTCAGGATGTTGTCGAAAACATTGATAGGTGATCAACACCTCTTGTTCTTTACCATTAGTGGTGGATCCAGGGATTAACAGACAGAGGGGGGGGGGGGGCGTTGTTGTTTTACTAGGATTTATACAACCCAGCCATTCTAGGCTTTACAGCGGCACGCCTGCTGGAGCATACTTCCGTTTACCTCAACCCTTTCACCGCGAATGTCGCCAAAAGACGACCCCCTTTTTTAGTTTAAAAAATAATTAATTCAGCGCTCAGGCAATTTATGACGTCATGATTCCGCGGTGAAAGGGTTAAAGTTAACGGGGGGGGGGCTCTGGAACCGCATAAATTGTTATATGTACATCTGATCTATTTGAAGGTTGAATGCTCCACCTTCCCAGGCAAGCCTCGATCTTGTAGTGGGGACTTTCCGTTTGATCTCAAGCAGGAGGTCTGCTTTAATCTGGGGCACCCACCACACAAGACTTTACATGGGTTAGGGTTGTTGTTGAGCCAAGTCGCATGTAAGGGGGCCAGCTTTTGTTAGAAAAATATTGAATATTCAATATCCTCCTCCCTAACTCTATTATTTGGATAATATGGCTGATATGGCAGGGGCGTACCGCCCTATACGCAACGTACGCAAATGGTTACACATTAATTTGCAAATTTTCTTGGGGTAGGACCCCCCAAACCCCCCATTTTCCACCCCTCCCCCAACTTTTTTCACAAAAACGGTTACACATAAAGCATCTAGGAACGCCCCTGTATGGCTAGGCTTGACCTGACCGCCTCGCTGTGTCAAGCCTTGCAGCCGTGAAGATTTACTCATCTGTTGATTTAAGAAAGTTGGGATAATCTACAAAAATTCTTGTAAAATAATTTGCTTAAATGTACCGTGGAGACCTTAAAAAAATGTAATACATGCAACTCAACAGGTGCGCAACATTAAGTCTTCTTGGATATCAAAGGGTGTATCTGCGACTTTACAAAGTGGCAGACCCATCCTTACATAACCAAGGGGACGATAACTCCACAAATGCCCAGCCGTCTCAAAGTCTTACAACGCAAACATATTTTTGTATAAACCATGGAGACCAGAGGTTTTTTTCAATGTGAAAGCATCATAAATGTCTTGGCTCCTTCCGCTTTATTTCCATACCCGTTATGGGTTAATGGCCAATAACATTATTGCAGTATTTGATCAAAGGTTAAGATTTTCTTAGCTATCGCAAGTGTTGGCATGAAGGTGGAACAATTGTTTGTCGAATCAGTCTAATATTGATAAATAATTTACCTGTTGTTGCACAATGTGTAAACAGTCGGCAGCTAGACTGCTTTGATTAATGGCAAACTCAGGAGCAATCGAGAGACTGTAGGAGCCGATTTTTTGTATGCTCGTAGAGGGGTCATGCTCCCACGGTAAATTTTGAAAGCTAAGGCTATAAATGGTGCATTTCAAGCCTGGGGAAATGTTCTATAATTAAAAAAGAAGTCTTTATTAAAAACCTGTACATGAGTGAGGTATCAGGCTTTTGTACCCCCGCCGGCCAAAAAAAAAAATATTGATTGAATAAGAGATTATCAGAAGCATCTCACAACCATATTAAATACCGTAGCAGGGTTCTCACAAAAATCTGACAAGTGAATTCAAAGACTTTTCAAGGACTTCACAAGGACTAAATGCATGTTTTCCAGGACTTAAGAGCCATTATTTTCAGTCAAATACGGGGGGGGGGGGGTGTAGTGGCCACAGTTTCTGAATTGAACACATTATTTATTTTACTTCCTATCTGCACAACCTAATATTTTAACACACTGCCTCAAGCAAAATATTTATTTCACTTTGATCCCAAACGAGCCTTAGTATTGACTGTTGAGGAGCCCAGCGAAGCGAGTCTCCACAAATTAAAAGGGTCGCTTAATTATGCCGAGCAAATAAAGTCCCAACATTTTTTTAAAGACCAATAAATATTTATCTACGTGTCATTCAGACAATCATTTATACACTTTATCACGAAAATTTGGTTTGAAAAAAATTATTTAAAAAACAGCGCCCGCCCTCTTGGTAATTGAATCATGGTCCCCCAAGACAAAAAATTGTACTGAACTGGTGGTGATTTATGATTGGCCATCTGTTTCATCAAAGATTTCTTAATACAGTAGAGCCTGCTATGAGCAACCACCCTTATGAGCAGCCAACCTCCTATGGGAGGCCACTTGGCCGTTCCCCAAAATAACATTTTATATACAAATGAACCTGTTATGAGCAGCAGCCTGCCTTAAAAGGCCACTTTTCCTGTGCCACAAGGGTGGCTGCTCATAGCAGGTTTCTACTGTACATAACATCTTATAATTTTATTTATTTATATGGCCCTTTCAGACGTTCAGTTTTTTAAGGACCTGTAAAATGCATAAAACCTGGAAGAAAATAGCAAACTGGTCACTGAAAGATTGCCAGAGAAAACCAAATTCCATGGACCAAAGGAATTCCAGGACTTTTCCAGGACATTATCAGAATTCCACTGTTTTGAAAAATTGTGTTTTTCCAGGACTTTTCCAGGACAGCGGTAATTTTCCAGGTTTTCAAGGACGTGTGGGAACCCAGCATAGGTAATGTTTTTTAAATCGACTGGCATTATGGTATATATTATGTACTGTATATCACATGTACCACCTATTTCTCAACCATATGTTCTCCCTATACTGCCAATGCGGGTTGGGATAGAATGACCACACCGAGATTTTTCTTTTCTCAGACACTACTATCCCTCCCCAGGGCTTAAGTCACCACAATAATTATTTTTTTTAGGTTTTTGCTCATAAAAATATAGGCTTTTATACCTGTCTATTGTTCCCACAAGGAAATAGGAACACTACTGCTGAACTTTGCCCGCAGTTTCAAAATAAATAGATAAATATTATTTTGGTAAGGGGTTCGAACTGTGCCCCTGGAAAATACGAAACATCAACCAACTTATTCATACTCATTCTTATAGCAGAGATTGTGTTACGGGGAGAAACAGAATTTACTTTTACAAATATCTGGAATATAAGTAGGACCGGCACTATATAAATTGTTGAAAATTTTTATGTGTTTTTTTTTTAATTACAGCAACATACGATTGAAATACAACATAGGGTAGATACACCATTTATAATAAAATTCCCTTTGTTAGCATCTATCCAAAATTTCGGATGAATATGTGGTTCAGTCTATGCCGATTAGCTGAAGCCCATAAAATTACGTGATCTATGCAGGTTTTTAAATCTTTACAAAAGTGGAGAGTTACTTTATAACATTTTTTTCAATGTTTTTTTTTAAGGGGGCATTAAGACATGGGACACCAGCGTAGATCATAACTTGACTCAACACCACCCTCCTATTTTCTGTGAAATTTATGTTCCTCTCACTCTTTCATTTTAATTTTGACTCTACTCAAAATTGCTAATTTCTAACTAGGTTTTCGCACCCACAGAAATCGTGAAGTGGCACATGGTGGCCCAAATTGAATTCAATTAGATTCAAATTAGATTTTGGTAGCATCTTGAATAAAAAACACTTGCACACTGTTGTTGGTAATGTGATTGCAAAATCACATCCCGCTGCCGTGTGCCTATGATCACGATTCCCCTATGGGGAGGGGACAAAGACATCAAAATTCTAACTTGGGAAGTTAAGATTGAATATAGAACCCATCAATGTTTGTATCCAGGTGTTACCTGCACATCCGGTTACAGCTTCAGCTCCAGCAGACATCCCAGTGAAATATGTTGTTGAATCACCATTCCTTATCACCAACAGAACCTACAGAGGAGGCAGGTTAGCTTGGCCAAGAATTTGCGAGTATTTACCACCTTTGTTCCACAGAAATCAATGATCAAAAATACCATTCTTGATTTGGAGTCTAAAATAGTGTTTCATGACAGAAGTTGAAAATTTAACCAGGTCTGTTTGATAATGTGAAATTAGGCTTGCGCCTAAAAAGGTAATCAATTTCTCAAGTCAAAAATAGAGGCTTATTTTGTAGTTTCAGTTTCAATTTGTAACAACATTCTATCGGTGGCAGTGAATATGTATGTTCATTGGGAAAAGTGCAAGCAGCATTTTCTCGAATATATATCCAACACTTTTCCCAATTCAAATTATATTATCAGCTAGCACTATTCCTACATTTCTTTGATATCGGTAGAGAAAGTGGAGAAAATGTGAGATTTCCAGAAGCATCAACAAATAATTTTCTTTTGGACAGCAAAAAGCGAAAAAATTTGAAGTGAAAAAATTCAAAACAAGAACAGTGAAGCATATATTTATGTATTCATAATTTGACAGCATTTCAAACACTGATATTTTCTCGAGTAAAATATTTCTCGAGGTCTATGCAAATGTAAAATTGTTTATTACATACAATTTTCTTACACCAATTCAGGGAAAAGAAAACCAAATAAAAAAGCAGCATAAAACTAGTTCAACAGTGCACAATTTTGACATTCACAATCTAAGTAATCTATACACATTTTATATGAAAACACCAAATCAGCCAAAAGATTTGGTTAGATTTTTTTCATTATATTGATTCACTTAAGTGCACAATGATAAAATTTGCTTTAAACAAAAGCTTATATTTTCGTCCATGCCGCAATTTGTTTTTTTCCGTAACTTTTTGTCCATTCTCACTATTTCTACCAAAACTATCAATCACACTGAAATAAATGCGGTGTATTCCAATTAACTTGATTTGCAAGACAAACTGATTGTTTCTTCTAGCAAATCACCCACTTTGAGAGAATATGGGCTTGATGTTGGGTTTTTCTCACGTGCCATCTGCATGCGTTGCAGAAGCAGAGACAGTGAGAGGTTACATCGGCTCTGGCTGCCAATGTCGCGTGTGCTTCTTACCGCTTTGCAGTAATCTCTTACAGCACCGCATCTAGACTTGCCTTCCTTCCTCTCCTTCGGAGTGAACCACTTATTCGCTGCTTCTTCCCTGGCTCCACTGACACACACACATTCCATCCGAATTATGGCCAGATCTGGTTTCTTTCTTGCACTTTCATACATAAATCCATGGCATGGCGAGAACCACACGAATACGTGTGAAGTTTAGACAAAAATTTCCCAACTTTAAACATGGCGATTTCTCTACATGAGTAAATGATGCAAAATATGCATATGATGATTGAATTGTGCAAATTCCGCATACATTTTAAATAGCCAATAGATGAAAGTCAGTAATTTTCAAAATGTACAGTTTTGGAATTTATTTTCCAAATAAGGTGGGCGAGCTGTCAGTTTTGACTGGCAGCAGGGAGAGGTGCTTGCATTGAGACCCGACTTATCCCCATTGTTGACCGGCATAAGAGTCCTCATACCACGTGGACTGGTCACTAAGTGGCTGCTGTGCTATTGGTTGTGCCCCCCAGTTGTCCGACGTGTTTCTTTTCTTCATCTGGGTCTGGTTGTGGTCGCCCCCAGCTTTCCGCTTGTTGCCGCGCTGCTGTGCGCCTCTGGGCACGCCCCGGGCCCCACGCCCTGCTGCTGAGCCTCGTAGCATCCCCCTAGCGCCTCTGGCCCCCCGGGCGACCATAGCCCCCGCGCCCCCTCGGGATCCACGGCTGGGGCCACCACGAGTACGGCCCTGAAACCGGAGCATAACATTAAATTGTGTTTCATCCCACATCCAAACCAGTACGGGACAGTTTGTTCAGCTTTTCATAAAGCTGAACAAAGTGCAAATAAAAGAAGGCAGTAGGGGTGAAAGCTAGAGGAAAAAAGCATTAGTTTCATAGAATGTGAATGTTTAGTGCAAAAAATCATTACATTTACATCTTTAAATAGAAAATATACTTTACCATGCAACCAAAATATTATCAACATTACATTTATAATATAAGTATTATGCAGAAAGGACAGGATAAGAAAATGGAATGATAGCAGTAAAGAGTAACCTGTCACCAAGACAAGCAGAAGATCAGCAAGATAACAACAGCAGCTGTGTGGAGAGGCTGAAGACCCCCAGCACCAAACCTGGAAGGGGTTTTGCTCCCAATTTGCATGCAGTTGGAACCACAAGGGAACCAACTGCCCTGAACATTTTGTGACCTAACATTCCCCATTAAATGGGTTATTTGTCTGTACTTCACAACAGAACATAAATTTGTATTAGGACCAAAGAAACTGGAAAAGAGAGTCACCTACAGGGGGTGGTGGGGGAGGTCCGCCCCTTCCTCGAGCTCGAGGTGCTGCGCCATAGCCGCCACCGTAGTAATCACCGTAGTCATCGTAGCCGTAATAATCCCCATAGTAATCGTCACTATAACCACCCCGGTAGTCTGGATAGCCTTCATAGCCATAACCATATTCATAGTCTGGAACAGAAAGCACGTCACACGCCATTATCAATTTGTAGGTCAGTGACCACCAAAAGACGCGCCTTCCGTTTTTTAAATTGTGGCAGTAATTTAGAATTGAACAGCAGCTTTCAATAAAATCCCCTACATATATATAAAAGTTACTATGGCTCTTGTTAACCCCTTCACTCCGAAAAAATGTGTAAATGTATTGTCAAAAATGATGCAGCATGCAATGCCTTGAAAACCAGTAGTTACAAGTGCCAAGATCTTAGACCCAAGAAAGATTGCAGGGCTAAGATAAAAACAAACAGGGTGTTCAGTGCTGAACAGTTTAGACCGCAAGCGTTTTTCAGGTGCAACAACATTACCAACAAATTTTATGACCAGCTATTATAATACTCTTCCAGCCTTGTATACAGTACTAACCCTGTGGTTGTCTAGACATGCGCCCACGACCACCTCCCATAGGCATCCTTCCTGGGGGAGGTGGAGGGTAGAAATCATCATAGTATCTGTAAATAAAAAAAAAATGGATATACATTCTATTTTTATAGTCCATATTTATTCTAACTAGAAGTGTCCATGTGAACACCCAAGAAGCCCCCCCCCCCCCCTCGCACTTTTCAAAGGGTAGACGGAATAATGCTAACACTATAAGCATTAAATAAATCTGTCAAGAAAACTATCTCAGCTGGCAAATCAAAACGATGCTGTAGGTAAGTGATAAATGGGGGGGGGGGGGGGGGGGAATAGATAGAGGGAGGGGAAACACAAAAAAATATTCTTACCCTTCATGCAATTAGATCAAATCAGTAGTTGGTGTCTAGACCTGGGTATCCTAAACAGTACCTGGAGTTTCAGGCTCGGCGTGTACCAACACAAAATTAAAAGTTACGATATATTATATATCATAGGCTTCTGATTTGTCGAGAAGACCATCTCAACCAATCAGAAACCTATGATATATAGTAACTTTTAAAAGTATACGGGCCCAGGTGTGATTTATCGGGCCAATGAGTTTATTGAAAGCAACTACATTTTACCTGCACATTATCCATAGCTGGTGCTTTGTCGAGCTGTTAGAATTTTTGTCAATAATCCCCAGGGCTAGACCAACAACAGGGTTTCTGCAGCTTTTGGATAAGCAAATTTGGGACCTTTCAAGACTTTTTAGGACGAACAAATCCAAAAATTTAAGACATATTCGGGGGTATGTATTAATTAAAATTGCTTTTGATGATCAATGTTAATTAGCATACATAATTTAGATATTTTTATTACCATCCTGCAAGGTTAAAATCATTCCATCAAGAATATTACCTTGTGGCTATAGTGCAGGAAATCTAGTCATAAAATTGACTGAACTACCTTATCAGAATGTTTTATTTACTGTTCTATGCAGGGGTGGAAATTCAGATATAAGTTTCACTACCCCAGATCAAAATTAACATAGCCCTTACAATAATTTTCCATACATTTCCACTAGCCCTCACAATATTTCACTAGCATCGGGCTAGTGCAAAATTGCATCTGCTGTTATTTACTATTTTGCTTCAGTTTTGAAAGAAAAAGTGGCGATGGTGGTGAACTTGGGCTTTCAGCAAACCTTGTAAGGACCATTGCACAAGCTCACAAACTTCAGAAAAACAGCATTTTTTGCAGCATTTCATGCAGAGGGGGGGGGGGGATGGTTTGCACCTCCTTAAATTAACAATTAAATTTTATGAAAAGATTTTCTGATTTTGCAATCAAATAAAAAATGAAATGAATCGGGCTTTAGGCCACCTTTGTGCACATATAGGCTAAACTGGGCCAGGAGAACCTCCTGAGGATGGTGAGATGACACTGTCCTCCAGACACAGGATTCGAAATTCGAGCCCTGGCGGTCTGAGGCCGAGCACGCTACCTCTCGGTCACGGAGGCTCCCCACAATACTAACTTTCACACGTGGATGGGGAAGAAACAATTTTGTTTCTTTCAAACCGCCGAGACCGGGAACCGAACCCCGGACTCTGGCGTGAAAGGCAGCGGTGCTAACCACTACCCTAGGGCCCCCGCCCTTTGCAATCAAATAACAATTTTGTCTGTTTTTATTCTATTTCTATATTTACTGTCACAAGTGTATTTCTTACTTCTCTGCACCAAAGTGATTAGTATTACTTTTTAAAATAAAACAATGATTCATCTTGGCTGTGTATTCGGAGAAAGCGTCCTTGTCAAGCAACATGTTTAAAAATAGCCCGTTGCCTCATGGAAATCACACGCTTTCTCATATCCAAACGTTACGTTTTGAGGGGATGGCTTGTTTATACATTTTACCAATAAACAAGAGGACTGAAGTCCTATATCATCCCCCGTCATAAATTAGGTTAAGAGTTATTGCGGTCACAAAAATTTAGAAAGTCGAATTGTGGTGGCCATTTTAAATTTCAGTTAAATCATCTGCATATTATTTCCGACTTTATTTTTTTGCGTTTTAGCAGCAACAAAAAATTATGAAGTTCAAGCATGGCGGCCATTTTGAATTCCGTAAAACCTTGAAAAAATCACATGCACAACTCCATATCGTGAGGAATGTGATTGTAAAATTTGAATAATTTACGACTAAAGTTTTTGCAACCTCAAAAAAATTGAAATTGATCTGTGGTGGCCATTTTGAATTTCAACAAAACCTTAAAAAATCACCTGCACATCTCCATATTGTGGGGAATGTGATTGTAAAATTTAAATAATTTCTGGAGTTAAGTTTTTGCGCCCACAAAAAATTTTGGAATAAACTTTTGGAGGCCATTTTGAATTTTGGTAGAATCTTTAAAAAATCGATTGCACATCCACAAGTTGCTAGGATGTTAAAATTAAAAAAAAAATTGACCGAACTAATTTTTTGAGTTTTTGCGCCCACCAAAAAAATTTAAGTTGATCAGTGGCGGCCATTTTAAATTTCAGTAAAACCTTGAAAAAGTCATCTGCACATCTCCATATGGTGGGGAATGTGATAGTGAAATTTGAATAATTTCTGACTTTTCAAGTTTTAGAGTTTTTCCGCCCACAAATTTTTTTGAGTTGACCTCTGGCGGCCATTTTGAATTTTGGTAGCATCTTTAAAAATTCACTTCCAAACCCTATGTTGCTAGTAATGTCATGTTAAACTTTCAACAAAAATTGACCAGTAGTTTTTGCGCCCACAAGAAAACGTGACGCCGGACAGAAACCTGGCACGACTAAAATCCCTCTTCCCCTACGGGCGGGGGATAAAAAATCACATAACTTTTGAAATAACTTAGGTTAGGATCATTAGACTTACTGTCTACCACCACCCATCATTCTCTGTTGCTGTCTCTTTTCTTTTTTTTTATTTTCATTCGGTGGTTTTGCAAGAGAAACTTCCATTCCTGCACCACAAATTTCCTGGAAAAAAAAGGTCGCTATATAATTTGGATTTCAGTCATGCATAAATGAAAATGGAAGAAGTATTTTCAGATAAATAACCGTCCAGATGACCATCTATCCATTGAAGCTTTTCACAGGCAAGTGATAAATATATGGTGCAAACAGATAATAATATACAGCAGTAGCTGTTACATGTTAAACTTTTAAAATTGACAGATCAATTTCTTTAAAAATTAATTTGTCTCACAGATCCATTTAGCGAGTCCATGGCTGCAACAGCATTGTCTCTTTCCTCAAAGTGTACAAAACCATAATCTTTTATCTTCTTAACACGATCCACTTTACCAAACTTTTCAAATGTTTCCTTCAACGATTCTTCTGTTACTTCTGTGCGTAAATTCCTTACATAAAGTACCTTCACCTATTGCAATTTTAAAACAAACAAAACTAATTAATTTTGATGTCTAAATTAGGTTAACAGTAATTCCTAATGGAGCTGATTCGAATCAACTAGACAAGAGTTGTTTGGAAACCAACACGAAAGCAGCCCTCCATTTAAATCGCAAGTCGGCCATTTCAATTTTGATATAGATCAGCTAACTTTCTCATGGTTTATTTCATATCACCGCTTTAGCTATGATGCAAGATTTTTTAGATCGTGAAGGAAAAACTTAAAAATGGCCGCCAGTCTGCCGTTTGGGATTTTATTTCTGTGAAATTTGTTGTGTGTTATCCTTGAGGTAGTCCTTACATTTTGTTCTAAATGCATGGTCCAGCTATTTTGCTTGTTTTTTGGGCTGCTTAAATATCACAAAATTACTCAAATTTAAAATGGCAGCCATTTAAAAATTGTTTACTCCCAAAAGTTAATCAGGTCAATGGCGAACATAGCAGTTCATGTGCCAAATTCTGCTGGAAAGTTTTTCCCGAAACGCGCTAATAAGTATTTCTTTGTTAGTGGCCCTAGTAATTAAAAGGTTGATTATATGGGAATCAAAAAGTCACCAAAAATCCTCCTGTGGTATCTGATGGCTATGTGAAGCAAGGATCGACACTAGCTGATTCCAGGTGGTAGCCTAAAGGTCCAGTAACTTCAGATAATTACTGGTCGTTAGCCTTGTGTTTTTAGTCCTTGGTGTACACTGTCTCAAAGGGGTGTTTTTTTCATTGCCCCCCCCCCCCCCCAGGGCCAGTATCTCAGGCAATTTACTGGCCCTTAGTGATTTTTACTGGCCTCAAGCCAACAGGCCAGTGCTAGTGTCGATCCCTTTGAAGTATGAGGAAGCAGAAGTTTATAGATCACCTATCATGCAAGATTTCCAAGGTAATCAGAAAAAAAATTAAATGGCCAACGGCTGTTATTTTAAATTTGATCAGTGCGAAATTTGTCATGGGTTATTCTTGTGTGAGACATTACATTTTGTATTATATTCATTAAAAATGGCCGCTAAACGGCCATTTTGACATTGTTTGCCAAAAGTTATTCAGGTCATTGGCTGACATAGCTGAACATAATTGCCAAATTAAAAGATCTGATGGAAATTTTTTCCTGAAACGCCCTTACGAGCATTTCTTTGTGAGTGGTCATAGTAGTTCAAGGGCTGATGAGATGGGGATCAAAATGTCACCAAAGCAATTACCCAGTGGAATGTGATGGCTAGTATAAGGAAGCAGAAATTGATAGATTAGTAGCCATCTTGAAAACAGATAACTGCGGCGGCGGACCATGGGATACAGTAAGCATGCCGCCTCGAAGAGGGCTGCTTAATAATGTTAATTAAATTATTATATCTTTTTTAAAGCCAAATGCAAACAAAAAAAAAAATTGCTGAGAAATCTAGTAAAATATGTGATTACAGAGGTAGAACAAGGTCTTGTTTTTAAGTTTTGATTAGATTTACTGAGAGAATCATATTAAAAGGAAACCAGGTATATGGGAAGCAAGCATTTAATTACTACAGGGTTGCCACTCACATCAGATTTGAAACTCCCTGACATTTCCCTGACTTTTCCCTGGCCTATTTTCAGTTTTCACTGACCAAATTATCCGTTAAAATTTACATACCAGTCTAACGTTACTTGTCGTATACATGCTTATAGTAGCCTCATATTATTGTAAGGTATATGCCTACCTTCACCTAAGAGGATATGTTCGACTCTTTCTGTAATAATGCATTAAAGAATAATAGAGACAATAATGGCCTCAAGTTGGCCATTTCGAATTTGATCAGTTGACATTTTTCAGGGCATATCCCTTCCTGCAACGGCACATTTTGTTTTATAGTAATGGTCTAGCTATCTGGCACAGTTTGCCAGATATCAGGCATAATAAAGTGAATTATAGCTGGAAATCGACCATTTTTTAATTAGATCGTGCAGACTTTTTTCTCAGGGCATATCCCTACCTGAAACCGCACATTTCGTTTTGTATATATAATTATGGTCTAGCTATCTGGCACGGTTTTCCAGATAGCTAGATATAGCCAGATATGGTCTGCCATTTTCAATTTGAATTTTTCAGGGCATACCTCTGCCTGAAACTGCAATTTCCATTTAAGAAGTTGAAATTGCATAAATCCAAAAAGGCACATCTACACTCCCTAAGGGGTGTGTGTGTCCAATATCAAAGACCCCTCCCCCGGACAGACAGCCGGATATCCGACGACATAACCCCCGCCCTAACTTCGGCGGGCGGGGGATACAAAAATGCCAACTCAGCATGCCTGACAGAACTACATGCATATAATAAATTCATGTAGGCCCACATTGTTGTTCGTTCCAGCAACAATCTAGCATATATAGGCCTGTATATTGAACCAAGCATCATTTTATTTTCTTATCACCCTTAACAATTCTGAAATTGTCACTTACATCAAGTTGTGAATCGCTACTGCAATCCATACCCTGATTAGATACGAGTGAAAATTGTTTGCATCAGACAAACTTCATTGCTTAGATCTGGAGAAGTAGGGGTGCTTGATAACACAGATGATTGCCATAGTTGTATAATAATGATCTGTGTCCTATTATACTATTATAAATTGATGGCATTTGCAGATTAACTGATGCTATTCTGATTGGATAAATTATAAAAACAATGAATTTACATAATGTTGTGTTCACATTTAGAGTCCACTTATCAGGCAAAAGGACACATTCCCCCGACCTGAGTGCCATTTTCCTGAATTTCCCTGACTCTTCACAAATTTCCAAATTTCCCTGACCAATTTCAAAATTCCCTGCCTTTTCCCTGACCTTGAATTTCCCTGACTTTTCCCTGACCAGTGGCAACCCTGTACTAGTACCAGGCCAGACTTTTTTTATCCGAACTATTTTTGGCTTTAACATTCTGAAATTCTTATTCATTTATTTTTAATTCCCCCGATGTCTATTTTCATGCAAGATGTCACGCAAAATCATTTAACACAGAATATGTCATTTTTATGTAGAGCTCTGTTTTAAAAAATAGTCTGAAACAGCAAATTTCTTTTTATTCTGATTCCCGACAATATACTCTTATCAAAGCCCCTGTAAAAGAGAAGACACTAAAAATTGTCTGGCGAGTACAGATGAAATCAGTCCTGGTAACCCCTAAGATTATAACAAAACTGAAAGATTAGAAATACTTTTAAAAATTACCTTTGACATTGTGGAGTCATCAGGTTCTTCCTGTGGATCTGCCCAATCTACTATGATGTCACATCCCCATACACGTTGTCTACCATTTGCTAATTTACGCTTGGCAACAGATGCATCTTTATGGGTTGAGAACTCCAAAAAGGCAAAGCCACGGTTTTTCTTCTTTGGTTCATCGGCAGAGCTGTATATGATGACGTCTGTGATGCTTTCTGAAAAAAAGATCTTCCAACTACAATCACAGCAACAACATTACAGAGTAGCAGCGTTTCCACAGGTTAATTCAAAACTCTTCAGATAAATTTTTGAGTCCTGTAGTCCAAATCATTATTAGTTTTTTTCACATCATTTCATTTTTTTACTATTTCTCAACAACATGTAATGATTGGATAATAGCAAAATAACGTACATAATTTAAATACAATTCTGCAGCATAGGTGTGGTCAAATTAAGGAAAATTTCAAATGACCTTATCGAGCAGACATATTTGAGACCCATGAAGCATTCCATTTCATTGAAAAGAGCCTCCCAATTCTTTGTCTTTCACATACCAAACATACTGGATATGATATGTGACAATATTTTTTTTAGTGATAAACTATGATGAGAAGAATTCCTAAAGTTAGAAAAAAGAAAAAGGGCAAGAACATTTTTGGGGTACTTGCCCCCCTAATTTATCATTTGCCCGACTTGCCACAGACATGCGTTGTCTGTTGCGACAGTCGTTGAAATTAAGCATGCTGCAAATTCCCCACCTGAATTAGTTGTCCCGGTTAAGTGTCGAGCCCTGCATTGGAAGGAGCATCTCAATTTTGTCTCCCGAATACCAACCATATTGGCTAATAAATAATATCAATATGCAGTGCACAATTTTGGACCATATTTCCAGGGTAGCAAAAGGACTCTCTTGCAAAAACGAGCGAGTTGTGCCAAACTAGGAAGAGTTCTTTTAGACACAACACAATTTTTTTTTATATGCTCTGGTTAAACACATTTGATTTTAAAAAATGTTGGTGCTAAATTATTCGGCTGTTAATATTGGGCATCTTGTGTTTTATTTGGATTTCCTTTTCGTATGTGTGTCAAGTTTTCATTTTTATGATAATATCTGATATCAGGCTCACCTTTTTATTGATTTTTTACTTATAATCATTCTTCAAGATATGTTTTCAAATTCAGGGCCTCTCAAGGTATTGAAAACTAATTTTTTATTTGAAGGCTATTCAAGGCCTGTGCGAAACCTGATATCATCCCCTTGAGTTAATAAAGTATTAAACATTAACTCCAAGGGGATGTATTTAGGTCTATCTTTTTGGGCTTACAGACATTACATGTATGTATATACAAGTATATGCTATCAAATGCTGATGGAATTCAAGGCTTATCAATGTAGGGAGTCATCACCAAAACCATGACAATTTTGAGTCTAAAAATAATTGTCCAAATGATTATCAGCTTCATTTCTGCCTTGTGAGCAGAAAAATAAGAATTTTCTTAAGATTTTGACAAAACAAGTGACAGTTTTTTTTTAACATGTTTTCCACACTTTTTTAATTCAAAAATCAAGGACCTTTCAAGGACTTCTTAATATTTTTCAAAGACCTCTTTTGTGCATGTTGAGAAAGTAGTTCACGGACTACAAAAATACTCTGGACCAGATGGTATAAAAATGGCAACTTTATGAGTTTTTATTATTCTTTCGATCAAATTTCAAACCATGTGTATCAGTGAAATAACAATATTGTCGAAAACATTAAATGGGGGCCTACATTGCTTATATTACAAATATTTGTCTTTCGACTTTATATTGATAAAATAGGTACACTACATTCCTAAACCACATCATTATTAAGTGTAGTTTTTCACTAGCTGCCACCGCTCCCTGGCGTTCTCCAAAATCAACAGCAGTACATCACAGGTTGATCAAAATCAGGGACTTCTCCAGGTTTATTTATCTTTTTACACAAATCAACAAAATTTTTCACATAAGTGGAGTTTTTCTGTTTTCAAGGACCCGTGGGAACCATGCTTAACAATTGAGAACACTTAACTTGAAATACAATTTTCAAGGCTTTTTCGAAATGAGGGTTTTCAAGGCCTTGGAAATAACCATCACGTGTGAGAGACAACTTCCAAGAGGGTGAAAATTCCAGTTAAAAAACTTGGCCGTTTAAAGAGGATATCAAGGGCCATACAAACACTGCGCCACTTACCAACATATTTTGAGAATTCCTCCCTAATCTCATCTCTGGATTTACTTTTTGGAATATTTCCCACAAAAAGTCTCAGATTGGCAATGGATATATTCACTTTTAATCTTTTCCCTGGCTTGATTTCATAGTTGTCCAGCTGAAATAATGTGGATTGCCATTAAAGTATAATTGAAATAAGATAAAATACACATTCATTCTTCAGTAAACAAATCACATCAAAAGATTTTTACAAAGAACAAACTGAAAAAGTCATACACTAATAATTGTAGGTTTTGACAGTTCAAGATATTTTTACCTTTTCCACAGATTTTCTTGCAGAATCTCTTTCTGAAAATGTTAGGAAGGCATATCCTCTATTCAAACCACTCAAAGGATCCATCATTAAACGAAGATCCCAAAGTCCTCCACATTCTTCAAAGATGGGAATTAACTCATCCTCAAAGACATCTCTGGGAATCTTGCCACAAAAAACCTGTGAAAAAAACCATTACAAGTGAAAACTATAGCCTGACGGCACTGAAGTGGAGCTTGCGTCGACCTTCAGGGTTATTGTTCTAGATACGGACAGCTAAAATGGTGCTGTCTCCCAATATTTATAAAAGCTGCTTAACTGTTTTGCTTATTTTAATCAAAAGACAAAGGCATAGAAAATGGAGTTTAATTTATTATTTAACTGCTTAAAGTATCAAACCCAGTGGGGGTTTCCGAACTTTAAAAGTCTGAAGTACAAAGTCTGAACTCTTTTTAAGTCTGAAGAAATCTAAAGTAGCCTATATTGTCGTAAGTCTGAAATTCAAAGACCAAAGTACGAGGTCTGTCCGAAGTATATCCAAAGTCTAAAATCCGAACTCTAAGTCTGGAGTTCAAAGTTTGAAGTTCGAATTCTGATGTCTAAAATTCAAATTCTGTTCGAAGTCTTAAATCTGAAGTGTGAGATTCATCAGAAGTCCAAAATCCGAAGTCTGATGTTCGAAGTCTGGCCGAGGTCCAAAGTCTGAAGTAGGAGTCTGACGTCTGAACTCTGTCCAAAGTTTGTCTGAAGTCTGTCATAAGTCTGAAAACTGTCCGAAGTCTGACTGAAGTGGTCTGCATGATAGCGATCACCATTGATCAGCAGTTCTCTTGATTCTCATACCATATATTATAATGTATTTCTTGAGCTTATTTGGGTACATATTTATGTTTGTTTTTGTTGTGTGACAAATAAATTGTCCAGAGTTTGAGTCTGTACGTACGATGTCTGACAATGAAGGCTACAATCCGACGTCTGAAGTATGTCCAAAGTCCACAATCTGAAGTTTGAAAACTTATGTCTCAAGTCCACAATCTGAAGTCTGATGTACAAAGTCTGACGAAATTTGAAGTTTGATGTCCTACGTCTGTCCGAAAACTGTCTGAATTATGTCCAAAGTCTGAAGTACTATGTACCGTATATCACCGTGTATAATGTGATGTTTTTTCTCAGCTATTCATGTCGCAAAAAGGCACCTCGTATTATACATAGATGTAGAATTTATTAAATTAGCGGTTAGTTCTGTGGCAAGTTCTCTAGCGGTAAAACATATCTGTAAATGTAGGCCAGTTAGCGTGTTTGGTAAGCAGGCCTATACTACAAGAACAATAGTTAGACTATGCTTTTCCAACTAGTAGAATGTCATTTACTGTATTTCACGGACGACGTAATATTAGCGGCCTTGCGACGATTGTGATGATGCACCCATTGAGCACGATACACTAACGCAATGCTGGGGCAAAGTTAGGACAGTGTCGTCGACGCTGGCCCAACAATTACAAAAGATGTATTGGACATTCAGTCATGTTGGTTGTAAGGCCCCGTCACACGTTGTTGGCGTTTTCCCGCCCACGCGCGTGTCACCTTTGACAACCACGGGCAGATAAATTACGCCCTTCGTCAGTGTTAGTCAGCAACCAATTCACACTCCTGAGCTGTTCATTTATATTAATATTGATTTAATCCAAGATTGTCTTTCATATGGGAGTGTTCCATTGTGCACGATCGCGGAAGGCCTATCTGAACATGATATTTTAGAATGAGAGAAATGCGTTGACGAAATATAAGATATCGCTGATTTTATTTCCTATGGCAAATTCTATACGTATAGGCCTTAAAATGTCCATATTGCTGGGATAACATTACGGCCTATCGCCGTTGCCGCTGATGATATGATAATGAGCAAATGGTGGTATCTGTTAGCAGGTAGTTCACGGAGCACGGCTCTGTAGCACGTGCATTGTCACACCCAGACACCTTATACAGCCACGCACCTCTTGTGTCTAGACAATGCGGCTAGTCTGCAAATGTTTTACAATCACATTTCATCTTCGAATGTTCTTATTTGAGCACGACGATATTGAAATATAGTCTTTGTAAAAGATGATTAAAATAATATAAATTTGTCGGCGAAATTTTAAAATTTTAAAATCTGACTATTATATTTCCAGTGGCAATTTCATAAAGTGTATATGTAGCCTATACAGTCCTCAGAATGTCTGCCCCAGACGGGACAGTCCCGATGACCTCCACTCTGCCATGGAAAATGAAAATAATTATATAAACATAATGTAATTTCAGGAGTAGTAGAACATCTACCGGACTAGTAAAATCTATACCTGAAAATTTTAACCATTTTTCCCTGTCTGTGTGTACCCTGCTATGGAACATACCTCATGTCCAGGTCCTGGCTGAATACCATCCCAGTCTGGAGGCGGTCCCCCATACTTTCTCTGCCCAGTTGTCACATCAAGGCTGTAGCCTGTTCTTTCTAATATTGCCTGAAAAGATGAATGTAAAGTTATCAATAATTCAAATAATAAACAAAACATGTAGGATTCTGCAGTCAGGGTTTCCGGAGGGTTCTAGCTGGCCCTAAATGGCAGCATAGGGGTAAAAGCGCGCGGTGCAGCCAGAGACCGAGCCGCAGGCCGAGAAAGCTAAGCAGCAGGGGGTTAGAATTTTTGGGGTATTTAGTTTCTCTTATCTGCGTTCAATGGTACTTGCAGAACTGTGCAGAATATTATTTTTCTTCTGGACTGTTTTGTTTAGGACCAAAAGTTAAGTACAGTACCAAATCATGGGGTTGTTAATAAGTCTGATTGACAATTTTTATTTCATTCCAAATTGCATAGCAAAAATCCCTGAAAATTAATGTTTTATTAGTAGTCATTCAAGTGATATGGCTATATTGCTATTGGTGATATTTTCTTTTGGAAAAAGATTAGTATTTGGTTTGATAACGAAAATAAAGTAGCAAGACTTTCCTTTGACAATTAATGGTAAAATTAAATGCTTTTGGAACCCCTTTGTTAGGATTGTCAAACGGTTACAGCAGTAGTATTAAAATTATTAATCATCGAGCTACTGGGTAGTTTCAGGAGCTCAACTGAACTCCTGGAATTATCAAATGACAAGCACTCCCCACACCCCTTTTGGACGTCCCCACTCAACATTTCTGACTAGTTGTAGATGAATTTGAGTGATTAAACTTAATTGGTATATATATGCATTTTTTAAACCACGTTTTTTTTCGATCAAGTACAGTTTAGGTTTGGAACAGTAAGTACATTAAGTGATTTCAAGGCCTGGTACAGCTGATTTTACTAGATTTAGTTGAACGTCTAAAAATGCATTTTGTAAACCAGATGTGCCTGAGGGGCAATTCTTGCGTCTCCACCCGCCACATAGTACATTAATTATAGAGAAATACAGTGCTGTCACCAAATTTTTATGTAAACCACATGAAAATGTGATGTCAGAATCACACTAAAATCTAATCAACATATGGGTAAGTTGCTTCCTTGTAACAAATGGGTGAAGTAGTTCAAGCTCTTCAGAGTTACATGTTTTTTATCAGCCATCTTGAATTTTGTTGAAAAAATGAAAAAACAATTCTCCTGACTTTTTTCTCAGGGCCACTGCTCATACATAAAAGATAAAATTTGAGCTGTATAACCATATTACCAAATTTAGATAATAGACAAAATAAGCAAAATTGAAATATCAGCTAAAATCCTAAAAAGTAAAAAATTATAAGTTTTTATTATTATCATAATCACAAAAAAATTAATAAGCACACATCCAGGGTAGGGTTATTCCTTTGAACCAAACATGAAATAGATACATGAAGAAGTTCAAGCTCTAAGAGAGTGACAGGATTTTGGCGGCCATCTTGGATTTTGTTGAAAAAGCTGAAAAACGCCAAAAAAATTTACGGGGCAAATTTCCTAGGGCCAATATGCTTACTGCAAATATTTAGCAATAATCCGAGCAGGGGTGTATAGCTATATTACCAAATTTTGATGATAGCGAAATTGAACAGAACTGAAATATCCACTAAAATTCTGAAACGTAAAAAAATCATAGTTTTTATTATCAAAATCACACCAAAAACTAATCAGCTAATGTGCAGAGTAGGGTCTTTCCTTTAAACCAAACATGAAACAAATCCATAAAGCGGTTCAAGCTCTAGAAAGCTACAAAGGATTTTGGCGGCCATTTGGATTTTGTTGTAAAAGCTGAAAACGCCGAAAAAAATTAACAGGGCAAATTTCTAGGGCCAATATGCATACTACAAATATTTAGAAATAATCCGAGTATTAGTATATAGTATGGCTATACTACCAACTTTTGATGATGGCCAAAATGAGCAGAACAGAAAAACCCTTAAAATAATAAAACGTAAAAAAATCAAATTTTTATGATCAGAATCACACCAAAAGCTCTTCAGCTCACGGCCAGGATAAGGTTTTTTCTTTAAACCAAAAATGAAACAAATCGATGAAGCGGCCATCTTAGATTTTGTTGAAGAAACTGAAAAACGCAAATTCCCCAGGGCCAGAATGCATACTGCAAATATTTGGAGATAATCCAAGTAGGTGTTTTGAGTGCAGTAACAAGTGGCAGCGGCAGGCGGACTCAGCAAAAACAATAAGTCTCCACCACCACATAGTGGGTGGAGACATAAGTCTCCACCACCACATAGTGGGTGGAGACTTAATTAAACTGAACAACAATAGACCCGAAAAAAAAAGACATAAAAACCTTTAATTTATCTTCATCTGGGCCTGGCTTTTTTTGAGCAGGTTGATCAATATTTTTATTTTTTTCTTTCAACCGATGCGTTTTCATAATCCCACATAAGTAGGCACTTTTGTTGCTGACATGCTTGAGATCAGAGTCTTTAAATTCCTTGAGGACCTCAATGGCACCATCAGCATCAAACTCTTTTAATGCATCCAAAGCTCGTTCGTCTAATTCACTATGTTGCATAATTCCTGTCCAAAAAAATAAAAGGCTTTTTAATATCATTGGCAATCTCAGGGTTAGTGAATATACTTACGAGAGGGCTTTCCTGGGCAGACAACCTCTAGCTCATCGGCCGAAATGTTATTTTATTTACAAATGAACTTTTTTATGGGCAGTCACTTGTCTTGAAAGGCCACTTTCTTGTACTCAAAATGGCAAGCATCAATGTGTTATCATCCTATGACCACATTGGCTTTGACTATGCCATAGACTGGCCAGGCATACACAGAAACATGTGTTGTGAATGCCTTGTTTGTACAGAAGAATAGGTGTATACATAGAAGGCTTCAAGGCATACGAAAGAACACAAAAATAAAACTGAATGATTAGCATCTCATCCTTGATATTGGCTGCCAAGGGATTTCACACTTGATAGCACTGGATTTAACCCTTATCCCAGTGCTCAATTCTGGAAGATTTGAAGTGAGAGCCAGCAGGGCACCCACCTAGAAAATCTAGAGCCCATCATTTCATTTGAGTGCCCGAAATAAAGGGCATTATTTACAGGACATTATGTGGACCAAAATCTAGCGAGCCACAAAGGCAGTCATGCAGCTAATAGAAATCCCTGCAGTAAATTTGGGAGCCCCGGGCTCTACTTAAAATCGAGCACTGTTATCCTGCTTATTTATTTTATTTAAATTTTCAGCTACTTGAAAGTTGTGTCTCCCTACCACGACCCACATCTTAAAGTGACTGAAAAATAACTCAAGTGTTTGCTTAATATGAGCACAGCGATTTGCAAATCTTTACGTTTCAAGACACATTTCATTCCCAATAACAGTGATTCGGTTGACTCATAAAACAGATTTAAAACAACAATAGTCATGATCAGCAGGGTAAGTATATTTTTTTATTCAGTGAGTGAATGGGACAAATACATTTTCCCAGAAATCGGTGTGTTTTTTCCTGTCCGTGGCCTATAGAGTTAGACATGTTATAATCATTATGATTCCACAGACATAACCCACCATTTTCCAGAACAATCTACGGGAGACTCTTTCATGAATTTCTGAAACGCGGGAATGACAAGTGCTCCAGAAAGTTAGGGACTGGCCCAGGCTAAAATCATCAAAAAATCGGTGATTTTATGATGTAAACATGTCCGTAGACTAGAACGGCAAATTTTTGTGCTGCGCACTTACCAGTTAGGCTAGATATAGAGACAAAATTCCTGATTTCTAATTTTTGACATAGAAATATGGGAATTTCATCTATATATCTAGTTTAACTGATTAATGCGCAGCAGAAAATTTTAAAAACTTTTACAGTTCTAGTCTATGGACATGTTTACCTCATATGATAATATTAGGAGGCCAAAATAGAATGACCGATTTTTTGATGATTTCAGCCTGGGCCAGTCCCTTTAACTTCTAACCCTGCTAACTCGTGAACATTGTGTACTAGTTTGAATGATGCTAAAAACAGAAAAAACGGCTAATTACCGAACAGTGGGTAGCAATCTTTTAACTGTTAAAAAGCTGACAATGATTGTATTAACCATGGAGACCTAAAAGTTTTTTTCAATTGGGAATCATAAATGTCTTAGCTCCCTCCGTTTCATTTATATACAGGTATATAAATGAAGCAGAAAAAGCTATGTCATAGGTCTATGGTCATTATTATAAATACTTTTACTCTTACAGTGCGGGAATCGACTTTAGATGTCAGATTCTGATGTCTAAAGTTTATCCGGGCGCTGTAAGGGTTAAGCTAATATTATATAGCATATTAAAGCATAATAAAAGTAAGATTCATATATTCTCAAGTACTGTACCTGTACTGTATTTTATAATAAAAATGTGAAAAAGGTTCATACCTGATTGGTATAATTTATCTAATTCCTCTGCTACTTGTGAGTTGATTCCATAGTCTATCAATTTTTGGAAGCCTTCAGAATGCTCCCCATTGGTCTCCATACTTTCTTGGGCCATTATTTACTGGAACAGAAGAAAAACACCCATGTTTGATATTATTTGCTGCTTTGAAGTACTGTTACAGCCATTGACATTAGGATTTTTATACTAGACAACAGAGGAGATGAACGATTTTTGTCTGCCCTGGTGACTTTTAACTGGACCTGGAAGTGGTACGCAGGGCCAAAACTATAAAAACTACCCGACCACCGCGCGGCCGATGTGGAGTGGAAAGTTTATCCACCTGAGCCTTTTCAACCTGCCTGAGGTGGCCAGTCGGACGTTAATGTCAATGGCTGCTGTTACAGCGTTCAAAATAAGCATACATCTGTTTGTCTGGGCCAATAAAATGCTAGGACGAACAACCAGAAGTACCATGCTGAATAGTAATAATAGCAAGAACATTGTTATAAATTCTTTAAGACTTTGATAAAATGAGCCACAATATGAACAACAAAGAACCCAAAAATCATCCTCTCTCAAGGCTTTTCAAGATATTTTTTTCAAATTCAAGGGTTTTCAAGGCCTTGAAAACCCTTTTTTAATTCAAGGGTTTTCAAGGCCTGTGCAAACCCTGTATTGTGGACAACCTTTTTATTATTGCATGTTGCAATACAATTTAGACACGTTTTTCGTGATAAAAATGATGGGAGAATAACTATAGGCATTATCTCCATTTTTTCTATCCGAAGGCCTGGACAGCCTGCTTCCAGGGCTAGCTATCCCAAACCAACTCATCCCAATGCTATCAAAATACGTGGTGCTGTGACGCTATGATACTTTGGGGAAAACCTTAAGTTTCCCTTAACCCTTTCATGGCCAAATCGGCCGAATCCGCCCGCTAAGGCCTTGATGACCGCATCCGCCCGTGCATGACTCCCGGTCAGATCGGCCGAAACCGCCCGCTAAACACTGCTAAATGTCATTGCTGTTATTGAGCAATCGACGCGTCTTTTACATACAGATTAACTTTATCTTTAATATAGACATCCTGCTCAGTTAGTTTTTTCATAACATTGCACTTTTTCACCGATTTCTACCCTATTTTGACGTTATTCCGTTGTGGAAATTTTTTGTTGACTCCTTGTGACAAACTGAGTGCGATGCGGTAGAAATGGAGGCTGCTTGAAAGTGAAAAAATTGTATGACGTTGTCTTTTTGTGGAATATTTCAATTATAGAAATAAAACGTAGATAATTCTGATATATTATATCACTTTTGTTATAAAAAGTAGACTATATTGACAAACTTTACAAAGACCCCGAAAAAATCAGATTTTGCGATTACAGGGCTTCACGTTTAAAGAGCGCGATCGCGCTCGCGCTCCATTGCTCGCCTAAACTCAATTAAAGGAGCGCGAAAAACAGCGCACCTCGACGTAGGCCTACTGGCTTGATCGTCATGATGATGCCTGATGGTGACCAACCCAGACTGTGGCCCTATGCTAACCCTAACATTACTTGAGGCTGCGGCATCATTCGCCTGTTCACGCGCTTCTGCAACGTAGGCCTACCCCAACATTTTGAAAATCAAAATATAACTGTAGGCCTAGGGGTATATAATTGGTCATTTGCATAATTTAGTGCATTTGTATATTTAAATAATTGCACATTTCTTAGCTCTTATATTTGAGCATCTTGGCCTACGTTTGATGTTAACATGATTATACATGATGTCAGCCAATTATACCCTTAGAAACCTAAATTTATCAAAATTTCTTCCAATACTACAGATTTCATGATGTGCCTCATTTGCATAATTTATGCGATATCCATAATTTATTCATTATTTTTCCGCCTATCTTTGGTGATTACCTGTGTTTAGTTTCATGTCAATATCTCCATCCATACCATAGCCCTAAAGCTTGAATAAGATAAAGTAATACCTCAAAATTTGGAAGATCAACATATTAATTAGATATCACTGTAGTGGTATATAACTGCTCATTTGCATAATTTATGGAATATGCATAATTTAAAAAGCACATTTAATTGGTCTCCCCATTTTTGACCCATCTATTTTCAGTTTTATTTCAACATATATACATGATATATAGCTAATTATACCCCCAGAAACATAATATTTTCCCAATATTACCAATAACATAATGTGCCTCATTTGCATAATTTATGCAATATGCATAATTTTTGCAAATTTAAGCAAATTTTGTCTGCCTATCTTTGGTGATTACCTGTGTGAAGTTTCATGTCGATATCTTTAACCAAACTCTCAGAAAGTCAAATAATGTTCAGAAACCCCAAAATTATTAAATTTCCTCCATTAATTAGGACCTGGGCACTGACCTGATTACCTTAATTAATGACCTGATTATGCAGTCAGTATTAAACATTATGACCATGAAAGGGTTAAACCTCTCATTTCAATTCGGGGTTTTAACCTTTTAACCGTATCAATGTTTGCAAGGAAATTGAGGAAAAGTAATGTAAAAAATAAAATAATAAAATAAAATAATTTTCCTACCTACCCTAAATTAAATTTTAGAAAAAAATAAAATAAAATTGCTACCCACCCTGTTTTATTTCCACAACCAATCGGAAACAAACGATTATTTTTCTTAGGCCTAATGTGCGATTCCTATATTTTACTCGAAATATGAGCAAAACACTGAAAAATCACTAAAAATGACGGGTTTTTTCAGACATTTTGTGATAATTTAAGACTTTTCAGTCAAGCTAAAAAAAAACCTGGATAGTATAAAAGATGATATTATATGATTAATCTAACCTATATGATTTTTGTTACCAGAAAATCACTGTATTTAAATCATATAATTAATATTTTTCAGATTATGTCCCTGTCAAGTTCGTGGATTTGGTAAAAAATCATCCGGACGCGTAAAAAATTAGCCTTTAAAACACGCAATCTCAGGGCTTTGAAGGGCTATAACCTTTTTATTTAGCATTTTAATCATATTGCTCTTATTTTTAGATAAATATGGTGTACTTTAGCTTAACCCTTTCAAGCCTGAATTTACCATTGTCATCTTTATCCACTAGGATGAGGATGATTTGAAGTGGGTTGAAAATTGTTATTTATTGTAAACCAGTTTCATGGAGATATTCATTCTAAAACCCCTAGTTGTAGCAAAATAAAGCCTGTTTTTAGGAATATAAAATGATGCCTTAATGCATCGTGAGGGCCTAAAGGGTAAGGTGATTTTATATTCGCTTCTTAATATGACCGTATGATGCAAACATGTCCATAGACTAGAACTGCAAAAGTTTTTAAATATTTCTGCTGTGTATTCACCAGTTAGGCTAGATATAGAGACGAAATTCCTGATTTTTAATTATTGATGACCATGTCAAAAATTAGAAATACGGGAATATCGTTTCTACTCTAGTTTATATCTAGTCTAACTGGTGAATGCACAGCAGAAAAATTAAAAAAACTTTTGCAGTTTTAGTCTAAGACTCTATGGACATGTGTAGACCTACATCATATTAAAGAGGCCGAAATAAAATGGTTCCGGGTCAACTCGGACCCTAACCGACTCGGACCCTGCTAAAAACAGTGTCCGAGTTGGTTCACGGCAGTGTCCGACTTGGTTATAGTAGAATAGTGTCAGAGTTGGCATAGGGTCCGACACGTCCAAAACCAACTCGGACCCTACAAAGAATAAATATATAAATTTATTTTATTCGCATTCTCGCGTCAATCCAAACAAGCAACCACTGCCTAGTATTAACAAAAACAAATATCTTTTAACAATAAGATTAAATGTGATTATTTTTTTAGCAATAATAGTTAGTTAACAAAAATATCTTTTAACAATACGGCCCATATTCAAAGACAAATAGCAAAATATATCCAGGGGTCTAACTGTGAACTCACAGCTTTGATGAGGTGTGAGTCTTTGGTGAACTCACCCGCTCCACCCCTTGCACCTCAGGTGTTGTGATGAGGATTCCTGTGAGTCGATCGCTAATTCAGACCTGTCAACAGCTTCGATGAGTTGTGAGTCTTTGATTAATTCGCTCCACTATTAAATGCTCGCGAAATGTCAATGAAAAATATAATGCGTTCAAGGGGTCAGAAACGATGCCAATTTATTATTTTATAGAAAATAAACAAAGTATTGAATGTCGCCATATTCAGTTTTATTCATTCAAGTTCCCGGAGAGGGAAGATAAAAATAGGAATGTGTGTGGTGTTTTGATGTATTAATTGATGTTGTTGATACATTTCCGCACAGTCATTAAAACGTTATGGGCGTTTTTTCGGACCTTAGTGTTGACATTGATTTTTTTTCGGGAAAACTCGTAGAGCAATCCACGGCCTCGCAATAATATATCAAAATATTGTATATTGTTAATCAATAAAAATATGAAATTGATAAAATGTTGTCACTGGCCATGCTGATTGGGTTGTTTTATTCTTTTTGGTTTTGATAATTAATGAAAAATATTGTCACTGGTCATGCTGGTATATTACATACATACAAACGTATCACAAATAAAAAATATCACAGGATATGTACCGGTATTGAGAATATTAGGTAAAATAAGCGTGGTATAGTTTCTATTTAAAAAAATCATCTTTATTAAACACGATATAAAATGCAATTAACTACAACAGTTGATAAAACGCCGTATAAAACGCAATTAGCTTCAACAATAGACAAAACACCGTGTGAAACGTAATTAGCTTCAACAGTAGATAAAACACCATTTAAAACGCAACTAGCTTCAACAGTAGGTAAAACACCATGTAAAACGCGATTAACATCAACAGCAGAGTAACAACTCAACAGAGTGATGACATGTCCTGTCCACTGGTGAGGTGTGATATAGGCCTACTGGGAAGCACAATTAACCCTTCCCATGCTAAAGACGAGATTTATATCCTCATTTAATAACTGATATGTTTATATTTGTTTTTATATATTATTTTATAATAAATAACAATGACAACCACAAAACAACAAATATATCACATCTTTTTCACTTGTAGTGAGCCGTCCAGCTATGTTCACGCAGACGCTTAACGCTATAAACCACAGCTTGTAATTTAATCTAGCTCAATTAACTTTAATATGTTTAAAAAACTAATGTTATTTGTTCTACCAAAAAATAAAAATAGAAATCTAGGCGTACTCGGGACCGCATATAAAATGGTTCGTATTCCTTTTTAAACTGGTAAATGCGCAACACAAAATTTATTTAGTCGTTATTCTAAATTAATATGTTCCATTACTCCATATAAAAGTGATAAATACGATACATCCCATTGATGCTGATTTTATGCTAGTGACGCTGGCCCGTTGTTGAACCAGCATTGGGTCAATGCATCGTGTTCGCAAGCAGCTAGGTTTGTAAGTAGATTAAGCATATATTTAACAAAGTTTGTAGCTTAACATAAATAAAGTGTAGGGCTAAGGCATATTGCTATTTACCAATTATTTCATTAAGTCAGTCGAAACGACCATAAAATATGTTTTTTAACCTCGAATGTAGACAATGTAGACAATGTACATGAAAACATTGCATTATTATATGTAATTAAAAATGTGAAAATGATTTATGAAATATAGTGATGAAATGATCTAGACTATAGTATCTGTGTTTGACTTTATTTTATGAGTTGTTTATGTAACTAAATGCCTGCCTATAGGGCCTACATCAGCTGGGTCCGAGTAGTGTACGAGTTGGTTATATAATCATGGGGTCCGAATTGGTATAGGGTCCGAGTTGGTTTGGCATAGTGTCCGAGTTGGTAGTGTCCGAGTTGGTATAGGGTCCGAGTTGGTATAGGGTCCGAGTCGTCCGGTTACCAATAAAATCACCAATTTTTTTATGATTTCAACCTGGGCCAGTCCCTTTAAATATTAGATCTAGATCTACTTGAATCAAAGACTGAATTTTTTTTATATTGATTTGACAGCTCTGAAGTGACAAGAAAGGCTAGTAATAAAGCGTATTTAACTATTTTGTCAAAACCTGCCATTGCAGTATGATTATCTCGAAAACTATCCAGTCGATCTTAAAAATCCAAAAAGTTTTGTTATCAGCTCATTCAGTTCTAACTTCTTCTATAGAGCAGAGGACTACACTGAAGCATTAAAGGCGTTAATTTTGTATGTGGTTGAATGTCTAATTTTGCTTTGGCCACCCTATCACTGCCTATCTCTGCTGCACAGGCACAGGAAAGATGCAGTCACCGAGTCATGACTGGCTGTGGCACTGCCACTTTTTTTTTTTTTTAGCTTACAAGTTCAAGTTCAATGAAGCAACTCCCAGGGGAGTGCCCGGTCCCGTCTTTAAAAAGACGCCCGAAATGCCGGGGTTCACCAAAATCAGCTTGGCGTCCCCACATCAGCTGCATCATGTATTGTAGGCCTAGTCTATGCAGATTTACTTCCAACTGGCAACTACATAGAGTCTTGTTTTATGAAAAAATTGAGCAGCGGACCGTCACACACTGGCCTAAATAATCGGCAACGATGAGATCCTGCCAGACAGACATGACAGACACGCCGCTGCTGGCTGCAACTTCCATACTTCATCGACTCGGCCGATCAGACATCATTTTTATTATTCATCATAATGGACTGATTGAACCAGCTACTTCAAAAAGAGGTTAATTCTGATAATCTACAATACCATAAAAATAAAATGAAATCTAACTTACGTGCCCAAATATACCTTACAGTGGTAGAATTGTTTGACAATTTTTCATTTAGATTTCCGACCTCACAAGAGCCCCGACTGCCGCAAAATGGCCGAACACCACGTGAAGTTAGTGCGGGGATTTTGGTTGACAGAACACGGCCGACATAGCCTCGAAACCCACGCCACGCACTCAAATTCTGTGTGATTGGCTGTCAGCACAAGGAAGAGGAAGCCCTCCCTTTCACGTGACCTGAATAGTAATGTAAGAGGGGGGGGGGCAGGCAATATTAATATTATACCCCACAAAGAAAAGACATTAAATCAATTTTGGTTTACCGTTGGGCAAACATCGCAGCCGGAGAACCAAAATACATCAGGTTGGGATCATAATAAACGACCTATGCATTGGCCTAGAGAATATACCGGTTCGTCCCATTTTGACGTAACATGGCCCATGGGCCATATTGCCATGATTCATGTGATTGGGTCGAACACTTTCCGGTTCTAACTTAGAACTGTTATTGCGGACTGCATGGACTAAGAAGATATATGGGACCGTTCAACAATTACCTAACGCCTATTAATAGAGGGGGGAGGGGAGTTTTGGCGATGCGTTACGAACCGTGGTGAACTCAACGTTAAAAAGCGTTACAAAGGGGGGGGGGGAATGGGGTCAAATCTCTCTCAAAAAAGCGTTACGTAATTGTTGAACAACCCCTATACAAGAGATTCTATAATTTTAAGCACCAGCACTGTCCGCACCTTGTGATATTTATTATTGAATATTTTGATTTTATTTGATTACATTAATGCAATGAATGACCTTTATTTTACAATATAGCAATATTACAACTTAAAAAATTCTTACATAAATGTGTTTTTTGAAAGAAATATTATGTAAATTTAGCCAATATGTAAAAAGCCTAAATATGTAAAAATTCTAAATTCCACATAAACGCGATTTATTCTACCCTTCCTGTATTATATAGGAGAGACCGGGGCACCCTAGACACCTATTTTTCATTTCGGATTTGCTTCAAATATTTGTGTAGCTCATTAACGTATTATCGACCAATAGGTAACGCTGGACTATAGACTACTAGTGTTCGACTGGAATACAATACCTGCATTCATGTTGGATGTTAGTTAAAAATCAATTTTAAAAAAATATGGCAAATGTTCATGGTGCCCCGAGCACGGACATGGGGGTGGGGTACAATATGGACATGTGTGTCAATCAACACATTTTTTATAGTGAAATGAAAAATAAAAAAAGTGATATTTGATTGTGGAAATCTTCATTTTAGGGATAGTGCAATTTAACCCTTTTAGAGCCGAATTCCTCGCACCACTCCTACCCCCAACCGCCAAATTCCTGGGAGGGGGGGGGGGAAGCTGAATATTTTGTGCTGCTTGATGTATCTAAACACACCAGCAAGATCCCAGACTTGGAGCAAATAATATGTTACGATATGGTGGTTTAACGAGGTACAACTCCAAGGTCACATCAAGGTCAGATTAAGGTCAACTCGAGGTCATTTCAAGGTCAAATTGGCATAAAATGTTTTTTTTTTTTTACTTTTACCGATTTTAAACTCATGTGTGGTGCAGGAACGTATTAAAAATGACCTCTGTTCACACATTCTTTCTCGGGTACCATTTAAACACGCACCTCAATGGGTTTTGGGGCATTTTCAGCTTGGTGGGGGTAAATATCCCTTGGTATTCCTTTTATCACACCCCTTTCCCAATGCTGGAATGAATGAAAACAATGCTAAAATGTAGCATTGTGGAACTTTAGCTTGTGCAAGAGATGGATACAGAATCGGGTGAAAAAGTTGCCATGGGCTGGTGTTGTGCTTTACTGGGGTACCACTACAAGGTCACTTTAAGGTCATCTCTAGGTCACTGCAAGGTCAAACTGACAAAAAACATGATTTTTTATATATTTTATCGACTACTGTCGACACATTATTGGTCGGATACCATTTCACCACACATCGCAAGGGGTTTGTATGCAATTTCAGCCTTGGGGATTACCCCCTTGGTATTCCCCTTGTCACACCCCTTTCCCAAAGCTGGAGAGAATCAACAAAATTACTGAAATGTAGCAATGTGGAACCACAGCTTGAACCCCCATGACAACATATAGATACCGAATTGAGTATGAGAGTTGCCATGCGTTGGCGTTGTGCTTTACTCGGGGTATTGCCCCAAGGTCACAACAAAGTCATCTCAAAGTCACTGCAAGGTCAAACTAAAAAAGCATGTTTTATGTTTTTTCATCGATTCCAAACCCATTTGGGGTGCAGGTGAGTTTTACAAATGACTGCTGTTGACACATTATTGGTCGGGAACCATTTTCCCACGCATCGCAAGTATGCAATTTTACCCTTGGGGTGATCACCCCCTTGGTATTTCCCTCATCACACCCCTTTCCCAAAGCTGGAGTGAATCAACACAATTACTAAAAAGTAGTCGTGTGGCGGAAATTGACCTTTTGACCTTGAAGATGACCTTGAATAATCAATATAATTCCAAATAGGCATTGCTCAGTCATAATTACATAAAAAGGAGGTATAACACAATCATGATCCATGATTTTTGCTCACATGACCTTTTGTCCGTGAAGATGGCCGCCAAACGTACCCTATAAGACAATATTTCGCAATGGGAACATCAAAATTCCAGGGACCCTAAGGCTACGTTTCCATAGGTGAGGTTTTTTGGCCGCGCGGGTGTGCGGGTACCCGCGCGGGTCGTCTGTTTCCATTGGTGCGTTTTTTATCTAAATCCGCATGTGACACCCGCGCGGATAATAGTAATCTCCTTGGTGATGGACAGGTGGTGATGATGATGATGATGGTGGTAGTGATGGTGTTGGTGTTGTTGGTGATGGTGATTTCAATGGTGTTGGTGGTAGTTTTGTTAGTAGTGTGGTAGTGGTGAGGGTGGGGGTGATAGTGGTGGTGATTGTGTTGGTGGTGGTGATGGTGGTTGTGATGGTGGTGCTGGTGGTAGTGGTGGTGATGGTGTTGGGGGTGTTGATGGTGGTAGTGTTGGTGGTGTGGTAATGGTGATGGTGATGATGGTGGTAGTGATGGTGGTGTTGGCGGTGTCGGTGGTGGTGGTAGTGTTGTTGATGGTGATGATGGTGATGATAATGGTGATGATGGTAGATGTGATGGTGGTGATGACGATGGTGGTGATGATGGTGATGTGATGGTGGTGATGATGGTGGTGGTGATGATGATTATGGTGGTGATGATTGTGCTGGTAGTGGTGATGGTGGTGATGACGATGGTGATGTGATGATGGTTGTGTTGGTGGTGATGATGGTGGTGGTGGTGATGATTATGATTATGGTGTTGATGATTGTGCTGGTGGTGGTGATGTTTGTGATGCTGCTGCTGCTGGTGGTGGTGATGATGATGCTGGTGTTGGTGATGAATATGGTGGTGGTGATGGTAGTGGTGATGCTGCTAATAACGGTTTGTGATGATGCCATTGATGGTGATGTTGTTGGCGATGATGATGATAGTGGTTGAGGCGCCCTTAACTGGGTCACATGCAAGTGTCTGGTAGTGTGGGTGCACCTTCTTTTATTTCTGCCAAATAGTTTTTAAAGTCCGCTAAATTCGTCAAAATATATATTTTTCAATACTGGATCCGCCCCTGTAAGGATACTGTGTGAGATTATCTGCAAAAGCGTTAATTTCGACCCCTGTCCACTAGGTATAAGCTATATAAAAAGGCCTACTTGTCATTCTTTCTACGTCTGGTTTCTTAGAAATTTTCTACCACACATTTCTTGTCCACATTTAATAGTGGTAAAGATGGGGTTATATGTCCAAGTTAGGTTTATCCTCACAAATTTTGCAAAACACGCGGCGATACACGCCGGGAAAGCCCATCTGTGTGACGTCATTTTCTGGAATTCCCCATGCGTTTTTGCCATGCGGTGCGGGGAAAAAATCGAACATTGTTCGATTTTCTACCCGCGCGGCAAATCACCCGCGCGGGTTCCGCGTGTATGGAAATGATACATGGATTTAAAAAAGGCTGGATAATATGGCACCCGCGCGGGTACCCGCGCGGGTCCATCCGCGCGGGTTAAACCTTACCAATGGAAACGGGCCCTTAGGCTACGTTTCCATAGGTAAGGTTTTTTAGCCGCGCGGGTCCACCCGCGCGGGTCCTGTGCGGGTACCCGCGCGGGTCGTCTGTTTCCATTGGGGAGTTTTTTTATATAAATCCGCATGTGACACCCACGCGGATAATAGTAATCTCCTTGGTGATGGACCAGGTGATGATGATGATGATGGTGGTAGTGATGGTGTTAGTGATGTTGGCGATGTTGGTTGCGATGATGGTGCTGGTGGTAATGGTGATGATGGTGTTGGTGGTGGTTTTGTTGGTAGTGTGGTAGTGGTGATGGTGGTGGTGATGGTGATTGTGTTGGTGGTGGTGAATGTGGTTGTGATGGTGGTGCTGCTGGTGGTGATGATGATGGTGTTGGGGGTGTTGGTGGTGGTAGTGTTGGTGGTGTGGTAGTGGAGATGGTGATGATGGTGGTAGTGATGGTCGTGTTGGCGGTGTCGGTTGTGGTGGTAGTGTTGTTGGTGTGGATGGTGATGATGGTGATGATGATGGTGGTTGTGATGGTGGTGATGATGATGGTGGTGATGATGGTGATGTGATGGTGGTTGTGTTGGTGGTGATGATGGTGGTGGTGGTGGTGATGATTATAGTAGTGATGATTGTGCTGGTGGTGGTGGTTGTGCTGCTGCTGCTGGTGGTGGTGGTGATGATGATGGTGGTGGTGGTGATGTATATGGTGGTGATGCTGGCGTTGGTGATGATGTTGGTGGTGGTGGTGGTGATGACGATGGAGGTGGTGATTGTAGTGATGTCAATAACGGTTGATGATGATGCCATTGATGGTGATGTTGTTGGCGATGATCTGATAGTGGTTGAGGCGCCCTTAACTGGGGCATATGCAAGTGCCTGGTAGTGTGGGTGCACGTTCTTTTTTTTCTGCCAAATAGTTTTAAAAGTCCGCTAAATTCGCCAAAATCTGTATTTTTCAATACTGGATCCACCCGTGTCTGGATACTGTGTCAGATTATCTGCAATAGGCTTGTGGCGTGAATAGCACTTCAGTCACAATATAGCGTTAATTTCGATCCCTGCCCACGAAGATAGGCTATATAGTCCTACCTGTCATTCTTTCTAGTTTCTTAGAAATTTTCTGCCACACATTTCTTGTCCACCTTGAATAGTGTTAAAGATGGGGTTTCCATCTGTGTGACGTAATATTCTGGAATTCCCCATGCGTTTTTGCCATGCGGTGCGGAAAAAATCGAACATTGTTGATTTGCGGGTGATTTGCCGCGCGGGTTCCGCGTGTATGGAAATGATACATAGATTTAAAGAAGGCTGGATATTATGGCACCCGGGCCCTTAGGGTTACAAAAGTATGAGTTAAAAAAATATATTTTGGGTGGTCGTGGACCCTCATCTCTACTAGTAGGCTATACACTGGTGATCCAGCCTATAGACGGCCTACATGATATCAAGGATTTTACTAAAATCTTGGTACACAATTACGTGGGACACCTCCTCTATATGAGTCAATCCGCCACCACACTGTATTCGGCAGGGGGGGGGGGGGTGACCATTAGTTTTTTTGAATTTAAAAACGAATAAGTGCTGGGAAATAAATAACGAATTTATTATCATTTCGTATCTATAACACTACCCCCACACGCACCTCTGCTCCACACGCAAATATGAAAAATGGACCACACACATTTTCTATGTGAAATAAATATTTGTATGCCAACCTAAACCCACTAACCCCCCCCCCCTTCCCCCCCCCCTTAACACCCCCATCTCCACCCTCACAGATAAGTAATGTTATACACGCCCCTTTACATAGGCTACCAACACTGCCTTCTGGATTTTGTATGCACCACTACAATGATCAATTTGCTTGCATAATCACCCCAATAAGTCTGGTGCCCTGTATATGCGACACCGGCGGTATAGGGTAGAGCTGTGGGTGTCGCATATATGCGATACCGGCGGTTAAAGGGTTAAAAAAAGATATATATTCTGAGAACGGGGCACCATGGAAATTAATGTCAATAATGGGGCACCATGGACATGTCCATGGTACCCCGTAGCATGTCCGCTGTAACCCGTCCATGGTGCCCGAGCATGACAATTGTTATAAGTGTAGCTTTAACTAGCTTAAGGTAGAATATTCCATTATCACCCATGGTTCTTGAAAAAGCACAATATTCACTAGTTACTATGTGATTCTTGTTTTAACTTAGTTCCAATGAGTGTTTAATGTATTAACAAAATCCGTGCATCTCAAAAACACATATTTCGAGATAGCTTACACATGCCTTGATGTATCACCACCAATTTTTCTGATGGAAAAGAACAGTTCAAAAGCATTCTCTAGAGGGCTCCGTTGTCAAAATTGGACAATGCACTTTGCCACAAAGACAGATGTTCATGGTGCCCTGATGTCTATAGTGCCCCGGTCTCCCCTATTATATTTTTTTCTGTTATTATGTTAATGCAAAAAACTATCAATAACATTATATATACAAGTTTTTAAAAATAATTGTATTATTTTACCACTTTTTATGCAATTTATGTCTGTCCCACGTTGCAGCGACTCTCCGTAACGCTTATAGTTTTCAGGTAATTTCTATACTTTTTATGACCAGAATATATCTTGTCTGGTGCAAAACAGTTGGGCGAGACCTTCATGAAGTGAATAGTGAAAAAAAGTATAATAAATGTGTTTTTGTTTAGAAATAATGTAAGGTTTGTGCAAGTCTCTGGGTGAGTATTTTAATTCAACGTCTCTCCATAGCGCGATTTTTTACACATAAATACTGCAATTAAACTTTTAAACACCCTACAACCTCCAAGCCTACTGCAACCTCATTTGAAAAAAAAATAATAATAATAATCATAGTATAGCATAATACATAGATGTTATGCACGATTTAGTAGGAAAAACGTCTCTCCATTCCGCGTATATTCTGTCTCTTCATAACTAAAATAAAAACGTTATGGAGAGAAAAAGTAGTCACAAATTACCCTTTTACTCATTTAAAAATAGCTATAAACCTTTATGAATTTGGTATTTTAACCAACAAGTGACACTTGTTAAAATAGTAACTTTTCTTTTTGTCTTTTAAATTGTGTTAGCATCGATATTTAGTATTTGTTTATTGTCACTCCATAACAGAAATAATTGTTGTTATGGAAAGACAATGTTCGTTATTATTACTCTCCATAACGACAATAATCGTAACGGAGAGTAATTTTCATTTCATTATTCAAGGGTTATTGTCATAAAATGATTCTTTCTAAAATTTAAATTGATAAAAATAAGCATTTAAAATTGAAATTAAACTCTGCTGACAACGCTATGTCAATAAACAAAGCTAAGTTGATATATGTTTAAATTTTTGACAATATTCAGACAATCTCATATATCAAGGAAAATATCATCACTGGTGCCTAAAATTATAGGACTAGTCCATGAACCGGCCACTGAAAATTTGCCGATCGGTAACTTAATTATCATTCAAAGCATTTTAGGGACTAATTCTAATGCTATTTTTTGTTCAGCTACAAGGTCATCACAGTGGCGGATCCAAGGGGGGGGGGCGGGGGTTTAAACCCCCAACCCCCCTTAGAAAAACATCATCACCTTATTTAGGGGGTTTCCTTATGATTTTGTGATATACTGAGTGAGAAACAGTGCCCAATATGCCACAGATTGCATGAGAAACCTTTGGAAATCAAAAATTTCCCCGGGGTGGGCCCCTTTACAGTAATTTTTTTTTTTGTCAAATTTGTTCTATGGTAGGCTATGCAGATACGATGTTGAGGAGTGGGGTGGAGGGGTGATCACAATTGAAATCTATATATCTTTTACAATGCTTTACACAGACTTCATTATCCCTTGGATGAAAAAAAACTATATATATATATCTACAATTTAGACTAATAAACACTTAATTAAAACTCTCTTAAAGAAATTTAATGAACATAGTGTATAAACGTGATAATAAAGTGAATAAACATGATAAAGTGAATAAACATGATTTAGTGAATAAACATCAGTGCGTGAATAAAATTAATACGATCAATAAAAATTAATGAAAATAATAAAATTAGTAAATTCTGATGTAGGGGAGGACGGGGCATGTTCGAACCCCTAAGACATAATGTTCACTAGCTAGGCCCTATTTACCTAAATCGCTTATTGTTGCATACATATAGTGCTTCCACATGTATGATGCCCCACTGAAAATTATAGTTTACACCCATTATCAAATATTTTAAATATTTCATTGCAAAGAAATCCGTCCGAGCGCTTCAAAGAATGAAAAAATATTTATTTTGTCTTATTATTGGATCACATGTGTCTAACAGTTTAATTTGGCACGACATGTGCTAATGTAGATAGTCTACATTCAAACAGTGTCATGGGTTAAAATAACGATTTTACAATTTTTATATAAAAAAACAAGCAACAAATTCATAAAATGCCATTTTCTGAGAAAGCGCAGCCTCTGTGGCATTTAAGAAATGGGTTTTCAGAATCAGCACGAAATTCTGAGTTAGAAACAGCCTTCAAACCTTTTAGGCTCAAACACGTAATTAAAATGGTTCATCTCACAGTCTATAGGCCTATAACAACGTCATCGCTCGTATCGACAACAGACGACAACAGTAGACAATTAAGCGTACATGTACTTGACATTCTCACACTCGCTTGACGGATCGGATACACTTGTTACATATCTGTATGTATCGTTTTTTGTTTTTTTTTCAAATATATTATAATTATCACAGCTGTAATATTACACATTTTTGTTATCGTGTTTATATATTATTTCTTGTCCAATTGACGTTCTTTGACATTCTCTTTATAGACCCGTTTATGTCATTGACACAGCTTTTATTTTATTTTAACGTTTTTCTATTTTGCACATATTTTTTGATAACACATGGCATTACACTAAAGCCAGTTATCATGAATGCACTATTTCCGTGCACAGGGCTCAGCACATTATATAAAAACATGTATACATATATATTTTGTTACAGTTATGAGGTTGTACATAGCTATATAATTCGCTGTATTTCAGAGTTCAATAAATTATCAGGTGTATTTAAATATTACTTTATTTTAGTATAATGACAGACCAAATATTTTTAAATACCATAGGTGGTGTTGACCTGAACTCGCTTTCTAAGGTTTTCAACGTCGACGAGCCAGATAACTCTGTGACGGTAATTAACCATTCACATTATTTTGATCACGATTCTGCAATTAAACTATTAAAGGAACACACAAATAATTTTATCATATTCAGTACCAATATAGCTAGTATAAGGTCTAAATTTGACGAGTTAACAATATTTATTGATGAATTGAAACAAAACAACGTAAAATTTGGCGCTATTTGTTTACAAGAGACCTGGCTCGCCGACGATGAAAACTATTCACTTTATAATTTACCTGGATATACCTGTATTTTTCAAGGTAAACGTTGTAGTGAAAGAGGTGGTTTGGTGATCTATTTAAATAATATTTATAATTACACTCTAGTACCTATTTCTAATAATTTTGAAAAATGGGAAGCTCAATTCCTTGAAATATCAGGCTTTTCAGCCCACAAAAAAATTTTAATCGGTAATGTTTACAGATTACCCAGAGAAACAAATAATGACTATGATATTTTTATTAAAGAATTCATTTGCTTGTTAAATAGTTTTGAACATTCAAATTGTAATATTTTGGTGGCTGGAGATTTTAATATTAATCTTTTAGATATTGTGAAAAGATGTGTTGTTGGCGATTTTTTTAATGCTGTGACTTCTCATGGTTTTTTGCCTTTAATTACGTTGCCAACTAGACTTACTGATACAAAAGGTACATTAATCGATAATATATTTTGTAAGTTATCTTCAAATACTGTACAATGTACTTCTGGTATTCTTACTGATAGATTCTCTGACCACCAGCCATATTTTGCCAGCATTAATTTACATCCCCTACACAAAAAAAATAATAAAGTTGTTATTGTGCAAAAACAGACTCAAGAATCCATAAATAACTTTAAACAAGAACTAAAAACATCTAATATACTTAGTAAATTAGATTTAAGTCCAGATGCTGATCCTAATAGCAATTTTAATATTTTCAATAACTGCATTGCAGAAATAAAAGACACACATTTTAAAAACAAAACAGTAAATTTCAATAAGTATAAACATAAAAAGTCCGCATGGATAACACAAGGAATCCTGAAGTCAATAAAATTTAGAAACAAACTCTATAAAGCTTTGCGTATGTCTGAACCGGAATCTAATGAACTTTCGAGTATCAAATCAAACCTCCGTAGTTATAATAAAATACTTAGAAGTCTAATTAAAGACGCCAAGCAATCTTATTATAGATCTTGTTTTCAGAATTTTAAACATAATACTAAAAAAACTTGGTCAACTATAAGTAGTATAATAAATACAAAGAAGCATACTGATATCCCTGATTTTTTCACGTGGAACAATAAAACTTTTAAAGATAAGACAGAAATTGCAAATCAGTTTAATTTATTTTTTACAAATATTGGTCCCGAACTAGCAAGTAAAATTAAAATACATCCTGATAAATCATATAAAAAATATTTAGTTAGAAAAACATTACCTGATTTTAATTTTAATATTATCAGTGATATTGATATTATCAAAGTAATTGATCATTTGGAAAATAAAACCAGCTGTGGTGTAGATGGTATTTCCAATTCTTTATTAAAATCTATCAAATCGGAAATTGTTCAACCAGTAACTGTTTTAATTAATCAAATGTTAACGACAGGAATTTTTCCAGATAAACTAAAAATTGCTAAAGTTGTTCCTTTATACAAAAAAAGTGACAATACACTCTTTTCGAATTATAGACCTATATCTATTTTACCATCTTTATCTAAAATATTTGAAAAAATTGTTTACTCGCAACTGTATGCCTATTTTGAAGGTAACAAATTACTCTATAGCAGTCAATATGGCTTTAGACAAGGACATTCAACTGAATTTGCTGCTTTGGAATTGATAGATAAAATTACATTTTTGATGCAAGAAGGGAAGGTCCCTGTTGGAGTCTTTTTGGACATGTCAAAAGCCTTTGACACATTAAATCATGATATATTACTGGATAAACTTTCATATCTAGGTATTTCAGGTATTTCTAAAGATCTTCTAGCATCTTATCTTTCTAATAGACAGCAATATGTACGTTTTGACAACCAAAATTCCGAAATAGCACAATTCACGACGGGGGTTCCACAGGGATCAATCCTAGGCCCCCTTCTTTTTCTAACATATATTAATGACTTTGTAAATACAAGTACACTTTTTAACTTTATCCTTTTTGCTGATGATACTACTATCATCAGTAAAATTGATGCAAAACATGTAAATTTAATCAATAAAGAATTAGATAAATTATTTTTGTGGCTTGAACTTAATAAACTGTCACTTAACATTTCAAAATCAAAATGTATGTTTTTCCATCAGAGTCAAAAGTCAATTATTTATCCAATAATAAATATAAATGGTGTTGAAATTGAAAAGGTTGATAATTTTAATTTTCTCGGTTTAATAATTAATAAGAATTTGAAATGGAATTCTCATGTCAACTATATTGCTAGTAGAATGTCTCGTTCTATAGGACTATTTATGATATTAAGACATACATTGCCAACTGATATTTTAGTTCTGTTATATAATTCTCTAATTTTACCTCACATGACCTATTGTTTATTGGCTTGGGGTGATCATCATAATAAGATTTCTTTGCTACAGAAAAAAGTTTTAAGGATCATTACGTTTAGTAAACTTTTCGCTCATTCGGAACCTCTATTAAAACAACTTTCATTGATAAAATTCGAAGATATGGTAAAAATGCAGCAAGTGAAATTTTATTATCGGTACCTGAATGGAAACTTACCTTGTTATTTTTTAACATTGATATTTAATAAAAATCCACATAATTACCACACCAGAAACCAAGATCTATATATCGACTTTCGTATAAAAAATGAATTTGTAAAAAAATGTATTGCATATCGTATTGTAACTATTATTAACAGTTGTCTTCATATTATAAAAGATAAATTATGTACACACAGTCTCTCTGGTTTAATGATCTATATGAAACGTTTTTTTATTGAAAATTATTCAAATAACTGTAATTTGGTCAATTGTTTTGTTTGCTCACATGTGTAGTTTTTTGTACTATGAACACACTATAGCTAATTAGCTACATTTGCTGTAATATATTTTTCTTAAGTCAATTATTTCTATACATATATATATATATATTATTTTTATAGGTGGCTTCTACGCTAGCGACCTAAAGTCTATGTAGAAGTCTCCTGGTTTTCTGCATTTTTTGTTTTTGTTGTTGTTGTTTTGTTGTTTCTTTGTATGATGTAGAAAATCGAATAAATTTGTCTGAGTCTGATTCTGAGTCGGACTGAGGATGTTTGAGGTCGCTCTGAGGATGTTTTTACCGCTATGTTGAGCAGGAGTGGGGGTCAGTCGAGCGTGACAGCGATAAGCCACTGCGTAGGCCCTACCATCGCGACATAGTGTCTGTGATCTTAACACGTATGACTAATTATTATCTAGGGATGTGGTTATGACCTGATGATCAGGTCATAGGCCTATCCCTATATAATAAAAATGTCGGGTAGCCCAATAAAGCCCACTAAAGGGAGTAGCTCAAAATAGGCTATTGCAAATTTAGCATTCAAGCCTAAAATACCGTGACCGTCAATGTAAAACTTGGCTAAAAAATATACTTGGCTAAAAAAAAAAAATATCAGATCACTAGGCCTAATTTATCAACAACCAGGGGCGGATCTGGCTTTTCAATGACGGGGAGGGGTTAAAACTTGACAAAGGAATATTTCACTGTAAGGGGGTCGGGGGGAACCCTAGGGGAATTTTTTGATTTTCAAACGCTTTCTCCTGCAATCAAAGGCATATTGAGCACTGTTTGTACCTCAGTATATATCACTAGTTCGTAATAGAACTCTTTGGTCGTCTAAATAAGATGATGATTTTTTCCGAAAAACTTCATTGCCGTTTTTGCAAAAGTAGGCCTACTAACAAAATTTTCTGCAACCCTTTCATTAAAACTAAAAAAAAGAAGATAATTTTAGACAGCGGTTCCGTTAATGTAATCTAAACATATAGGCCTAATAAGACTATATGTAGGCCACCAGCTAGTTTTAGTCATGGTTTTCAAAAAACTTTAAAATTGCATGCTGCATTATTAATGGTTGATTATTTTATTTTTTATTGTCAATATCATGATCAGATTATTTCAACAAAAAAATATAACATTTAATGACTGTTGATGCACCTCATCCTTGCAAGGTTTGAATTTGGCTAAAATTATGTGGTGGGATATTCCATTGAGGCTTAAATAAAAACTACATATTAGTATTGTTATCTAGAATATATTCTGTTCCACAACAATTCTACGGGGTACGTATCACATGATATTCGACTATTTGACTATGTAGGGAAGCGGGAGTCAGTTGAGCCAATTTTCAAAAACGTCCCTACCAAATCCACAGAAAATTAAGGACGGTAATGGTCTATGTTGCATATTGTATACTACAACTTAATGTCCTTCAATGAATGACAAATTTAATGACTGGGACTTTTTGTGTTGCTAGAATAACACTTTTGAAAATGTTGCTTTTCTAGATCAACTTACCCCGGGGTCGGGGTGAGTTGATCCACCTACCGGAGGTCAGTTGATCCAACAAGAAAAAGCAATATTATGCAACTGCACTTATTTATCACTGTTTTAAATAATAAATCAACTTTTGAATATGTTATAATGTACATTCCACGCTTGATAGGGTCAGGTCACCAATGTTGGGTCATTTGATCCATGCTGGGGTCATGCAGTTGATCCATGGCTCATTGCCAATGTCCTTAATTTTCTATGGATTTGGTATACAGGGACTTTTTGAATTGGCTCAACTAACCCCGGCTTCCCCTACATCGACTGAGTACTCGGGTACAAGTACAATACAAATAGTCAAGTACACGTACAAGTAGACCTACTGGGTTTTGCCATATACTTGGGTAGTACTTGGGGTAACTTTGAACACTTTTTGGGGTCATTCATCAATTGGCAGAAAATGCTGAAATATTGATGAAATTCACCTGCATTTAAATTGGGGGAAGAGATGTGCTTTTTTTGTAAGTGTGAAATATTTGATATCTGTAGCTAACAGGTATTTTTAAAACAAATTGTTTAGTGTTCAATGTTACCCCTAGTGAGGGGTAACTTTGAACACCGAAGTAAGTGGCTGGTTCTATAGGTACCATTTGAGTTACTAATCACTAGCCTATATTAATAGATGCAAAGGAAAAATAGAAGGGATTATTTTTAATCCATCCGACTCAGTAAAATACTAAATACTGATTAACACCTTACAGATGGATTTATATTTTGATTTTTTTTCTCAGTTTTTGGGGGAATGGTTGAACATATGCACGGGGGTAACTTTGAACACCAAAATAACACATCAAAATAACACAATTATTTCAATTCAAAAAAAGTTAAATGTCCATCTTGTTGGATGTAGTAGTAGCTTTTTGGTTAATTCCCTTTAGATGCCGAACTTACATGGGTATTTACATTATAGATAGGTTTAAGCCTCCTCAAGAAAAAGTATGTGGTGTAACTTTGAACATGTTCAAAGCTACCCCTCCAGAGTTCATGATTTTTTGTTTTATCAAGCTCATGAACATGGATTTGAATTAGCGACAAATACTACATATATACACATTGTCACAAGAGCATACCCTACATTTTGTCACCATAGAAACAATAATGAGCACTGCACTTACTCACGTAGAATAAAAAATTTGTAGCATTCATAATGGTGTACCAAAATAGCTGCCATTTGTAAATAAGTTGTGAAGGTTCTAGAAAGGCTGATCGTGGTTAATTTAATGCAATGTAATGAAATAGAAGGTTATAATGTATATGAATATATTTGTTATATATATATATCACTATGTTGACAAAAAGTACAATTTATTATTTTGTGAAATTGCACGGTGTTCAAAGTTACACCCCCCGTTCAAAGCTACCCCAGTTGACGGTACCCAAGTATATTTGCAAATGTACTTGGGTACAATTACCAAGTACCAAGTACAAGTGTATAATCTAACGAGCACGGCGCAATGGCCTGATGTTGATTTATTGCTGGGTGATTATCGACAGCGTCTCCTGTTTGCAGGATGCAGTGCAGGGAGGTGTAAAAAGCATCCCTGTTTTAATGACTAGGGTTATACCCAGCGAAAAGGAGACTATTAGGATAAGAAACCCATTTGGGTTGGTTAATGGTATACTTTTAAAACAGGCGTGTCGAAAAAATTATTAACAAAATGTCCACTAAGTTACGAACAACTGCCCAATCAACTATTACATTGTTATTAGACTGTGAATATATTGCACTGCTGCAAAACATAGCCAAGGTGTCCCTCTGCATGACATAATGTCATGATCGCATAATATATTTACAAAAGAGGTCACATGTCATGAGATTTATAAAAATGCCGTGAACATGTATATTTACGGAAATATTATGTTTCCGAAAATTTCTCTTCAATGTGTTTAAATGTACACCATGTACACTTTTTTAAATACTATATAGTGTATGTGGATATACAGATCGATATTCATAACAAAGAAGCACTTTTTGTTCTGGTAAAATAGTGGACAAATGGTAACACAGTAGACAAGTATAGAATACAACTAAAGTACTTATCATATTACTGAGAGGTTATCAACATGCTTATCTACGTTTTTTATCAGATTAAGATTTAAGGCAACAACATGTGTATTATACCAGTCTTTTTAATAAGGAGTAATGATACTTGTCCTGTACAGAGCCAAGTCACACCGTCCACCAAGTTTCATTGTCGTCCACTAAGTTACCTTTAAGTCTAAAATGTACTATTATGGCTCTATACCAGATAAATTAAATCCGCAACGAAGATATATATACCATCAAAGACAAATGTGACAAGAACTATATTTTACTATAGACTGGGGCAGACAAATTAAACATTTGGTCTGTTAAGTTACCAAAAACTTCTACTAAGTTACCCGCTCTATTGTTGCCCACTTGTTTGCATTGTGTTGTGATACAATTGCACTTCAGAATGACGTGATAGATAAATATATATATTATACATGTCCACAAGTGCACTGGTAACTTTGCAGACAGGAAATAAACATACTATTGGTTCATCTTTACAAAATCTTCAGCAAATCCAGTTTTCGTTTGATAATTCAAAAAATGTGATATTGCTTTGGCGAAAATACATGCAGTGGCACCTAGTTAACATTTAGTAATGATTGGAATCAGGTGTCATCCATAGACGAAATAATATGATAACATAGTGGACATGGCTAAGCGGGACATTATGAGAAACATCCATAACTAATATTTTTCGTACATTTTCAATTAACAAATGTTTACATTAATACTAGCCACAATACTAAATTCAAAGCAAACTTATATTGCTGGCGTAATATATTCATCAGCAGCATTATAAACATAGGCCTGGCACTCGGACAGTGACTTAGTAGACAATTTATTGATATTTGTTTTTAAAAATTCTAAATAAATTAAACTATCACCATAGACAATTTAAATCTATAAATACACGCTGTAAACTAGTTCATACTATATATTGGGAAAGAAAAAAATGATTATACATTATAAAAATAGATTTAAAATAGATTTACCCCCAAATAGTCTCCTTTTTGCTGGAATGACCCTATATCTGTTGAATATATTGCGAATTTTTTTTTACTTGATATTAATGTCAAGATTGACGAAAAATACGTCAATTATCTAAAATCATAATTTTATTGTCGTTTCTTGAAATGTTTATAATATGTATAAACATGTCCATAGCTTGCTTTCATGTTGCAAAATTATCGATCAAACAGTACTTTATTAAACGGGAACATAGATGAGCATCGCAATTATAAGGTTTTATAAGGGGTAGTCGCGCAAACAATGAAACCCCCACCCCCCTTTTACCACAGACACGAGACGATAATCTATTCAATATTGAGCCATCAGCTGCAGCGCTGTACCAACAATAACCCAACACTGGGTTAATATCTCGTTTTTTTGCCGGGTCAGGCTTGTGTAGCTGTGTTAGATGACGATGGACGATAACCATTAAAACCAATACGCTGATATATGTGTTTGTCTACCACTTTCAAAATCTATCTGGCCATCTCACAGTCTAAATGAAAGATCATAGGGAAAATACACAGCTCATTGAGGACAAGAATGTGTTATAACGATTTTATATTGATACAATGGAATAAAATTCATCTGTTTTGCGTTTTTAACACCAATTGAATTATTTTTAAAATTATATGCTAGAAAATATTGCACTTGAAAACTGAAAAAATAAATTATAGTTTATATATATATTTTAACAAATCATGATGTAGGCCTACTTGCAATGTACTTGCCTTCAAGTACCAGGTACTTTGTAATGTACTTGGGTACAAGTACATTTTTGAAGCTCAAGTACAAAGTACAAGCAAGTACAAAAAAATGTACTTAAGCAGGCCTACACTGTAAACCCTGTCCCCTACTATGGCAAAATTTATTTGAGTAACCATGGCACAATGAGCTGGCACAGCACAAAGCGAATGAGCTATCATAACAAATTTTGCAATTTTAGTTACGGTAACGCAATAAATGTATGTTTACCCAGCACAGGTAACCCAGTCGAATTGCGCTGTGTTGACTCTTTTGTCACACAATTTGTTTTGGTTCAAACGGCTTGAACGAACACGCTTACCTGGCTTGTTAGTTTGAGCTATCATAGTTTGAACTATTATTTTCAATTTGAGGTAAGTTGACATACATTTCTTTATCTATTCAAATACAAGTACGTTAAGTCAATCTACCTTTAATTAAACGGCGCAGGACAATACAATCAAATCGTGTTGTGAAGCAGTCAATGTATTCCCCGACCCACCCTACCGCGGGGCAGCCTGGGGGTTACCACGGGGGTTACCTGGGGGTTTGCTGTTTGTTCAAGCCCCTGGGGTGTGGGGGTTTTCTCAAGTTTTGTCCCCAGGTTGGAATCACGGGATTTGTCGATATTCAAAATCATTCTGATTAAGCCTATTCAATTGAGTGACTGCTACAAAATAAAAGTATTATTTAACAAAACATTGATGGGTTAATGGGCATCAGCCATGTTCAAGGTGATGGGAGGGGGGTGAGGGGTGTCAGCCATGTTCAAGGTGATGGAAGGGGGTGAGGGGCGTCAGCCATGTACAAGGTGATGGAAGGGGGTGAGGGGCGCTGAGAATCATGTTCAAGGTGATGGCAGGGGGTGAAGGGGGTCAACCATGTTCAAGGTGATGGCAGGGGGTGAGGGGCGTCACGATGTTCAAGGTGATGGCAGGGGGTGAGGGGTGTCCGCAGGGGTGGGGGGCGTCACCCATGTTCAAGGAAATGGCAGGGGGTGAGGGGCGTCACCCATGTTCAAGATAATGGCAGGGGGTGAGGGATGTCACTCATGTTTAAGGTGATGGCAGGGGGTGATGGGTCGTCACCCATGTCCAAGGTGATGGCAGAGGTAAGGGTTCGTCACCTATGTTCAAGGTGATGGCAGGGGTGAGAGGTCGTCACATATGTTCAAGGTGATGGCAGAGGGTGAGGGGTCGTCACCTATGTTCAAGGTGATGGCAGGGGGTGAGGGGTCGTCACCCATGTTCAAGTTGATGGCAGAGGGTGAGGGGTCGTCACCTATGTTCAATGTTGATGGCAGGGATGGGGGTGTCACCCATGCTCACGTTGATGGCAGGGGTGAGGGGCGTCACCCATGATCGAGATGATGGGATGTGGGATGAGGAACGTCAGCCTTGTTCAATTTGATGGGAGGGGAGTCAGAGTCATGTTCAAATCGAGAAGGGGTGAGGGATTAACAGAACAGTATGGACTATGGAGTCTATAGTAGGCTAATATTCCCCCTTCAGGTTAAGTGAGGCTTTACTTGGCCTGTTAACAATCTGTTGAATTTCATTCCCCACATATAATTTCCTCGGTGTTTCCGGATGATGCCCAGTGATTTCAGCTCGGTTGACATGACAAAAATTCTAAACTAAGTAGTTGATTACAAATTATTTATAATTGCGTCCTAAAACTAATTTACAACAGGGGTCTACTAATTTAAAATTTACACAATGAGGGTAGGCCTGTCGTCACACAATTATTATCCACTGCATCATGCAATACATCATTAGAACGAAAATTTAACAAGACTACATAAGTCCAGGAGCTCCCGCTCCGAATTAGAATTTGATTTAAGCAATTTTGTATAGGGTTATTAATGTAGTCCTAGTCTAGGTCAAAAATCAAGACGCAAGACAACTAGGTCTAAGAAGCCCAGTCTAAGAGTAAGATAAGAACTAGACAGTCTGTCAGAGATTGCAAACCTCCATTGAAATTAATGATCCTAATCAGTATCCCAGTAATGGTCTACCTATCTGGCATGGTTTACCCGATATCAGGCCAATCGAGTTAACTAATAGCTGATTTACGGTCATTTTGAATTCGATATAAATTAGTTAAAAACTTAGGGTGTATTCTCCCCCGAAACCTCAAATTTTGTTTTATAGTAATGGACTAACATCTAACACAGTTTGCAAAATATTGGGCATGTGAAAGTAAATAATGGCCGATAGGGGGCCATTTTGAATTTGATCGAGTCAGAATTTTTCAAGATGCATCCTCAGCTGAAATCTCACATTTCATTCTATAGTAATCGTCTAGCTATCTAGCACGGTTTACCAAATATCGGCCATGTGAAAGTGAATAATGGCCTAAAGGCGGCCATTTTGAATTTGATCAAGTCAAAATTTTCCAAGATGCATCCTCAGCTGAAATCTCACATTTCATTCTATAGTAATGGTCTAGCCATCTAGCACGGTTTACCAAATATCGCCCATGTGAAAGTGAATAATGGCCGATAGGAGGCCATTTTAAATTTGATCAAGTCAAAATATTTCAAGATGCGTCCTCTCCTGAAATCTCACATTTTGTTTTATAGTAATGGTCTAGCCATCTAGTACGGTTACCAAAAACCGGCTATCTGAAAGTGAATAATGGCCGATAGGCGGCCATTTTGAATTTGATCGAGTCAATTTTTTTCAAGATGCATCATCTCTTGTAATCTCACATTTTGTTTTATAGTGATGGTCCAGCTATCTAACACGGTTTACCAAATATCAGCAATGTGAAAGTAAATAGTGGCCGATAGGCGGCCATTTTGAATTCGACTGAGTCGAAAGTTTTTAAAAGGCATCCTCTCTCGAAACGTCACAATTTGTTTTATAGCAATGGTCTAGCTATCTAGCACGGTTTACCTGATATCAGGCCTATCGAGGTAAATAATGCTGATTGTCGGCCATTTTGAATTCGTAAGTTAAAAATTTTCAGGGTGCATCCTCCCCCGAAAACTCACACTTTGTTTTATAGTAATTAGGTAATGGTCTAGCCATCTAGCACGGTTTACCAAATATCAGCCATGTGAAAATGAATAATGGCCGATAAGCGGCCATTTTGAATTTTATCGAGTCGAATTTTTTAAAGATGCATCCTCATCTGAAATCTCACATTTTGTTTTACAGTAATGGTCTAGCCTTCTAGCACGGTTGACCAAATAACGGCCATGTGAAAGTGAATAATGGCCGATAAGCGGCCATTTTGAATTTTATCGAGTCGAATTTTTTCAAGATGCATCCTCTCCTGAAATCACACATTTTGTTTTATAGTAATGGTCTAGCTATCTAGCACGGTTTACCAAATAACGGCCATGTGAAAGTGAATAATGGCCGATTGGCGGCCATTTTGAATTTGGACGAGTTGATTTTTTTCAAAATGCATCCTCTCCTGAAGCCTTACAATTTGTTTTATAGTAATGGTGTAGATATCTTGAGCGGTTTTCATGATATTCCACAATATCAGGCCTGTCGAGGTGAATAATGGCTGATAGGCGGCCATTTTTAATTTTATCGACCTGAAATTTTTCAAGATGCATCCTCTCCTGAAACCTCACAATTTGTTTTATAGTAATGGTGTAGCTATCTTGAGCGGTTTTCATGATATTCCGCAAAATCTTTCAGTCGGATTTACCGATGTTATAAATTAGGTCAAAGTGCTGGGTCAACTTCAAGGTCAAGGTCCAAAAACCTGAAAAGGCACAACTAGGGACCTTAGAGAACATGTATGTGCAATATGACTGTCATCGGCCCAGTACTTTTCGAGATCTGCTCCGGAAACGAAGTGCGCGTCAAAACGTCTAAATAGGTCATAGTTCTGAACCAGAAGTAGGTCAAAGTTCAAATACCCCAAAAGGCACAACTAGACCCCCTAGGGGTGTTGTGCGTAAAATTTGAAGACAATAGGACAAGTACTTTCAGAGATATGCTCCGGAAACGAATTGTTTACGGACGGCCCAACGGCCCAACGCCGTCACATCATCATTTTCTCCTCTCCAACCTTGCGTATTGAATTCAGATTAAAAATATTTTAACCTGTCCATTAGCCACCTGGAAGTAACCCACATACCAAAAATTGTCATCCTAGCTTATTTTCTTACAAAGTTATAGGCAAAAGAAGAGGCCAAAAATAAACGGAGGTAGAATCCATAGCTCCCTCCGTCTCACCTACGGTGACGGCGGGAGCTAATTACCTTTTATATGGTATATTGCATGTGTAGATTGCTAAACAAGAATAGCTACGACAGACGTTTGAGTAGCCCTACTCCCTAATTTTAGACGGGTTTGGGGGTACCCCCTATAAGGGGTCAAAATATGAAGTTCATCCCTATTTTTTTTTGTTAACATCTCATTTCATGTTTTAGACATAGCAAGGTTTTTAAAAAAAGTTGGTGTGGGTGAAATGTGTGTGTGTGTGGGGGGGGGGGGGGGGTGAGTGGTTGGTGGTTCTAGCCCATGGCCTATAGTGATTGACCCACAAAATATGTTGACATGTGAGGCAGTCCTCAGATGGAGGGAGCTAGACGACTAGATTCAATATCTCCTTTTCTTCGCAAATGTACTTGGGTATTATTACCAAGTACCAAGTACAAATGTATAATATAGCTCATAAAAATATACCGGTAAATGCATAAATTATGAAACAAAGATCATACTGAGTTGAATAACTTGTTTATTCATTGCATATTGAATTATATAAATAGTGAATGTGAGATCAACCAGAGTGTCAATGACACAGAAGCTCACCCTTAATTAGGGCAAGTTGATTTCGAATTAAAATTTCTGAAATCCATGAGGCAGTTCTATGCACATGCACGAGCTCTTTCAAATAAACTGAACAAAATTAAAATCGGATAAGAATTGAGGGAGGAGAAGCATTTCTTGTGAATTGTGGACAGAGTGCCCTAATTGGGTCTTAATTAGGTCATAAGTTAATTAATAATTACAATTTCTGAAAACCGTGAGGAAGTTCTATGCACTGGTCCGAGCATTTCTTGGGAATTGTGGACAGAGTGTGGTAATTGAGTTTTAATTAGGTCATTAGTTAATTATTAATTAAAATTTCTGAAATCCGTGAGGAAGTTTAATGCAATGTCCCAAGCTTTTTGACACAAACCACACAGAATTGAGATCGGATGAGAAGCATTTATTGGTAATTGTGGACAGAGTGACCTAATTGGGTCTTAATTAGGTCATAAGTTAAATAATAATTACAATTTCTGAAATCCGTGAGGAAATGTAATGCAGAGGCCAGAGCTCTTTAAAACAAACAAAACAGAATTGAAATCGGATAAGACTTGAAAGAGGACAAGAAGCATTTCTTGTGAATTGTGGACAGATTGCCCTTATTAGGTCTTAATTAGGTCATAAGTTAATTAATGACTGAAATTTCTGAAAAACGTGAGGAAATTCCATGCATTGGCCCGAACTCTTTCAAACAAACCAAACAGAATTGAAATTGGATAAGAATTGAGGGAGGAGAATTATTTCTTGGGAATTGTGGACAGAGTGCGGTAATTGAGTCTTAATTAGGTCAAAAGTAAATTAATAATTACAATTTCTGAAACCCGTGAGGAAGTTTTTTGCACAGTCTCTTTCAAACAAACCAAACAGAATTGAAATCAGATAAGAATTGAGGGGGAGAAGCCTTTTTCGGGAATTGTGGACAGAGTGCCCTAATTGGGTCTTAATTAGGTCATAATTTAATTGATAATTTAAATTTCTGAAATCCATGAGGATTTTAATGCACAGACCCGAGCTCTTTCAAACAAACCAAGCAGAATTGAAATCGGATAAGAATTGAGGGAGAAAAAACATTTCTTGTGAATTGTGGACAGACGACAGACAACAGACGACAGACGCAACACGATGGCATTTATAGTTCATCTTAGGCATAAAGGCCGGATGAGCTAATAAATTGTTTATAATTCATTGCATATTGGTGTATTGAATGACATTCACAGTCAATTTGAGCTCAATAAATAGTTGTGTATTTAATGATATCAGCAGTCAATGTGAGCTCAATAAATTGTTTATCCATTGCATATTTGAGTACTGAATGATATCATACAGTTATTCATTTATGTGAATTGCATCCGATAAATTTAACTAAAACAAAAATAACTAGAGTATGTAATTATCATAATGTCGCTAATTTAGTTGAGTGATGAAATGGTTTGGTGTTGTAAATACAAAGGATAAGAAAAATTCAGCGTATATATTTTCAGAATTATTGTCCATTTATTTGATTTTGAGGGGTATTTATTGGGGTTTGACACTTGAATACACTGTTTGCACTGTTTGCACGCATAAGCAGAACTCCCAACTAAATAGTTCAGTTTTAATCACTGTGTGGCGTGTTGTAATAGAAGTGTGACAGGACTCCCAACTAAATAGTTCAGCTTTTAGTCACTGTAGTGTGTGGCGTGTTGCTATTGGGAAAGGTGTATATAATCATGATAATAGCTCGCCGCACTGAAAGTGTTAATGAAGGCGTGATTAACGCAGCTGTTAATTGCTCTCACATAGGGCCTACGTCCGGTCAATCTGACACTTCTAACCCTTCTAACTGTAAGATGTCTGCAATTTTTTTTTTTGTGCGGCGTGTTTGCAATCATTTAAGCACAACATGCGACCAATTGTAATGCTTTTATGTTACAATATTGATTGAACAGTACTTTTTAAAACGTGAACATAGTTGACCCTCGCAATTGTAGGGTTTAGAAGAGGTAATCGCGCAAACAATGAAAGCACACCCCTTCTGCAGCAGACACTAGACGTTAATCCAATGTCGATTCAACACTGAGCCCTTATCTGCAACGCTGGCCCAGCAATAAAACATCACTGGGTTAATATCTCGTTTTTTTGCCGGGCAGGCTTGTCCATAGCTGTGTTAGATAACAAGTTTATGTGTTTATTCTTTATGCCTCACACGGAGGAATACAAGAAAATAACAGTGAATGTATTAAACAGAACATACAATATAACACATATACAATCAATTACAGTTTTTTTTACTTCACACTAAAATAATTTTAATGAAATTCGCCAAATTACGTAATTTTGTTTTATCATTCATTATGCTTTTGAATTTGAGTGCCGAAGGGTGTATATGACAATACTTCGGTAGGTATGTGCGTCTCTGATCAGCAAAAATGGACAGTTAAATATATAATGAAATTCATCACCAACTTCTGACTGAGTACATATAACGCATAATCTTTCAGATACTGGGATGTTTTTATAAATGCCAGTTTCTACAGGTACCAAAAACGGTTCCAAATTTCATAGGTAGAAAGTAATGTAGAATTCTAACGTTATATCTGACTTATACATACGGTAATTTATACATTTTGCATTTGATGCTACATCATCTGTCCAAGTCTGAAGGTACTGATCCTTAAGTCTAGTTTTAAAAACTTTTTTAAAATATTCAAGTGTACGGGGTATCTTTTGATCTCGCCAAACATATCCAAACCCAGCAGACAATAAAGTAGATTTGACAAAAGATAGCCAAGGTGAATTATAAATACCTAGATTATACATTTTATACAATAAATTATAGATTTTTACTGACAGTTTTGAAACTGTGCCTGAAATAATACGTGCGCAAAATAAAATACATTTTGATGTGTATTCAATATTCAATTTTTTATCTTGGCCAAACTTTCCATTATAATTAAATACAATACCAAGGTATGTGAAATTGTCTATGACATCAATGCTTGAATTTCGGAAGTTAAACTTGGGATATTTTCGAACTTTTCCTCTTGAGAATATTACTATTTTTGTTTTGCTGGTATTGGTATTTAATTTCCATATATTACAGTACGACTGCATAGCATCTAATGCCATTTGAAGCTCTGTTGGTGACTCTGTGAGAATAACTGTGTCATCTGCATACAAAATAATGCGCATTTTAATATATTCATAAAGATCATCATCATTTTCTGTCAGTTCGGAAATATATGCTAAACCGCCGTATTTTGAAGTAAGGAAACTTTCCAGATCTGATAAATAAATCGAGAATAATAAAGGCAATAAATTATCGCCTTGTCTGACCCCTATCTCTGACTTAAATACATTTGATAATTTACCATTCATTTTCATATAGCATTTGAGTACAGGTTTTTTATTACATTTAGTATTTGGCCATTTATATTCAAAGATAGCATTTTTTCCATAGACTAACTCGGGAAACATTGTCGAAAGATTTTTTGTAATCTATAAAACAACAATATTACGTTTCCGTTTATTCAGATATAAATCAATGAGTGTTTTGAGGACAATTAAGAGCGTGATCAATGGTAGAATATCCTTTTCAACGATGGACGGTAACCATTTATGTTACGCCTGTGTTGTTTTAGCATTTTATCAGTACATCCATCTGGACGGCTTACCAGAAGTATGAATGAAAGATCAAAGGGACAATATACAGCTCACTGAGAACAGACAGACAGACAGACAGATATTTTATTGACAGAAATAAAAGTCATTACAGACTTATTTGTCATAGTAATAAGAGAGATATATGTACATGTATATACAAGAATGTTAGTTTGTTAAAATCATATGAGTCAATATACATGGTATGATAAACAACTAAAATCATGTTAGGTGGCATTGCCATAATAAAAACTGGGTATTTCGGTGATACAAATGACTACTTATTAAAATAAAATTAAAAGGCATAGCCAAGATAACATGGGGGTCTATCATTTTGCTTCCCGCACCAAAACCAGAGATAAAATAGCTACTATGTTTAATATACTAATTATATATAGTAGCAAAAAAGCGTAGAAACCAAAAATATATACAGGTGTATAATTATGCTACAGTAACTGGAGTATGAAATAAGACAATGGTAAAAATTATATGGTATTTAAAAAATATATATATGTATATATAATATAAAGCAGTACAATTAATGTGGCAATCCGCGAAACAGGTAGCTCCGAGCCATGTGACCATGCAAGCACAGTCGCTATGAACTCGGAGATTCCCTGATAATGACTAGTGGTGTAAACTTAACAACGTAATAACAGTACTACTACCGTAACACAATATATACATACTAATAAAAGTCGGACATTGTGGTTCGTCGACTGCCAACAAAGTATAGCATCAGAACCATCCATATTATCGAGTGTTGCAGACTTGTGATGTAATAACAATGACAATTACGGATAATAATTAAGTGTGCCATTCACGCAGAACATGGCACTCACACAATAACATTAAAGTTTATTTAATTAACTAGTGATTTATTACCTATATGGCCCTCGCAAGAATGTGTGATAAGGCTTTACATTGATACATCTATATAAACTAAATTTGTTTTGCGTTCAACAATTGAATTATTTTAAAATTTATATTCTCAAAAATATTGCACTGAATAACTGAAATAATAAATTAAATATATATATATTTTTTGAACAAAACGGGATGTACTTGCAATGTACTTGTTTTCAAGTACCAAGTACTTTGTAATGTACTTGGGTACAAGTAGGCCTACAAGTACATTTTTGAAGCTCAAGTACAAGTACCTGAAAAAAAAAGTACCGATGTACTTGGCCCCAACCCTGTTAAGAACTAATCAATGTCCTAAAACTACATATTCTTATAAACACAATTTAGAAACTTTGAGCTGAGTAGTGTAGCCTAAATACAGCAATAGAAGATTATTATTTCGTCGTGATTGCACTACTTGTATCTGAAACAGTCTCCATCCAACGGCTACAATCAGGATGAACATATATGGCGAAATATTATTTTAAATGCTGATTTCAAGCGTTCTAATCCACATGCCTGGTGTGGCAAAAAAAAGGAGATAAACAGGCGCATGTGCTGGATGACTTTTCCAGAGGCGTACCCAATTGCCCACAAAACTAGTTGTCCAAGGTACCGCATTGCAAAAATATCAGCTATAGATGTGTCAGAGAATGTCTATCTATAGTCTAAAAGCATTATCACGAAAAGAAAATATGCATAGGCCTATATATGATATACCCAGTGGTATGTCTTTAAATCTTATTGATAATTGACATTTATATTATATGTTAATCCCATGATACATTTTGCTGATTTCACACACATTCTCAAGAACTGCACCTAATGAAAAATGCTTGACAAAAAATACTTTTACGGACTACAATGTTGATATTATAAAAATAGAGGTGCAATAATTATTTATTATCAGCTTTTTAATAGGCCCCAATTAGCCATGATTTTTCAAAATCCTGAATTTTCAATTTTAATTCTTCTGCCGTAAATAGGTCTAGCAAAATTCATTACAGAGTTCTGAAATTACGTAATAAGTAGACGTAATGCACTTTCTTAAGTATTACCAGGCCAATTTCGGAAATCACTATACACACATTAGGTTTAAGAATAAAGATTCATGACGGCTTTCTCAACCCAGACAGGATTTCGCTGAAGCGTTGCTGTAATGTTGGGTCAGTGCCGGAGATACCAGGCCAACGTTGAGTCAGCGTTAGTTTGGCTGTAGCAATGGACTGTAGTATTGGTGGTAAACAAACACATTACTGGTACAAAAATGTCTCATGTATTCTTGCTGGTATTTAACTTATTAATAAAACGGTTCCAATCACTGATTAATATGATCAAAACACATGTATTGATGATGTACTATATTGGCTTAAATTTTGTGAGTTTTCATAGGTGTTGTTAAAACTCACTTAGCCCCCCCCCCCCTTAACTCACTGAGCGCATGACGGTAACTGATATCGATCCCAAGATTCGAAAAATCATCTTAAATATTTATTGACGTAATGCATTTTCACCACACCCTCTTCTGACCCATTTCGCACTACTGATCCTGTTGTAGAAGCCTGTTGTTAACAGCCTCATTGGCCCCAGCAGTACTGCTTCTCCTGTTGTTAACGGTCTCTCTGGCCCCTCTTATAATGTTACTGATGTTGTTAACGGTATCCCTGATCCCTCTAGCACTGTTGCTCCTCTTGTTAACAGCCCCTCAGCTCACTCTCGCACTGCTGATCCTGTTGTTAACAACCTCTCTGATCTCTCCAACACTGTTCAGACATACCCTATCCCATTTTCGAACAAGCCCCAAGCATGGGGTTTGTTGATACAATGATAAGCAAGACTTCAACATGTTTTTTGTGTCTACTTTGTTTTAAATTTGTGAATAATATGTATGCTAATAATAGCATGTATAGTAGAATATTTGTGGGAAATAATATTTTTTTCCTAATTTGATCATAATTATAACCAGTGTCAATGACACAGAAGCTCATCCTTAATTAGGGCAAGTTGATTACGTATTAAAATTTCTGAAATCCGTGAGGCAGTTCTATGCACATGCAGACACGAGTTCTTTCAAATAAAATAAACAAAATTGAAATCGGAAAAGAATTGAGGGAGGAAGAGCATTTATTGTGAACTGTGAACAGAGTGCCCCAATAAGATCTTAATTAGGTCGTAAGTTAATTAATAATTAAAGTGTCTGAAATCGGCGAGGAAATGTAATGCACAGGCCCGAGCTCTTTCAAACAAATCAAACAGAAATGAAATCGGATAAGAATTGTGGGAGAAGCATTTCTTGTGAATTATGGAAAGAGTTCCCTAATTAGGACTCAATTAGGTCATAAGTTAAATAATAACAAGACTACATAAGTCCAGGAGCTCCCGCTCCGAATTAGAATTTGATTTAAGCAATTTTGTGTAGGGTTAATAATGTAGTCCTAGGCTAGGTCAAAAATCAAGACGCAAGACAACTAGGTCTAAGAAGCTCAGTCTAAGAGGAAGATAAGAACTAGACAGTCTGTCAGAGATTGCAAACCTCCATTGAAATTAATGATCCTAATTAGTATCCCAGTGATGGTCTACCTATCTGGCACGGTTTACCCGATATCAGGCCAATCGAGGTAAGTAATAGCTGATTTACAGTCATTTTGAATTTGATATAAACTAGTTAAAAAATTAGGGTGCATCCTCCCCCGAAACCTCAAATTTTGTTTTATAGTAATGGACTAACATCTAACACAGTTTGCAAAATATTGGGCATGTGAAAGTAAATAATGGCCGATAGGGGGCCATTTTGAATATGATCAAGTCAGAATATTTCAAGATGCATCCTCAGCTGAAATCTCACATTTCATTGTATAGTAATGGTCTAGCCATCTAGCACGGTTTACCAAATATCGCCCATGTGAAAGTGAATAATGGCCGATAGGAGGCCATTTTGAATTTGATCAAGTCGAAATTTTTCAAGATGCATCCTCTCCTGAAATCTCACATTTTGTTTTATAGTAATGGTCTAGCCATCTAGTACGGCTACCAAATAACGGCTATGTGAAAGTGAATAATGGCCGATAGGCGGCCATTTTGAATTTGATTGAGTCAATTTTTTTTCAAGATGCATCCTCTCCTGTAATCTCACATTTTGTTTTATAGTAATGGTCCAGCTATCTAACACGGTTTACCAAATATCAGCAATGTGAAAGTAAATAGTGGCCGATAGGCGGCCATTTTGAATTCGATTGAGTCGAAAGTTTTTAAAAGGCATCCTCTCCTGAAACGTCACATTTTGTTTTATAGTAATGGTCTAGCTATCTAGCACGGTTTACCTGATATCAGGCCTATCGAGGTGAATAATACTGATTGGCGACCATTTTGAATTCGTAAGTTAAAAATTTCCAGGGTGCTTCCATCTAGCACGGTTTACCAAATATCAGCCATGTGAAAATGAATAATGGCCGAAAAGGCGGCCATTTTGAATTTGATCAAGTCAATTTTTTTCAAGATGCATCCTCATCTGAAATCTCACATTTCGTTTTATAGTAATGGTCTAGCCATCTAGCACGGTTGATCAAATATCGGCCATGTGAAAGTGAATAGTGGCCGATAAGCGGCCATTTTGAATTTTATTGAGTCGAATTTTTTCAAGATGCATCCTCTCCTGAAATCACACATTTTGTTTTATAGTAATGGTCTAGTACGGTTTACCAAATAACGGCCATGTGAAAGTGAATAATGGCCGATTGGCGGACATTTTAACTTTGGACGAGTTGAATTTTTTTTAAATGCATCCTCTCCTGAAACCTTACAATTTGTTTTATAGTAATGGTGTAGATATCTTGAGCGGTTTTCATGATATTCCACAATATCAAGTAACAAGTAACAAGTAATTCATTCTGATGGTCCTCTTTAGTAGAAGACAAGACAGAGTTGCCAGGAAGGCACATGACATAGTATATACAATATTCACATTTTGCAATATTAAAATTTACATATTATTATTTTCACAAACATAGCCAGCTTTTTAAGGTTTTCACCCTTAGTCTGTTTAAAAAGTTTATGTAGGTAGAAGGTCTTACCCAATATTTTGAATTGATAAAATGTTTACGTTCTTCTTTAAAATTGGGACAACAAAGTAAATAATGAAATTCATCACCAATATCTGTTTCACAAAATTGGCATATACGCATATCACGAAGGACTTGTGACCGAACACCGGCTTCTATGGGTAAGCGATGATTTCGACATCTAAATTTTGTGAAAAATTTCCTGAGTAGGTCTGGTAATTCATTTAAATAACTTTCGAAGCCAAACGATGTTTTAATAATACGATAAACTGTACATTTTCCTCCTTGTGATATAATTTCGTGCCATTTTTGAATAAACTGATCTTTTAATATTATCTTCACTGAATGTTTGAATACTTCGATAGAACAAGGCAATGATTGATTCAACCATAATCCAGAAAATCCGCAATTGTTCAGCGTTGTCTTAACAGTTTCCACCCAAAATGTTAGCATACGTGATTTAATATCAACATCTAGGGGAATTGCACCCAATTCTCCATAAACCATCATAGAGGAAGTGAACTTATTTACAGATAACACATATTTAAAAAATCTAAGCTGGAGTCTTTCAAGTATGTCACATTTTTCGCTGCCCCATACTTCAGCTCCGTACAACACTACCGGTTTGACAAGTACATTAAAAAGTTTTAACATTATATCCATCGGGAGAGATAGATTTCTGGATTTTTTAAGTGGAGCGAACATCGCTCTGCATCCTTTCTGATATAAATGTGATTTTGCTATTTTGAATTTGGCATTGTAGTTGAAGACTAATCCTAAGTAGGTATACTACTCTACAGTATCAAGTATAAATTCTCCGAAATTAAAAATATGGTGTCTTCTTAATTTTCCTCTGGAAAAAATTAGAATTTTGGTTTTATTTACATTGATGTGCAGGTCGAAAGTATCACAATATTTTTTCATTTCATCCAATGATGCTTGTAGGTCATTTGGATTTTCATTTGGATTATCAGGCCTGTCGAGGTGAATAATGGCCGATAGGCGGCCATTTTGAATTTTATCAACTCGAAATTTTTCAAGATGCATCCTCTCCTGAAACTTTGCAATTTATTTGATATTAATGGTGTAGCTATCTTGATCGGTTTTCATGATATTTCGCAATATCAGGCCTGTCGAGGTGAATAATAGCCGATAGGCGGCCATTTTTTATCTTTATCAACTTGAAATTTTTCAAGATGCATCCTCTCCTGAAACCTCACAATTTGTTTTATAGTAATGGTGTAGCTATCTTGAGCGGTTTTCATGATATTCCGCAAAATCTTTCAGTCGGATTTACCGTTGTTATAAATTAGGTCAAAGTGCTGGGTCAACTTCAAGGTCAAGATCCAAAAACCTGAAAAGGCACAACTAGGGACCTTAGAGAACATGCATGTCCAATATGACTGTCATCGGCCCAGTAATTTTCGAGATCTGCTCCGGAAACGAAGTGCGCGTCAAAACGTCTAAATAGGTCATAGTTCTGAACCAAAAGTAGGTCAATGTTCAAATACCCAAAAAGGCACAGCTAGACCCCCTAGGGGTGTTGTGTGTAAAATTTGAAGACAATCGGACAAGTACTTTCAGAGATATGCTCCGGAAACGAATTGTTTACGGACGGCCCAACGCCGTAACATCATCATTTTCTCCTCTGCGAGCTAGCGTATTGAATTCAGATTAAAAATATTTTACCTGTCCATTATCCACCTGGAATTAACCCACATACCAAAAATTGTTATCCTAGCTTATTTTCTTACAAAGTTATAGGCAAAAGAAGAGGCAAAAAAAAACGGAGGCGGAATCCATAGCTCCCTCCGTCTCACCTACGGTGACGGCGGGAGCTAATTAAAATTTCTGAAATCCGTGAGGAAGTTTAATGCACAGGCACGAGCTCTTTCAAACAAACCAAACAAAATCGTATAATAATTGAGAGAGGAGAAGCATTTCTTGTGAATTGTGGACAGAGTGCCCTAATTAGGTCTTAATTAGGTCATACGCTAATTAATAATTAAAAAAATTGAAATCGATGAGGACGTTTAATGCACAGGCACGAACTCTTTCAAAGCAAAGCAAACATAAATGAAATCGGATAAGAATTGAAGGAGGAGAAACATTTCTTGTGAATTGTGGAATTGTGGAGTGCCATAATTATGTCTTAATTAGGTCATAATTTAAATAATAATTAAAACTCCTGAATTCGGTGAGAAGTTTTAATGCACAGGCACGAGCTCTTTCAAACAAACCAAACAAAATTACAATCGGGTAAGAATTGAGGGAGAAGCATTTCTTGTGATTTGTGGACAGACGACAGACACAACACGATGGCATAATAAGCTCATCTTAGGCCTAGGCCGGATGCATGAGGTAATAAATTACAGTAGAACATGCCTTGAGCGTGGCAATCGTAGTGTGACTAATATAGTTAGAACGATCTCGCCCTCCACTATGTTCCGGGTTAGAACGCAGCATGTATTTGAAACGTAAGATACTCACATCATCACTAATGGTTAAAATGGCCGAAATATTTTTCGGGAGGTGTTTTATAAATGCTCTCACTTGATAAATAACTGATGGAATGTTTCAGAATCAGCTGAGTCGATGCATAAAAGGTCAATAAGTTAGGTCAACCCAGTTAAAATGTATTTTGAGGGCGTTGATAGGGGTTAAATCGATCGCGAACCGCCGGCGACACGCTATCTTACGGTTCAGATATGGAATGCTTGCTAACCCGTAACACGCTGTGGAGGGTGGCGTTTGCTAACTAGACTAATAAGGATATGGATTAACTTAACATTCGCTGATAGCGACTCAGATTAATCTCGTTGTTTTATTAGATAAAATTAAACCCATCATATACAGACATTGAACCATTGCTGTTTCAAACGTGGTCCACCATCAACAGGTAAACGACGCTGAAACAACTGCCGCGTTTCAGTGCATTTGTTATATTAGCGTATAATGAGCATCCCTGTACGGTCTTTTACTCAGTCACCACTGCACACCACTCTGATACAGCGATGCCAGCATATCAATCTTATTTTATGGCAGCACGACTGTCATTTAAAAAAATAAATATAAAAGATTATTATTATTTGATCAATCTGTGATATATTTCTGATAGCCACATAGACATATACTGTGAGCATATTTCAGTTTCAAGCAGTCACAAAATACAATTCCAATAGACCTGTAAGAAACATAAACACACCCTTTTTTGACCACGTAGTGCGTTTGTGTAAACCATAACCGACAGAAAAGGCAGATGTACCGAAACGAAAAAATTGTGAGCATTGTCCAAAATAAATATTCAGTCATCAGTCTTTGTTAATTAACCCTTTCGAACCTGAACTTACCATTGACATCTCATTCACTACAAGCCGCGAATTGCTGTCGCAATTCTCGTCTTGTAGTGGATGAAGATGATTTGAAGTAGGTGAGAAATTAAAGTAAATTGCCATGTATTGGTAAATCAGTTTCAAGGAAATTTTAATCATGAAACCCTCAGTTGTGGGAATAATAAGTCTGTTTACAGTGTTGTAAAATGATGCTTTAATGCATCGTGATGGCTTAAACGGATAACAATACTGTTGTGTTCGTAGGGGTTTGTTGTCGTTATATTTCAGATTAAATATCTAACAGGTACATACCAGAAAATACGAGTGCCGTGTATAGGCAAACAGCAAGATCGCTGCTACTGGAAAAGTATACACATTACTGCTGTTAAGTTTGCCGTAAAGTGATGGCAGTTTCTGCTCTGGATTGAGATAATTCGAGTCAGTAGACAATAGGTGATGCTATACAGAGACAGGATTTGTTGAGCCAATGTTCGTATGATGTTGGGCCAGAGTAACAGATGACGAGACAACATTTTAATAGACACTAGCTAGTGAGCGCCACGATTTTCTGAGCGGCACTACGCCAACCATCTCAGTTCCAGATTTTAGGTCTGCTTTTATTCATATATGAATGATATACCTTTTGCTAGCACTATTTTTAAAACTATTATTTACGCAGATGACACCACACTTTTAGCCAATTTAAGTGACTTCTATTTTGAAAATAACACAAAGGTAAACATAAAGATGTTAAATAACGATTTGAACAAAATTGAGCTATGGTTAAGGGCAAACAAACTTACTTTATATACACAGAAATCTAAATTTATGTTATTTTATCAGCCCAAAAAACGCTTAGAAATTCCAAAAATAGACATAAACAATGAAAAAATTGAATGTGTTGAACAATTTGATTTTCTATGACTAATTTTGCACAAACATCTAATTTGGAAAAGTCATGTGACCCAAGTAGCAAATAAAATTGCTAAAACTATAGGAATAATTATTAAATTAAAATACCAGCTCCCTCAAACAACACTCCTAGCAATTTACAATTCTCTTATTCTCCCGCATCTTAATTATTGTTTACTGGCATGGAGACACGACTCTAAGCGTATCCACAAGACGCCATCTTGGACGCCATCTTGGATTTTGCACTTTTCCGCACTCCTGGTTTCTTAAGATTTTAATATGACAATTAGTGTTATTTTCTAGGTTCAAAACAGTTAAAATAAATTCTGTTGCAATTAGTTCAAGGATAAGGCCATTTTTTCAACCGATTGACTGGACTATCCCATGACGCTTTTTATTTGACATTTGTGAAATTCAGGGGTTTACAGCACATTATGTGACACTAGACAGCTGCTTCTGATGGACAGTAAGGTCACTGCTTACCCAGTAAACAGTTACTACCATTCCGCCTTGTGTATCACAACTACCAAGTTGACCCAATGTTGGCTTAATGGTATCCCACCGTCTACAACGCTGAGTCAACATTAGCCCAGCATTGGACAAAAATAATACATGATAGAGGTTCACCCAATGCTAGCTTAATGCTGGCCCATCATCTACGCCCCTGGCTCAGCATTAAAACAGCATTTGCTACTTAGCCGGGAGTCACCAGCCCGGTGTCACCAGTAACCACTAAACCAATTCTGGATCAATGTTGGGTCAGCGTCGTAGACGATGGCACAACATTCCACCAGCATTGGGTCAGTGTATTTTGTTGACGGACTAGAGCGAGCAAGACCCTGCTGCACACAGCGAAAAGCAAGTATCTGGTTATTTTACAAGTGTGCAGATGCTTTTGGATGTGCTGTTACACTCAAGAAGGAGCGCAGTGACAACGGCGAAAAGGAGGTACTGGTATATACTTCATCTACAAGTGAGAAAATTCCTCCTTTTGGCAGCGCAGGAAGAGACAGGGACGCCAGTGAAAAAGCAGTAGATACTTAATTCACCAGCGAGCAGATAATGCCTTTTGACTTTGCATAGGCAGAACACAGAAACCGGGACTTAAGGACAGACACTTTCCCTAAAACTGCAGGCTGTAAGCTTGGCACACAAGCTAAAAATGACACACAAAAGCAAACCATGTTTTAATGACGCCTGTGTTGTATGACGTGATATTAAGTGCCTAATTAGTGGTTACTTTTTTATTTCTAAACGATATACAGTACATCACCTTTATCTTATTTCTATAATTTATTTGTCTACAATGGTTACACACGTCCTGTTACTTTTTTATTGCAAAAACTTTATCATTCCAGTAATACTAAATAAGTCTCATTTTTAAGTTAAATGCGCACATTAATGGTAAAAGTTATTTTGATTATATTATGACTCATGCTGTGCCATACATAATTGAAAGCTAGCATAATGCCGTAGTATAATACTGACATTTCTACAATAGCGAGCACCACTTAGCTTCATCAGAGTTTTCAAGAATACATTTTGGCCACAATGCGGCTATTGTTCGACATACTCCTTGTAGTTCCCCAAAGTTGTTTAAAGGTAAATTGACAGTATTATCTCTTGCAGAAAAACCAATAGAATCAGCAAAACGGGCAGCCACACATCCTTTTTGGCTGTACACCCCTGTTTCCCATAATCCATCTTCCTTTTGAAGAGCTTTAGAAACCTGGTGAAAATAAAGAAGCTATTTTAAAAACATCATGTTAATCCCATAACTTATATTTACATATAACATGTATAATGTTAGGATAAATATACTAGAATTAAACATAAGAAACTTCTCCATATTTCACAAATTAAACACATTAAAAATTGATATGTTTTTGTTTTAGAAAAACTAAGTAAGTAACCAAATTTGCTGCTTAAATTAATGTCAGATTGTGACCATGATTGTAATTTAAAGCGACACAATCAGGCTAAAATCATAAAAAATTCGGTAATTTTATTTTGGTGTTGATGTTTAGTCGACTCTACCTAACCAGGATATAGTCACTGAGACAACTCTTGAAGATAGAGACTGTTGTATGATATCCTCAGTGAAGATGGGGGGGGGGGGGGAGACAGAGAGCCAGATGAGCGCATATAGTAAAAAATTGTCAATAAATGATTTTTCTGGGATTACGTGCACAAATCAGTAACGTGAAATAAGTCATAGCCCTGTTAGTGGTCTGCTAACGGGCTCTCAGCTAAATTTTGGTTGGCTAACAAGCGGATCTGGAGATTTCGCATTTACGAAGAGAACAAATCAGATAAATAGAATAATGGAATCAAGCAATCACAAAGATAAATTCATCGGCATAATTCAGTAAAGTTATTGTGTTAATAGTGGCAGACGTGCATGAACAAATATACATTATTTTGATGTATACTTAGAAAAGCAACACAAATAGTTTTACCATGACATAGACAGACTCTGCGTCTTCTATTGTTAGATGTTGAAGTAGAAGACAAGTTTCTTCATCCAGTTCACTGAGGGCTTCAAAGAGATACACCATAGAACTCAACTGCGTATTTGTTTTCGCTGGATAAATCACCACATCATCCTGATAATAGTACCACAGAAATATTTAGATTGTTTCTTTGTTTGACTTTATCTGTCTAATACCTCAACCGACTATGAACTCACCAACGTCGATATATTCATAAACTACAAATAAACTGACTGCAAGATATCTGATATATTTTTCTATTTTATTTATATTTTTTACCTTTATTTATTCTCTTGAGCTATATATGACAATGCAGTACATGCATAAATTTATCTGGCTCAGAATATCTAGAAAACATGTATTACATTTGTTTCTATGAACCATAACTGAGACTAGATTTGCCTTGCGTCTCCACCCGCCCCACAAAGATGTAGCAAACAAAATAGATTGTCACCAATTTTTTTATGTAAGCCACGCAAAAATGTGATGTCAGAATCACATCAAAATGTAATCAACATATGTCCAGGGTAAGTTGCTCGTTTGGAACAAATCGGCAAAGCAGTTCAAGCTCTTGAGAGTAGCATGTGAATTGTCGGCCATCTTGAATTTTGTTGAAAAAATAAAAATACTTTTCCTGAAATATAAGCTAAAAATAAAAAAAAAATATATTATCATAATCACACGAAAAACGAATCAGCACACGACCAGGGTAGGGTTATTTCTTTGAACCAATACGATTCCTTGAAGCAGTTCAAGCTCTAGAGAGTAGGATATTTGCGGCCATCTTGGATTTTGTTGAAGAAGCTGAAGAACGTCAAAAATATTTACCGGGCAAATTCCTTAGGGCCAATATGCATACTGCAAATATTTAGAAATAATCCGAGTAGGGGTGTATGGCTTTATTACCAATTTTTGATGATGGCCAAAATGAGCACAACTGAAATATCCGCTAAAAATGTTAAAAAATCAATATTTTTATTAACAGAATCACACCAAAAGCTTTTCAGCACACGGCCAGGGTGAGGTCTTTTCATTAAACTAAACACGAAACAAATCCATAAAGCGATTCAAACTCTAGACAGCGACATAGGATTTTGCGGCCATCTTGCATTTTGTTGAAGAAGCTGAAAAACGTCAAAAATATTTACCGGGCAAATTCCTTAGGGCCAATATGCATACTGAAATTATTTATAAATAATCCGAGCAGGCGTGTATAGGTAAATTAACAAATTTTGATGATAGCGAAAATTAGCAAAACTGAAATATCCGCAAAAATTCTAAAACGTAAAAAAATCAAAGTTTTTATTATCAGAATCACACCAAAAACTGATCAGCACATGTGGCCACATCTGCAGGGTAGGGTATCTCCTTTAAACCAAACATGAAACAAATTCATAAAGCGGGTCAATCTCTAGAGAGTGACATAGGATTTTGGCGGTCATCTTGGATTTTGTTGAAAAAGCTGAAAAACGCCCAAAAAATTTACAGGGCAAATTCCCTAGGGTCAATATGAATACTGGAAATATTTAGAGATAATCCGAGTAGAGGTGTATGGCTATATTACCAAATTTTGCTGATGGCCAAAATGAGCAAAACTGAAATATCCGCTAAAATACTAAAACGTAAAAAAATCAATATTTTTATTATCAGAATTACACCAAAAGCTTTTCAGCACACGGCCAGGGTGAGGTCTTTCCATTAAACCAAACATGTAACAAATCTATGAAGCGGTTCAAGCTCTAGAGAGCGACATAGGATTTTGGCGGCCATCTTGGACTTTGTTGAAGAAACTGAAAAACGCAAAAAACAAAAATTCACCAGGCAAATTCCCCAGGGCCAGTATGCATACTGCAAATAAGGCGAGTGAGAGTGAGCGCAGAAACAAAATGCGGCAGCGGCAGCGGGACAATAAATGCATGTTTTACACGATAGATCCTGACAGTCAGGTTTGATACTATTATATTGAGAACATGTACTATATGGCATCCTTATATTACTCCACTGGTGTTCCGACAAAATATGATATTTTTTTCCACTTTCACTTAACAGATGAACAGTTCACAAAACATGAGGCTTGAACTTCCATGCAATATTTAGCCTTATTTTTGTCAAGATGAATTTGACAACGTCATACATATTTGATACACCAAAACATGTGAGAAAAATAGGACATCACAAATCAGAACAGCCTTCGCAACCAGAAAACTCGGTTCATTTCTTAAAATTATAAAAGAAACCAGTAACTGAATCACAGTTACAATGAAAAATTAAAAAAAAACGAGCGGCGGCCATTTCACATGGGAACTTGAACAAGCAGACAGAGGTTATTGGGAAGACAATATTTAGCCTTCAGCCAAATTGGCTAAGAGTAAATATTAAAGTATCCAACTAAATATGCAAATAATCCGATTGTCTAACTTAAATAGGGTAATCATCCACTAGTGTTCAGAAAAAAAATTGTGAAGATCAGATGAATATTGGAGACAGTAAAACTTTTATGTTGATCTGTAAGGAAGAGCCAGAGCGGCCATCTTGCATTAGAGATATAAGCGGTGAACGATCAGTGTGTTCACAAACAGGTCGTGAAGATCGGATAAAGGTCGCTGAACGTAGAACGCTTACTTCGTTGAATTGTTGAAAATAACAACAACAGACACAATTTAAAATTATTGCCCTTCAGGTCTTTTCTCTATTCTCAAATTATTATTCTTTGACGAACAGGTAACCCACGCTGTATTATATATAATATATTGATATGTCACAACAAAATTTATTTCAAACATTATTTTTGTGGGTGAAAAAATTAAGATATTACATTTGTCACCAGTTTCACAAAACGCAATTTCCCCATGGCTTGGTATGGCTGGCAAATAAGTACATACAGCACATGGCTGGGTTTAAGATGGTACATGTCCATTCAAGTGTTTGCTGTGAATTTAGGATTCAACAGCGAATCGTAGATCCAGAACGATTCTTCTGAAAGTGCCGCAAATGTGGCAGCAAATGGAATAGTGTTTCCTTGTTAATATATTCGTCTATTTTCTGCAGCATTTGCAGCTGGACTATTTATGTTAATACACAACACATTCGTTTTAGCAGTCACTTGCTCATGTTTACAGGGGTCACAATTACATCAGAGATATTTTGTGATATCTGGTTATAAAAGGAAACAACCCAATATTAAAAATTTACGAAATAACTATGCATGTATGCAAGTATGCACAGTTTTTAAACAGCAAACAATTATATGACTTGAAAGGAACGGATGCTTTTTAACAATAACTATTGATGTAAAACTTACAATCCAAAAAATATGTAATTTGACAATTTTCGTTAAGGCAGACATGGGCAAAACCACAAATGAAAAAAACTTGAACCTATATATTCATGTAATATTTTGTATTTATATTTTAAACTCACGCCACTGCGTTTGTTTAATAAATGGTTCACAAGTTTAAAAGTAAAAATGCTTTTGTTTGTCTGTGCTGTAGAAATAATTAAATAAAATGTATCTTTGCATGTGTCAAGTTAAAAACCATGGTGGGGTTTGTCAAGATGAATGATGGAAACAATAGCCCTATATGCCTGCAGTTATGAACTTGAATAACGAAGATTTGGGTGTATAATATGTTATATATTATATCGTTATATAAATAACCCCCGAGTTTCGAGCCCCAAACAGGACGGAATGAGTCATTGCGGTTAGGTGCTGCACTTTGTATTACATTAATCATTTAACTGACGTCCGTTTGACAACTCAGGGTCATCACAAGTCAAACATAAAAGTGTTAGTTGGTGCCCCTTTTATGTTTCCTATGAATGGTGAAAAGAAAATGTGGCCCTAATTTCTCACTTTTTCAAGACAATTGAATCAAAATAACTCTTATTTGAGAATCGTATTCAGGTTTTAAGGTCATTCATTGGAATGATTTGAATAATAGATTAAAAGTATTTCACCAGCAAAAAAAATGACATTATAATCAATAACGTCGTTGATAGAAAAGTGTTACACTAACCACCAATACCTGCCTTCTGTTTTTAAGAAAGATAAAATAGTTACCGGAACTTTGAATTGAAAGTTTGCAAATTGAAGGATTGTTGTCCACGAATCTGGTTCAGAATGAAATTCCTTGGTGATGGAAGTAACTGTGTTGTGGATAGCATCGTGTTCTCCGTGTGGTGTTCCTTCCCCTGAATTGCAGCCTCGAAGCTAAAGTGTTTAAATATGTGGTAATAAAACGTCCCCTAGGATATGAAAGGGTCTATCTGCCACTTTGTAAAGTGGCAGATACACCCTTTCATATCCAAGGGGGCGAAAAGTGTTGATTAATTGTATGCACTCAATGTATTATGCTATTAGTAGGCTATATAACTTATGAATATTCTTTCACTTTTACAAAACAGGCGATGACTAATTTACAAAAAAACGTTATTGAAACAGAATTAGGCCTACATTGGAAACAATTATAACTATGAAAAGTCTTATCTTGGACATCTATAAATGCAGAATTCCACAAAATTAATTAAATTAAAAGGTTATATTTGTCTGTTCAAATATATTTAAGGTCAAACGATGAATATGGTAGATAGAACGAACTGACTCTTCTATAATAATCATATGTCAATTTATATGTCATAATGACATATAAATTGACATATGATTATATGTATAACAAGAGCGACATCATGTACATAACATGTATAATGCACATAAATCATACCAATCTGAGCATAATTTGAATATCTCCAGGAGAAGATGTCATCTCAATAACAGATTTTCTCAAAGCATGACGCTTTTCTTCATCCACGTCTTTCATAGCAGTGAGCAAAAAAGCCTCTGTCTCATCTGTGTAAGCAGTTAATAGTTGGTGAAAATTCAATTTTACACAAAAATATGTAAGACGGGGCGGTATATCCCTCTGTTCGTGACGGCAACTATAATTTCATAAAACAAACATGGCAAAGTGGAAATATAAAGACAGACGGACAGACAGTCACATCGGCATTATCATGACATGTTTTGTAAAAGCACATTTTAGTTTTCATATACAATAATATGAAATGGGTAGGTCCCAAAAATCAAGCGCAGTTTAGGCCTAGCTTCTTAAAAACTGTCGTTCACATTATAGTGTAGGCTTACACTGACAAATAGAACAATTCCATTTACAGGGCTTAAATTAATGACATACATGTTGGAGACGAGAAGAAAACTTAACAAGCGCCATGAAGTCCAATAGCATCCCCCCACCATAAACTAGGTTTTGAGTTTTTGCGCCCACATATAATCAAAAGTGGATTTGTAGCGACTATTTTAAATTTAAGTAAAACCTTGAAAAAGTCATATACACATCTACATATTATTAGAAATGTGATTGACAAATTTGAATAATTTATTTGCCCACAAAAAAAATTATGAAGTTGATAAGTGGCGGTCATATTGAATTTCAGTAAAACCTTGAAAAAATCAACTGCATATCTCCATATCATGGGGAATGTGATAGTAAAATTTGAATAATTTGAATAATTTTTTTGCGCCCACACAAAATTATAAAGTTGATCTATGGTACACCCGATATAACTATACCTAAAAATCAAGCTAGGCATTCCCATGACATAAATATATGAATCTAGGGCCAACAACTAAAGATAAAACAACCACAATATATACAGTGGCAAAAGAACTCTGGAAAAGCGTAGAAACTTAAATACAACATAAAACAATGCTGTCTTATCTTGCGCATATTCGCTGATGTATTGTGCCGTCCTCTTTCTATTTTTAAATTATGTGAAATCATTCGATATCTTGTGGTAGGAGGTGGTTCTCTTTTATGTTTAAGATAATTATATAAGTATATAGCTCAGCCATCAAATCCAGTTAATATAAGGACAGAACGAATGAGTACCTACACACCAATTTGTGAAGCCAGACTCAGACTCTTTTATACGTTCATTCAGAATATAAGTATAAAACAAATACATTACTTTAAAATAGATAGTGAAATGAGCTCACAACATTGGGATAGTGGCATGGAGAGTGACCGATGACATTATCCCCAAACATCTGCCTATTGGTTATTTTGAAACTGGTACATTATATTCATACAAAAAATAGTAGAAATTAACTGTAGGCCTATTGTTAATGACTACATTAAAACGTTAGTCTTAACTACCAGGTATTAACTACCATGATTACCCAGCTTCATGATTTGGAGCCTGACCAGTTCGACTATTAAAGTCGCAACATAGGATGCGATGACTTTCTGAATATGGCTATTTCTACTTCTAAAAATCGTAATAATAATTTTTAGTTACGTCTGTACATAACCAGATAACCAATGTTTAATGACCAGACCGAATGGTAAAAGGTAGAAATTAAAAGTTTTGTTTTGCACACAAATCATCTTCTCTGTTAAGAAATTATTGGGTTACTAGGTCTTACTTATGTTCATCACATCTATTTCATTGATTCAGCATAAGTAAAGACAAAAAGAACAAGTTCAATTATACGTTAAAAGCCCCACTGGTTTACTTATATATATAGTAGTACAGCGAAGTACAGCTTGGTTATCAGTGGGTGAGCAAGTGAGAGAAGCCTTGAATCGCAATTATGCCGTACTCTTATTGAATGACTTCAATGGTTTTCATAGTGCCAAGTGATATAGGCAACACTGTACACTACATGTCTTTGGACAGTTTGGAGCACTGCATATACACAACCACGATGACAACCTGGCCGGGATTCAACACAATATATCGAGCTGCATGAGTCCCCGTGGACGGTCACAGCACAGTGTATACCAGGCTTTAAAATAAAATATCAATTTGACACAAAAAATCATTGGATTTATCATGTTTTATGAGCAACATTTTAAGAAATTATCATTTGAAACTAACCGGCTAATCAGTCAGAGGGCTGTCACTGAACGGTTCTCATATATACTTCACGGATGGGCCTGCTCTAAATTAACCACCTTGGAAATTAGCCCAAAAAATACAAAAGCCGTAAAAAAAAGAGTATCGATCAAATTTGGTAGCTCACATTTTTTGTTTCAAAGGTTTGGCTGATATTTACAAGCGTGAACGATTGTGTCGCACTTGTGTACATTATGAAAAGGCACTTAAAACCATAAATAGATCAAAATTATGGACCACGCTTTTTTTTCTCTGTGATACCAGCCGGGGAGTGTTCCAAACGTGAAAAAAAACATATACAGCACAATCGTGTGTGAATCCCCTGAAAGGCTACACACATATTTAGATTATTTGAATTAATATTGTATCACATTAGATTTAAAAATTAACACACTTGCCTTCTCTGCATATATCTCCATCCACCACATCTGCAGTGACAGTCCCAGATTGTGGTAAGCTTCCACGATGATCCGAGCCAAGTAACAGACGTATGCTGCCATCAGGTTTAACCTCCAACTCATGGACCTCATACGCTACAGGTGTAGTAGCAGGTATTTTCATTGACCTTGTCGTGTCAGCTGACACTGATCCATCTTCATTACCGAGCACAGGTTCCTGGTGAAAAAAATGATAAAATGTGCATTAATCTGTTGCTACCAGGTGGATGGATGTGCCCATAGACCGAGCGCAAATCGTGATACATCAGCGGTAACAGGGCTCACACAGAGATCTGAAGATGAAATTCCATGACTTTTCCATGACTTTCCACGACCATTTTTTAAAGAATACCATGATTTCATAACCGAATATAAAAATGTACATTTAAAACTGTACAGTCACCACCAACACAGTAGCCCGATCTCTACCAAATTTACAAAGCAGCCCCGTACCCAACGAGGGTCGGGGAGTTTCTGACTTTTTACATGTAAAATGTTGTACAGCTTGGTGGACTGTCAGGGTGATTGTGTGTCAAAAGTGTACGTGATCAACACATTTTTCTCAAAAGTAATGTGATTGTGAGAGATATTTGTGAAAAATTAAAATTCCATGACTTTTCCATGCCTTTTTGCTAAATTTTTACAGGACTGGATTTTTTTTTTCATTCCCCATGGTTTTCCAAGATTTTTCATGACCCTGGGTATGTTTGTTACACCTACCCGCCTACAAACACACTCCGGGTGGCGAACTGTTCTCTCGCAAACATTGGTATTTATAACAGACTGCTGATCTTGATTAAAGCAGCGTCCCTATGCTTTATTGAACCATATTATTTACATTGCATACCCACAGAATTTCGGACGTAAAATTCCTTGTATTTTTCCTGATTTCCCCATGTAAAAATTATACTTTCCCTGTGTTAGATATCAATAAGCTGCCATCACCGATACTTTTAGCCGCCCAAACGCTTTCTAATGTGTCAGTAAGTATATGAAAGTCTCCAATCTTCCACGGCGACCAGGTTTTCCTGGAGGCCCTTCTAGGGGGAGGGGTCTCTCCCTTGAAACTGGCCACTCCAGCCACAAAAAAACCTGCACGCGCCGCTCGCACAGCATCTCCTCCCCTCAGTCACTCTCGATTGCCCCCAAACCCCCCCCAGGATGCCATATTTGATATGCAAATTAGCCGATTTTCGAACGGAACCAGAGTTATCCACAGTATTCAGAAATATTTTGTAAAGATCATAGGAGTATTGCCTATTGGCGAGGTAGAGCGTTTACGTCGCTGAATAGAAAATAATAATGATAACAACAATAGACAGCACTAAAAATGGGTAGAGTCTTAATCGCTGTTAATAATGCACAATGCACACTCGACATGTCTCTGATAATACGAAACGCAATGCTGATCATCACTGTAATTTTTAGTAGGTAGTTTAAAACGTAATTGTGTTACTAACTCTTTCAAGTTTACCATTGTCATCTTTATCCACTACAAGCCGCGAATTGCTGTCGCAATTCTCGACTTGTAGTGAATGAAGATGATTCGATGTGATTTAAAAATTAAAGAAAATTGTCATGTATTGCTAAACCAGTTTCATGGAAATTTTCGATCTGAAACCTTTAGTTGTAAGAAAATTAAGTCTGTTTTCAGGGATGTGAAATGATGCTTTAATTCATCGTGAGGGCTTAAAGAGTTAAAGGATTAGAGCTCAGAGAACGGAATGCACTTGTATGAAACGTGGTTAATGTTGACTTGCCACTCTGATATCTAGCTTCTCCGCAGTCAGATAATTGTGGTTGTTCATAAATTTAGCAAACCACAACTTAGAGCTTTCTGAGCAGCTAAACAATTAAAGTGCGAGGTCGGCATCAGAGCTTTAAGTGAAAAACGTGTTCAGGATGAAAAAGAAAGCAGCCAGCTAGACCATCAAGAAGTCGTTTTAAGATTTGTTGTTGATTTGATGGCTGTTTCAGATTAAAGTATGAACATTTATTAGCCGGGCGTTGTAGATGGGTCCTGCTTCATGGTTTAGAGCACAGAAAGTCACATCACAGCAGTCGGCATAACCTGTATATTGTGGTGTAGGAATCTTATATTTATGTTTACCTGATGGTGCTCATAAATTAAAATTCAAAGTAATGTGATTGTTTGTCGTTTCGTGCTTTGGAGTGATTGTAATATTTTTCGAAAATGTTTGTTCAACGCGTTGAAAGGAGCATCGTAAAATACGATTAGGCCTACTTTAAAAAATGACTTTTTTGAAGATGCAGAAGCCTAAAGAGCTCCTATAATCTATAGAAATGCACCATATTTATATGTTGTTTTACTTTTCCGGCTTTGAACTCTTCTTCTGCCTTCCATGTTGTATGGACTGTCACGACACCCTCGTTCTTTAGAACCGCAACGCCTGTTATCACACACAACACTCTACGTGGTAGCTGACATAACTGTTTTACATATTCATTGTCCAAGTTGATTTTCCTGTAACAAAACCAACATTCAAACAAAATAAAAAAGACCCTTATGCTGCATTTTTTTGCATCAGATAGAAGTTGATATTTATCAATGGGCCATGCAAAATTGTAATCAAAACAAATATATATTTTACGTCAATAAGTGTTTCAGATTAAAAAAAAACTTGCACAAGTGCGAGATTTGTCTTTGTTAGTTCACATGATAACACTAAATTAAAATAACGTGCAAACACTCCCAACATCCCGTGGCCGATGGTAATGAATCAAAATGGCTACAAATTTAACACAGCTGCTGGCAATACTCACTGACCACAGAAACGCATACAGTTGTTATTCATTATTACATTGGACGATATAATGGTGATTCAAGTTATAAGACGATGTGCCATGCGAGATGGTCTGATTTGATCCAGTACCACCATTATATAGGTCCATATGACAGGAGATGGAAGGGATACGGTAATAGTTTATAGCATATCATCATTCACATGACAAATGTCGGAGTTTAAACGTTATATCAATTATTTGCAAATAATAAAAATGTGAATTGGTTGAATTTGGCTGATATTACCAAACGGTAAATGCAGTAGAAGCTAAATTAGTGAAATCGCGGAATTCCGGACTCATGATCAAAGTGAGGATGTGTAAACGAAAAATGATGTTATGCACAGCGTTTAATTACGTCATGAGTTGGAGGGGGTACATGTGTTTGTGTCTACATCTCGTGAAATAACACTGTCAGTATGAAATCCTTTGAGACGAATGAGATGGGAGGGAGATGTTGACCAATCAGAGTTTGAGCACGCCTGTCAATCAGCCCTATCGTTGAACTATCCATTTGACAATGATTTGTGTCAGGAATACAAATATAATTTTTTTGCGAGTTTAAAAAATCGTGTAATAAATATTATAACACAAATATGATGTTTTTTTTTAATAAATCGTGTGATCATATATTATAATTATCACTGATATTATATTATCCATAGGATAACTAGGCTACCAATTCAGCCTGTAGGCCTGATAGTGGAGTCCCTTAGCAAAAAAATCATGACTTGCCGGCCTAAAGCACCAAATTTGGCACACTTATAGTTTAGACCATGGGGAATAATCCTAGAGGGATGTGCCCGACCTTGGTCAAATTGGTTAAGGTCAAATCAGCATTTTTCAAAATGGCCGCCATTTTTCAGGAAAATCACACTTATTTCACATTGCGCGTGTGCTTGGAGTATTTTTTGAACAATTTACGAATTAAAATCACGTAAAAACAATGTAGGGATGCTAATCATCTTAGATGGATTTAGCTAGGTCAAGGTTAATTGATTTTTTTTTCAAAATGACCGACATTTAAGGGTAGGCCTAATCCATTTTTTTAATACAGTTTGGTTATTGTTTGCATATAATTACAATGCAAATTACAAATAGTTCTGTTTTTCCCAGTATTTCCAATAATGATGGTAATATTGTATCGGTAATTGGTGTAAAAGTGATCGGAAGTGTTTTTAACTGATATCTGTCTGCAGAGCATATATTCATTATCCTCAGGCATCAAACTCATTTTCCCGCGCACTGGCAAAGGGCTGTTCATTAAAGGCCTGTATTATTGCACCTTCTGGAGCATTAGGGAGTGGCCTTGCAGCCACATTGGATCAGCTGCTTTATAAAGCTACTTGATGCACCTGGTAATGTTGTCAATAATGACGTCGATCCAGCGACTCTTCTTAGTCCAGCCAAACGTGTCATATTTGGGAATGTTCCTGATAAGAAATACTTCTCAGACAGATGCTAGCTTGGTAAGCACTGCAATGCACATGCGCTGAAAAAGCAGCTTGTGTTGGTGAGAGATTTCCCATGAGCTGTACTTTACGAGGCAACAGCTCCATTCTATTTATTAGATCATTGACACTTTCACATATATGGTTATGCTGCGATCATACATATTGCAAGTGAATTGTTTAATTACCTTAAAAATAGGCAAATATGTGGTCTCTTAGATGTTGTGCTGGAAATTTGAAAGAATCCGTAGCTTGGGGGAATGCTCTACGATGTGTCTCTTTTGCTCGTCCATGGAACTGTGATGTTGTGTCTGAGCCAGTGAAGCCGTGAAAGAATGGAAAAGCAATCGAGCTCGTACCAGATGTAAATAATATAAAAATATCTGAAATGTGTACCATTCACAAATGCCACCCAAATCTGTGCTGGTTGATGTTGCTTTATCAACATAAAGAATATACCCACTAGAATCACAATTGCATAAGTGCCCACTGTGTTCAACATCACGTTCTGAGCACTATTTTCTAAGTTGGAGGCAAAGTCTTTATTTTCGTAAATAAAGCAATTACTCAGCCTCTTAGATATTAATTACTGATTGTCTGCCGGTGATGTATATTTCTTTACTTGGTGGGTCATCACATCCCGGGATCACATGCAGCCACAGCTTCACTGAGGAGAGAAAATAACTCTTATTTATTTGCTAAATTTTGCAAAAATGCGGGACAATAGTGATAGGCCTCTTACATGTATGTGTCGCTATATCTTGAATGTCAAGTGTTATATTTTACAGCTGCTATATCTTCATGGTATTTGGTATATTATTTTTTAATTTCAATAATATCTGAATTTGTTTAATTACCTGACAGTTTATCTCGCTATGCATTAGAGCTCTGAGATCAGTTAGGCCCTACTTGAAGTTGTGTCGGGAATCAAGTCACAACTATTTACTTTGTCACAGACTTAACCCTTAAAGCACTAAATCGTAGAATGGAAATTACAACTTGAATTACGCTTGAAATTGTATCTCGTTATCGCGACCTACACGTTCAGGTGAGTAAAAATAATTCAAATATACATAATCTCAATTGGCAAGCAGTCGTATTTCTGAAGACAGCTTGCGTCTCACCCCAGTGTCTGTCTGATTTCGAATTATGGACAACCATGTCAAAAATAAAAAATACGGGAATTTCGTCTCTATATCTAGCCTAACTGGTGGATGCGCAGCAGAAAAAATTAAAAACTTTTGCAGTTCTAGTCTATGGACATCATAAGGTCATATTAAGAAGCCAAAATGAAATCACCGATTTTTTGATGATTTTGGCCTGGGCCAGTCCCTTTAAGTAAAATTATATAGAGACAAAATTGTAGATTTTTATTTCGAACATGCATGTCCAAAATAAGAAATACGGAAATTTTGTCTCCATATCTCACTCAACTGGTAAATGCATGTCCAAAATAAGAAATACAGAAATTGTGTCTCTATATCTCGCTTAACTGGTCGTCGATTAACGTTGATACACTGGTCTCAACCTTCACTCGGCGAGGCCGCCATTAACATGATCGCCTAGTCACATTGAGAAGGGAGAAACAATGCTGTTTCTCTGAAAACCCCACACGGGAAAAGCGGGGTTTGAAACCGGGACCATTGAATGACTGGCGAGGCAGTCAGGCGCTCTACCCATTGCACCACGTACCCTTCTTTAATATTGGTAATAATCACTGACGTGATTTTTATATCTATAGATCGGAGGGGTTTGTGGTGAGATGGCTTGCTACATGTAGCTATATATCTCCTGTGTGTTTTAATTTTGGGCTTCTTTGAATTATTTTATTACATGATGTCTTTTGTGAGCACTAAAAGTAGGTTATTCTAAATAATTAAAGACGTTGGATTTTGATTTTTTAAAAGCGTCTAGACATGCCAAAGTATGAATTCCATGGTACACTTGTAGGATCCCTGCTTCGCTTGTTTACTGTGGCAGTCGTCCCCGCTCTCCCGGACACGGTGAGACAGGAGATGACTGCCTCGTTTTGGTACTTTAGTGCCGTGTGCATGGGGCCGAATCCCATGCTGTCGTAGTACTCTTCCCGCACTTATGATATAACTCTCAGCGACTGCCGACGTACCGCCGGTCGCCCGCTCGGAGTTTGACTAACACGTGTCGTGCGCGGGGTTGTGCATTGCTGTTATTCGATGTCTAGACCAATAAACATGATAATAGAAGTTTTGTGAGTTAATCAGAACCGTTGATCCGACGGGGAAAGATGAAGTTTAAGAAAGATGGAGTTTACGATATGTTGGTGAGTGTTAGGTGGCTTCTGCCGTTCACCCTTCGAGGAGTCAACACACTACTCCCACACTGGTGACCACATCACGCTCCCACACACTCACTCTTAATATATATACATATTTGTGCATTATGCTATATAGTGCGAGGGTTCACGCTACTGCAGACCCCTAAAAAAACGATGGCTCTACAATAGTTATAGGCCCTATATATACTAGTATACCAGTATGTTTCGAACAGAGGAGTGGTGAATATTGCTTTACACAATACTTCACACAATATTGCTTTCTGCACAATCATGGCTATATGGCGACCGAAGGAAGCCCGAAGTCGGGACTATGCCCTACTCTCATCGAATGACTTCATCGTGGACAGGACCATATATAGCACTGCACACTCCAGGCCTTTGAACAGCTTGGAGCACTGTATATTAATGTTGCAGTTTTTTTGTGTCTCTGACCTCCCCTCCTCCCTGCATATCAACAAAATGCGTTATACTGTAGGGTAGAAAAAAATTACCATGAAAATAAGTTAATTTGACCTCTGATTGCACCCTTGTTTTTTTAAATTTTCTAAGCCCCTATTACCGTAAAAGGCGGAAAATAAAGCGCCCCGTTGTATAACGCGCAGAAGGGTAAAAGTGACCCTTTACAGGGTAAAATCCTTACATAACGCGCTCCGTTATATACCGCGCGCTAAATCTCCGTCAATCGCCAAACATTACAGGATGCGTGGCGCACGTCAGCAAAGATTAGCTATTGTCTGGGAAACCCGGCAGCCGTCTACAGTCTCTATTTTCAGCAGTTAATAAGTTCCTTTTAACACTGTTTAATTGTGCAGTTTAATTTGATAAGACTATTTAGGCATTTTAATTTGATAGGGTAAAGGCATTTTAATTTGATAAAGTATTTAGGAAGTGGCGACTCTGGAGCCGCGTCGGCAGGTCCGGATTAGCTGTGTCATGTGAATGGTGTTAATGCAAGTCAGGTATTATGAACTGCGGCGACGACTGGCAGGTGTTGTTTCAACAGTAACTGTCACTGTGACACCGTGGACGCTAGCGGGCAGTAATAGGCCGCTATTCAGCGAATGCGTCATAATATATCCCAGCAAACACGATACGTTAAATCAATGCCGATTTAATGTTGGCCCGCGGTACCCGACGTCGGCCCTACATTAAATCGGCAATGGCGGTCTATTGCTGCAGGTTTAGTAATAGGCATAAATAGGCCTATATGTACACAAATACAACTACAGTCACAAATATGTTGGCGCTTACAGCTCACAATGCTCGTCTGTACTTTATGATGATGATGATATGTAATTTGTGACTGTAAGATGAAATCAATTATTGGCTTATTATTATTATTATTATTATTATTAAGTCATTACGAATTGCGGCTGCTTTTCTGCCCAATGTCAATAATAATCTTACAGAATATATCCTATCACTGAAAACGTTTAGTCGATGTTATTTTAATGATGTGATTAAATAACAAATAAGAGCCGTAAATAAAATGTCAGAATTAGTTTTTGTTGGGAGATAAATAAATAAAGACAATTTATTGTCAATATATTTCCTGGGGAGGAGGGGGAGGAGTTATGGCCTAGCTGTCAATCCCCATTTACGTCAGGAGGGGACGGTCCAATCAATCATTAGCTCAGGTCACAGGTTACAAAGATTACGGGATGGTCTACTGGTGATAATCTTTACTATAATAGAATAAGGATGTTTAGGCTTCGTCCGTCGTTGAACGTACACCCTGGCCAAATGTATATACTGTTCCTTAACTTTTACTTCAAATCTGGGTTGTAACGTAAATAAAAACTTCTCAGGATGCATGTTTTTGTGTCGTAATTTCGCTTTTATTCAATGTTCATCGGATACATATACATGTACCTGGTATATCTGAGGGAAAACATATTAATAACTATTAATTGATTCTGTGCTTCATACATTGTCAATATCTGTCTTTCTATTTCCTGTGGTCAAAAACTGTGTGGTTGTAGTAAAATCAGCATTTCTCCAGTTAAATGTTGTGGGGGTGTCATTGTAAAACGTATAGAATTAGTTTTTCCAATCCACTGTTTTACTGTATTTTTTTTTTGGTATTTTAAAATGTGCCTGAAAGGCGATGTATTTGCCTTTGATTAATAAACATTATTACATTATTACATTGTTTCGATTTTATCAGTGAGGTCTGCTTACTAGCTTTGACCGTGTGGAGCACGGGTTAAACCTAGTATTTAGATAATATACTGTGAGTCAGTTTGTATAATATAAGGTCAACATCTCTTGTTTTCTGGGGAACTGCCCACATAACTAGCCCAGCAAACATACCTTACACGACCTTGTTTCAAGGTTAGTTCAAGGTATGTTTGAAATATTCAAACAGACCTAGCGATTATTGCTCAACATCAAAACAACATGGGATCAACGTCTGGTGATTATCCGGTTAATGTGTAATGACTCAGTGAACACGAGACATAAACATAATAATGGGGCAGTGCTGGGTCAATGCTGATTAAGTAAGTAAAATACGAAACAAAGTGATGATGTAGATTTGTTTGGAATATTTGTGAGAATGAGTGACATTGACATGTCAGCCTTGACATAGTTTGCAAGGGTCAAACTTTGGGTCACTGTCAACTGGTTAAGTTGTTTTAAGCTGCGTATGGGGCACCAGGATTTTACACACGTGTGACAAAACAAAATGAAAAGTTTGTGGATCCAGGGCGGCTAGTACCTCTCCGGGATAGTACCTGTCCGGGGCGCCCACAAGGGATGAGGCTGCAGTGTGCTTAAATGTGATGGGAACTTACTATTTGTTGCTTTTGCAGAATCAGAATCGGTGTGTTGTATTATCATGAATAATAGATGCCTACAGCATACATCCAGACCTCAAAATGTACAACTTGGAGAGCCACGTGGCCTATCCAAAGCTAACCCAGAGACCAAATACCACTATTATTCTAGCCACGCCTTCATGATGGAAAAAGTTATGTAAAATTTATGAAAAATACCCAAAAAAGGAGAGCGTATGTAAAAGTTATATATCCATGACTTTAATCATGGTGTTTGACATTTTCAGTTTTGGTTACCAAGACTTAATCCACATTTTTGTCAGACAGTTTTGTCTCACAATATTTAAAGTTTGATTTTATATAAAAACCCATCAACTATCATGACTATTAAAATATACCAGGCCCATGCAAAACGTAACAATTTAAAGGAAGACCAAAGGTGGGCTCCTACTTGTAATAGACTCAGTTATAGTAACAGCTCATGAGGATAGTGTACATATTTATAAATACCAAACAGACCTGGATTGAAGTGTGTTCACCAGTTCTCTCTGATTTACTTCTAGCTTTTCAATATCACCCAGATTTGATTCAACTGTAATGGAATCTGATCCTTTGGCTTCTACTTCAAGTAATGTCTTCAAAGATGCTCCAATATGTCCATTTATCGAATGTTCATGCTGTCTATGGTAATCACTTGTCAACAACCTTGTCTGAGTACTGACCTATTAATAAATAGAGATATACATGTAATGACAACATACATATAATCATCATGATCATGTATGGATAAAGGTCAGATTTAAATAACCTTCAATACTACATAATTCAATTTATTACATGCACTTACACACCTCAAGATGTAAGGTCACTATGTTTAATTTCTCTGTTTTAGATTAGAAAAACTCCTAAATCTAATGAGGGAGGGCGGTAAAAAAAACATTTAGGAAAAAAAACGTCTCCAGTTTGCTAGGAATTGTCTATTTGCTATACATTCTAAACCTTTAATGTTTACCACTGGCATTGGAGCTCTTCCACCCAAAGAGAAATACTAATATTGAAATAATTGGAAGTGGGGCTATATCTAGACACGTAGAGCTGCACTCCCAACTAAAACACATATTGGAAGTAGGGCTATAACTATACTGTAGCCCCACATGCAGGTAATCACATAATAGCAGTGGGGCAATAACCATATATTCAAATGGATGTGTATGCCTGGTGAATAACCGTAGTCTACTGCAACAGAGGCCTTTTACAAAGCGATTAGTGTAAACTTACTATCAGCAAATTTAGCATAAAAATAGTCAATTCAATTCAAATTGAGGCATAATGAAATTTGCAATGTACATATTTTTTTAATAATCAATTTATTATGTTTAAAGATGGATGGCGATACTTAATTGACAATAAAATAAAAGATTAGTTTACCTGTGGCACTGTGTATAATTGTTATTAATTCACTTTTTTATTACTTTTGTTTCATAAATTTATCTGTATCAATTTTATACTAAAAGATTGTCTGCAAAAAATTCAGTTGTCTACAAATAAATAAAACTTGTGTGTGCTTTAAACATTTTAAATGTTTTAAAACTGGATTTAGTAAAATACATATATACCATTATACACTTGTACACTGGTATGCCGGCGCACCAGTTTATTATCTAGGATGCTGGTTTACCGGCGTGTGAATCACTTCGAATATTATAATTCAATACAATTGAGCCACTCTCTGTATATTAGACCACTATGATTTTTCTCTGTTTTCAATGAGAGTGATCAGCTTGAGCATCACCAAAAAAATGTGTGTTTTTAATGCACAGTGCGCACATTTAATGTTTGTCATTTTTTGAAAAAAACAGGTCACTTTCACATATTTCAGGCGATAAAAAAACATCGCTGTAGCTATGCTTTTTATATTCTGTTTTTTTTCAGTGCCCTCAATATCTTCTTCAAAAATTGGTTAATTTTTAAAATATTTTTAAAAAATATTTGGGTCACCCTAATTACGGGAATAAACTTACAGAAATACGCTGGAATACACTGGAAGCGAATAACATCCTTGTTTACTGAATGACGGGCTCCCATTTAAAAACACTTCATGTGTGCATTCCAGTATATTCTGGTGCACCTGTAATCAGGCGTTTATGGATACCGGTTTTTTTATGTTGTCCATAGGCGCTGGTCATACATGGCCTAACCATGAGGCCATCTCACAGACAGACACGGCTAGCCGAGCTAACTACATTAGATGGAAAATACATGGAACTGGAAAGCTATCACTGATAAAACCATTAAACTGACCACTTCTTCCAAAAGCACTTGTTGATCATGTACTTGTAGAATGTCATTCAGTGTATAGTTAGGAATAGGCGTGTACGCTGGTGAACGCCAAAACCACTTATGTTGTTTCTTCTCAACAAGGCCCAGAGTCTTACATCGAACTGCACTGTTTAAATCAGGAACAGCGAGCAAACCAGACTCTCTGCCAACATTCCTCACAAACTTGTAACTAGCTGCTTCAAACATTGTAGACAATTGAACTGATATTAGCACAACTATGTTTTATATTATAATATATTTTATAGTAAACAGTTTACAGCAGGATCCCAGGCTATGCCTATTGCAGTTCTCGACACCAGTCACAAGAAGACTGACAAGTCGGTAGTCACTGAGTCAGGTAGGCCTAGCTGTGTCTTAGCCAAGATTTTGACGAGGACTTGATCCGCTAAGCCTAAGCCTAAGGCCTTGTTAGCGACAACTGTGTCTGCCTGAGCCTCAGCTTACTCAACTTCTCAAGTTACTATTGGATTACTGCTACCGCTAGCCTACTGCCAGCACTGGTCACACTCACACAGAGTCAGACAGACAGTGACAGTGGGCCGAACAAGTTCTCAACTGCAACCCAACAGTCACTGTGTCAGTCTCACTGTTGAGTCATGTCACAGAAAATAATGCTATTCGTTATATTTTAGTGTTTTTGAATGTGAACAAACACAGAAAAGTAATATTTCCGTCATCACATTTGATCCTGATATCAGCATGACATGCGTGACCTGTGACACGGATGTTTTTTCTTTTTCACAACATGGTGAGATCGTTTTCATTTGATTTCGCACACTTTCCCACATCATACAGTTTACTTTGAACTCATGGCCTGGCTGCAATTTTATGTGAGTACCGGTACGTTGTGAGCACAAGCGTGTGAGCATAGGCCCTATGCTGTCAACTGCTTATCAACTGCGTATTATTAGCTCCCGCCGTCACCGTAGGTGAGACGAAGGGAGCTATGGATTCTACCTCCGGTTTTTTTTGGCCTCTTCTTTTGCCTATAACTTTGTAAGAAAATAAGCTAGGATAACAATTTTTGGTATGTGGGTTACTTCCAGGTGGCTAATGGACAGGTTAAAATATTTTTAATCTGAATTCAATACGCAAGGTTGCAGAGGAGAAAATGATGATGTGACGGCGTTGGGCCGTTGGGCCGTCCGTAAACAATTCGTTTCCGGAGCATATCTCTGAAAGTACTTGTCCGATTGTCTTCAAATTTTACACACAACACCCCTAGGGGGTCTAGTTGTGCCTTTTGGGGTATTTGAACTTTGACCTACTTCTGGTTCAGAACTATGACCTATTTAGACGTTTTGACGCGCACTTCGTTTCCGGAGCAGATCTCGAAAAGTACTGGGCCGATGACAGTCATATTGCACATACATGTTCTCTAAGGTCCCTAGTTGTGCCTTTTCATGTTTTTGGACCTTGACCTTGAAGTTGACCCAGCACTTTGACCTAATTTATAACGGCGGTAAATCCGACTGAAAGATTTTGCGGAATATCATGAAAACCGCTCAAGATAGCTACACCATTACTATAAAACAAATTGTGAGGTTTCAGGAGAGGATGCATCTTGAAAAATTTAAGGTCGATAAAATTAAAAATGGCCGCCTATCGGCCATTATTCAACTCGACAGGCCTGATATTGCGGAATATCATGAAAACCGCTCAAGATAGCTACACCATTAATATCAAATAAATTGTAAGGTTTCAGGAGAGGATGCATCTTGAAAAATTTGAAGTTGATAAAATTCAAAATGGCCGCCTATCAGCCATTATTCACCTCGACAGGCCTGATATTGTGGAATATCATGAAAACCGCTCAAGACTACTATAAATACTATAAAACAAATTGTAAGGCTTCAGGAGAGGATGCATTTTGAAAAAATTCAACTCGTCCAAGTTCAAAATGGCCGCCAATCGGCCATTATTCACTTTCACATGGCCGTTATTTGGTAAACCGTGCTAGATGGCTAGACCATTACTATAAAACAAAATGTGTGATTTCAGGAGAGGATGCATCTTGAAAAAATTCGACTCGATAAAATTCAAAATGGCCGCTTATCGGCCATTATTCACTTTCACATGGCCGTTATTTGGTCAACCGTGCTAGATGGCTAGACCATTACTGTAAAACAAAATGTGAGATTTCAGATGAGGATGCATCTTGAAAAAAAGTGACTCGATCAAATTTAAAATGGCCGCCTTTTCGGCCATTATTCAATTTCACATGGCTGATATTTGGTAAACCGTGCTAGATGGCTAGACCATTACCTGATTACTATAAAACAAAGTGTGAGTTTTTCGGGGGAGGATGCACCCTGAAAATTTTTAACTTACGAATTCAAAATGGCCGACAATCAGCATTATTCACCTCGATAGGCCTGATATCAGGTAAACCGTGCTAGATAGCTAGACCATTACTATAAAACAAAATGTGACGTTTCGAGAGAGGATGCCTTTTAAAAACTTTCGACTCAATCGAATTCAAAGTGGCCGCCTATCGGTCACTATTTACTTTCACATTGCTGATATTTGGTAAACCGTGTTAGATAGCTGGACCATTACTATAAAACAAAATGTGAGATTACAAGAGAGGATGCATCTTGAAAAAAATTGACATGATCAAATTCAAAATGGACGCCTATCGGCCATTATTCACTTTCACATAGCTGGTTTTTGGTAACCGTACTAGATGGATAGACCATTACTATAAAACAAAATGTGAGATTTCAGGAGAGGATGCATCTTGAAAATTTTTGACTTGATCAAATTTAAAATGGCCTCCTATCGGCCATTATTCACTTTCACATGGGCGATATTTGGTAGACCGTGCTCGATGGCTAGACCATTACTATAGAATGAAATGTGAGATTTCAGCTGAGGATGCATCTTGGAAAATTTTGACTTGATCAAATTCAAAATGGCCGCCTTCAGGCCATTATTCACTTTCACATGGCCGATATTTGGTAAATCGTGCTAGATAGCTAGACGATTACTATAGAATGAAATGTGAGATTTCAGCTGAGGATGCATCTTGAAAAATTCTGATTCGATCAAATTCAAAATGGCCCCCTATCGGCCATTATTTTTTTTCACATGCCGAATATTTTGCAAACTGTGTTAGATGTTAGTCCATTACTATAAAACAAAATTTGAGGTTTTGGGGGAGAATGCACCCTAAGTTTTTAACTAATTTATATCGAATTCAAAATGACCGTAAATCAGCTATTAGTTAACTCGATTGGCCTGATATCGGGTAAACCGTGCCAGATAGGTAGACCATTACTGGGATACTGATTAGGATCATTAATTTCAATGGAGGTTTGCAATCTCTGACAGACTGTCTAGTTCTTATCTTACTCTCAGACTGGGCTTCTTAGACCTAGTTGTCTTGCGTCTTGATTTTTGACCTATACTAGGACTACATTATTAACCCTATACAAAATTGCTTAAATCAAATTCTAATTCGGAGCGGGAGCTCCTGGACTTATGTAGTCTTGTTTCAGAAGGATTTAAAAGACAAAATTGTGAGTTTATAAAATAATGCGTTTCGTCGACAGAAAATTTAGTTGTCTTCTGATATTTCCTTGTTATCTATTTGAACAATTATAATCTTATTTCTCAAGGTGAAAGGGATATGCCCAGGTCTAAAATCATAAAAAAATCGATGATTTTATTTTGGCTTCTTAATCTGACAATATGATGTAGGCCTAAACAGGTACACAGATTTTTCGCCCCATAGTCAGTTCGCACCATTTTTTAGTGAGACGTTTCGACCCCAACTCATACTTAGGGAAGACGTTTCGCCCCCTCCCCATAAATAGGAATGACGTTTCGCCCCCGTCCTTATAGTTAAGGAAGACTTTTCGCACCCAAACCATATTTCAGAAAGACGTAGAAAAGACTTTTCGCACCCATTTCATTATTAGGAAAGACGCTAAATCAGAAAGTCATATTTTGGAAACACGTTTCGCACCCTTTTCATAATTAGGAAGGACGTTTCGCTTGCTATTTATAAATCAGCAAGCTATTTATTTTTAAGAAAGACGTGTCGCACCCTAATCATAAAACAGCATAAATTGTGAAGATTGCCGTCTCATTTATAGGAAAGACATTGTGTGTGTGCCTACTTAGGCTACCTTGTCGTTCATGTATTTTACTATCACTTACCGCTTTCATTCCTTGATTCAGCCACTTTAATTTATTGTGCTATCGATCTGATCGCCGACCTAAACTTGGAACATAAATAATTTAATGCAATATTGTAAGTTGTATTACATCAAAGTATATAGGTTTGAAGGCTGATTATTTTTAGAAATATATATAGGGGCTAGGTAGGCCTATCTTAATTTGGGGAGGGTGCGAAACGTCTTCTCTGGGGTGCAAAACGTCCTATAAGAACGGGGAAGAAACGTCTTCTCTAGGGTGCGGAACGTCCTATGAGAAGGGAGACGAATCGACTTGCCTAGGGTGCGAAACGTTCTGTACGAATGGGGGCGAAACTTCTCACATAAAGGTTCGAAATGTCTTAATTTAGAGAGGGGGCGAAACGGCTTTCTCAAGGGGCGAAACGGCTTTTCTAGGGGGCGAAACGTCTCAATAGGGGGTGAAACGTCTCAATAGGGGGCGAAACGTCTCACATAGGGGGCGAAAGGTCTTCTGTGGGTGCGAATCGTCTCACAGGGGGGGGGGACGTATTCAACTGGGACAAGTCGTCACGGCGACGGGGGCGAAGCGTCCCGAAGATGGGTGCGAAACGTTTTGGGGGGCGAAACGTCTATGGTGCGAAACGTCCTGGAGCCCAGACCTGATGGCACGCTGGGTCTGCCGTTTACATAATCACGGCGACGGGGGCGAAACGTCCCGAAGATGGGTGCGAAACGTTTTGGGGGGCGAAACGTCTATGGTGCGAAATGTCCTGGAGCCCAGACCTGATGGCACGCTGGGTCTGCCGTTTACATAATTTATATTTTGCCCAAAGGTCAGCTTTATTTGTACGCTTGCCTTTGCTAGAAAAAACGTTGTAGGATCCCTTCCTCGCTCGTTTACCGTGACAGTCGTCTCCGATCTCCCCGGACGCGGAGGGACAGGAGATGACTGCCTCGTTTTAGTACTTCAGTACCGTGTGCATAAATCCGAATGCCATGCGGTCATAGCTTTTTCCCGCACTTGTAACATAGCTTTTGACGACTGCAGATGTGCCGCAGGTCGTCCGCTCGGATAGCCTAGGGACGTGTCGTGCGCGGGGTTGTGCATTGCTAATGTTTAGTGTCTAAACCAATAAACATAATGATCTGAAGAGGAGTTTTGTGAAGTCAATCGGAACCGTCGATCTGACGGGGAAGGAATGAAGTTTATAATATGTTGGTGAATGTTAGGTGGGTTCCGCCGTTCACCCTACCGGTGGACCCGCTTTCAACCCCACACTGGTGACCCCTGACGTTTGATCGTGATCGCAACAGCGTTTTCACCAAGCATCAAGATGAAAACCTCTGTTTTCAAGGATAGTTTATGTTAAAATATTAAGGGGTTTTTTTGAAAAAAATCATGAGCATTTTTTTCGCAAAGGTACGTGAAAATTGTAGGTCACACTAATATGCCAGTTAGAACTAGCTAGAAAGAGTTATCAGAGGAGAAGTACGTTTTATTACGTCCAAAACGGCGTAATTTTCATATTTTTTGAAAGAATTTTAAGTGTTTGGCGCTTTTTCAAGATGGCGACCATGTCAGTTTTTCCAGAAAGACCGTAATTTTTTTTTCTCATTTATCCTTTTAAAGTACGAGTTCCTAGAATGCTTTCATCCTATTAATGCCACTGTGGGCGAGTAGGAAGTGGGTATTTTTGAAAACTCCATTTTTTATCGTTGATCGGCATAATTGGGTGACATTTTAAAGTCCATAGACGAAGTCTCGTCAGTTTTCGATTTTTCAGCAAATATCGACTAAGAAAAAGTTATCGAAAAATATCGCTCGACTCAGATAACCTTTAATGGGATTAGGGCCAAATAAAATTGTTCGCCTGAAAATGAATGTGAATAAACGGTCCTAGTTGGTCTGTAAAACATATTTCCAGGACCGTAGGTAAACATTTTATCATTATAACAATATTTTATTTCAGAGAATGCTGATTGTCATGAATGTATTTGGTCAGTGAGCGCCATATTGGGCGCTGGTTCCCCTAGTTTAGCTACTGGCCCGCCGTGGGCAAATTTGCGTCCCGCCATAACCGGCATGCACCTGGACAGTGGACCCATGTCGCCTCATCACATTAGCATAAATTAGGCCGCCATTTTGATTTCGTGGTGCAGACTTATCACGTGTCAAGACTATACACGGTCTAGTCTCAATTATATTTTTATACATACATACAAATTTTCTTTTTCAAAACTATTAAAGTGAGAAATATAAATAAGCAGTTTCGGAAAAGAAATTATAGCACAAGTTGTGCGAGATTTTGATAAAATTCATTGTATAATTTTTCACGTCGCAACGCCCACTGGTGTTCGGCGTCGTTCTAGCCTACTCTTCACACCTTGCCCGGCACAGAGTAGCTCATGAATATGCTGATGTGAGGCGAGACGCGGCTGCTGTTCAGTTTTGCACGTACACCCATGATACAGACCTGCTGGCCCAAGCATACAGCAACGAGCTGCCGGCTGGGTCTACGCGGCTGTGGTTATGTACGCCATATTTGACAAACCGATACAGGCTGACACGTGTGCGACAGGCCACATGTTAGCAGCAAACAATCATACACCACACACACACCCGCCCCAAACCAAATAAACGCAACCGCTACGACGACAACCGACTTACACGTCAATCAACGAAACGAAGCGAGCGATTGATTCGGACGTTATCGAGAATGAATCGGCGATGAACATGTCATATATAAAAAAAAAAAAAGTGGAATGTTCACCGCAGACATTATTTATCAGTGAAATGATATATTATATCATCAATCCGCATAGCCTACTGTCAGTCATGTTTTAAAATATTATATTCTAAAACAAATGTAGCTGTTTTTACCGCAGTCACATTTATCCTATCAGCCTGAGCACGAAATTTTCTCATGATAGTTGATTTCAGTAGATCAAAACTTATATATATAACGAAATATTCGACTTGACAGTTGCGCTATAGCGAAACATTTTCAATATTTGCATGTGTTTTTCGACTTGCGTGAATTTAATTTTTTTTCACCCAGGTCGATTCACTATATACTATTATCATAGCTTAGCATATCATGTACTAATTATTTCTGGCATTTTATATTTAGTTTTGACCTACAGTTTTCACAAAAATTATATGTGTGTGATTAAGTGAAAAGAAATGATGTGCAATCTCAGTGACGAATAGTCAAACATCTCAGCAACCCCTGTATCTCTCAACATGCGACATAGCATGGACAATATCAACAGCCTACACTTCTAAAGATTCAACATATCCTGACATTTTTAATAAGGTCTAGACAGCAATGTACAGCTAACCCGCGCACGACACATCCACGAAATAGCTGGTATGTGTTAATATGATATACCATTTCAACACTGTTTGAGATATGAGCCAATAGGCCCGCACAGTAAGCCAAATGAGCCTGCGGACTGAGACTGAGTGTTTCAGTATTTAGATGACTTTATTAAATAAACAATTTCAAATGACCGACATGTCATTTTATAAACTGTTTTGAAGTAACCCGATTTGACAGGTTTGTGGCACGAGTCAGCATGGTGTGTGATGTGGGCCTACCTCTCAGCCTCAGACAGTTACAGACGTTGTACTTGCGTCTTGTGTTGCCGATGAACCACGGTCCTGTCCACCACACAGAACACAGCGTGGGCATGTACACCACGCATCAGCATACAGCACAGCACAGCATACATGACTGTCTGCTTCAGCCGACACGGCTAGCAGTCAACATCAGCAGCAGTATTGTCAGCAGCGTCTACTGTCCGGGTATTCCCCACATTTACTGGTAGTGGTACGACACAGCATGACCAGACTCAGTGATCAACAGACATTTTTTAGCAAGTGCGAGACCGTTTACACCCCGCATTGCTGAAATCGACAATACTGATAATAATAATGGACATCCCAGATTACAGCGTCAGCTCAGCATCGACATCAGAACTTTCGTTTTTCAGTTTTAAACCAATAATTTCAACTGACATTCCAGAAGACCAGAATTTCATTAGTCATTTTAATTATACCTACCTGCATTAGGCTTACCGAACATTGATAATTTCATAACCTGATTGTTTTTCAGATTAGTCATCATTCAAATCAACATTGGTGAATTTTTAATTAATTCCAGATTGCATATTTTCGTACTTTTTATCGCCTCCAACTTTTACGATATATCGCCGACGACTTTTACGATAATAATGCATTGGTCTGTTTCTGTTCACCGCAAGTCAGGTGATCTGACGCAGACACGTGCGTTTTTAACTTTAATGTTTTGCCAACGCAAGAGGGCGACTTTTGCATTTGGCGCACCGGCAAATAGCCGGTCATGTAGGCTAATCATGTCTTTTTGCGACAAATCGCAGAATTATTTAAAACCCTGTGGTAGGGCACACGCCCGAATCAGGTACGTCATAGCATTACCGCATAATGCAACTCAAGGCTAGACGCCAGCTGTGATCGCTCACAATGAAGGCCCACACGGCCCGAGCACGATCATACAGTATTTTACTCCTCGCGCTAACGGGGATTTGGGTATTTGCATTCGAATCGACGCTACGATACGCACAATCGGCCCCACGAACCGAACCGATAATGCGAACACATGTTCGGTACAGTACTCGAGTACTGCCCCTAACGATCCGCGAATGCAATAAATCGTTTTATATTTAGCATGTGTTGGACGCACCATCCACACACGTGCTCGATTCGTGCAGCTGGCACTCGCGGTTTACTATAGCGCCAAACGATAAAGACTGCGAGACCAGCCACACGCATCGCACTATTACATTTTTTACATTGTATTGCATGTAATTTACGTAGTCATTTTGCAAGAGCAATTTACGTAAAAGATTTGAGTATATTTTAATTACGCTACTATTAGGCTACTACAGGCCTGGCAACATTGTTTAGAATAGGTAAATCGCAATTACATTATAGAGCAAAATATTTGCTAACTTATAATGGATGTATTAAATAAATGAATCGGTTGGTCGCAGCAAAGCAGCATATGTAATTTATCGGACAATTGGTGTTACGAGGATAGGACAATTGGTGCTACGAGGATAGGACAATTCGTGTTACGAGGATAGGACAATTGGTGTTATGAGGATGGGACAATATTTTAATTACGGATGCTGCGACGACAACCACCCACGCTGTATTTTTTCACACCTGATTAGTTATAAGAGGTTACGCTATACAACCCCCGCTGCTTTCATGACGCAGTCTCCCACACGTTAGTTGGGTTCCTACGTTATCACTAACCCGGGGGTAATGTAGGATCCCTGCCTCGCTCGTTTACCGTGACAGTCGTCTCCGATCTCCCCAGACGCGGAGGGACAGGAGATGACTGCCTCGTTTTAGTACTTCAGTACCGTGTGCATAAATCCGAATGCCATGCGGTCATAGCTTTTTCCCGCACTTGTAACATAGCTCTTGACGCAGGTTGTTCGCTCAGAGTTAGCCTAGGGACGTGTCGTGCGCGGGGTTGTGCATTGCTAATGTTCAGTGTCTAGACCAATAAACATAATGATCTGAAGAGGAGTTTTGTGAAGTCAATCGGAACCGTCGATCTGACGGGGAAGGAATGAAGTTTATAATATGTTGGTGATTGTTAGGTGGGCTCCGCTGTTCACCCTACCGATGGACCCGCTTGCATCCCCACAACGTCTCTATAATATATCTAGCCTAACTGGTAAGTTAAAAAAAAACGTTTGCAGGTCTTTTCTATTGACATGTTTACATTGCTCCAACATGTCAAAAGACTAGAACTGCAAACGTTTTTTTAATTTTTGTGCTGCGCACTTACCAGTTAGGCTGCGCACTTACCAGTTTTCACCTCGGAAGACACCACGATTATACCTAAATTACCAGGACCACCGAACACTGAAATGTCGAAATTACTATTCAAGGTGTAGGCCTGTGCCATAACTAAATTATTTGAGGATTTAAACTGCGGAAAGGCATCAAGACCGGACGATCGAGCTCCCGAACTTGATTCTGAAGAATGCTGCCATCGAAAAATCTCCCTTTTTAAAAATTATTTTCGACCAATCTCTACAGACGGGCAAATTACCAGATGACTGGGTAGAGGCTGATGTCTTTAAAAAAGAGGATCGGCACTCTCCGGCAAACTACAGGCCGATATACCTCACATGTGTTTGTGCCAAATTACTCAAACACATCATTTGTAAAATGATGTGTACACCTGTACAGCATGGCTTTCGATCGAAAGCCAGCTTTTGATTACAACTGATAAATTTATTTAAAATTTTGAAAGCAAGACACAAACAGATGTTGTTGCCTTGGATTTTAGTAAGGCCAAGTAGTAGTTGATGGTAGCTCTTCAGAATCAGCTCGTGTGAGGTCCGGTGTGCCCCAGGGTACTGTTCTCGGACCCCCACTCTTTTTGACCTATATTAATGACCTTCCTTCTACGGTCTCCTCGCAGGTTCGTCTCTGATGACTGCCTCCTGTATCGCCCGATAAAATGTCGAGCAGATCAGGAGCAGCTGCAGAAAAATTATAGACAACCAGCCAGTGTGACATCTCTTATTCAGAACCTGGGCTGGACTGACTTGAAAACAAGACGTAAAAATTCTAGACTTGTAAGCATGTTCAAACTTTTAGATGAGCTAGTCGAGATTCCTATCAATGACCGTTTAATCCCAGCGGACAGAAGAACACGTGGTGGGCACAATCAGGCCTATAAACATCTTAGAGCTAACACCGCACTGGGACAAATTCTTTTTGGCATCGAACTATCCCTGATTGGAATTCTCTTCCGGCAGCTGTCATAGAATCAAAAACTGTGGCAGCGTTCAAGAGTCAGCTGGTTGACTAAGTCCACCAGCCTTTCTCTCCCCCCCCCCCTCCAGCCTGATACTCCACATAGGAGGTGCTGCTGGAGTACCATCTTCAAGGTCAAATTCAAATTCCCGTATTTTTTTTTTTTTACATGGTTGTCAATAATTAGAAATCAGGAATTTTGTCTCTATATCTAGCCTAACTGGTGAATGCGCAGCACAAAAATTTAAAAACTTTTGCAGTTCTAGTCTATGGACATATTTACATCATATGGTCATATTATTAAGCTAAAATAAAATCCCCGATTTTTTTATGATTTTAGACCTGGCCATATCCCTTTAAATATGCTCCTGTCATGGCGGGTTAGCAATAGCCTATATTTATTAAACAAATATATAATAATATAAATCTTACTTTACATAATCATTCCGAAATATGGGAAATTTCTGGAAATATGTTGAAATTTCTGGTGGCACGTTGCATAAAAATATTATTGTAGGTAGGGCCTATAATAATATAACTGTTTACAGGCCCCTCAACGATCAAATAAGTAATTACCGTAATTTTAAATAACAATTAATACTCGTTCCCGTACATATATAGATATATGCGATAATTCAATTAGGAACTTCAATGTTAAAGCTGCATTACTGTTCTGCTTATTTTATTTAAAATATTAATTGATTGAGAACAGTAGCCTATTTTAATTTCTTATTTTACTCATCCGGTTGCCAAGTTATTATGGATTAAAGTTTGAAAATTTGTAGACATTGCTGCCCCACCAAAACAAACCTTATCACAGCGGAGTAAGACACAGTGTCTGTATAATCAGGACATTAAAAGTACCCAGTGTCTGATAACGAGCCTCATTAAACAAAGGCAATGGCTACTGCCACAGTACTGTGGTACTAAAAGTCCCATTGGCTATTTTCACCAGACCAATCAGAATTAAGGATTTCGGACTGTGGCAGCAACTTTGGAAATTTTGGAAATGCTATTACCACCAAACCAATCAGCATCAGTGTGACAAAAATACTGACCAATCACAGCAAATAACTTTATTACCACAATACTGTGTCAATAAGATTCATTTCTGCTCAAATATCTAAACGGATGAGGTCATGTTACCAGATTAGTGTAACAATAAGGTATCTTACAGTCCGTGTGAATGTGCAAGTAATTGCTGCCACATGATTGTGTTAATAAGGGTTTGTCATTCCTTGCTACTGAATTGATGTGTCTATAAGCTTCTCGTTGTTGCTAATCTTCACTGCAGCAGTTCTGTGTAACTGTTTATAATGTTAGCCACAGTGCTGTGTCAATAAGGTGTCTTACTCTTTCTCTAAGCCTATAAGTCATTGCTACCACAGAGCTGTGGCAATAAAGTTTCTTACTGTATCTATACACTTAAAATCTGTGCTGCCACAGTACTGTGACAATAAGGTATCTTATTCTTTCTCTGCGCATATAAGTCCTTGCTACCACAGTGATGTGGCAATAACGTTTCTTACTGTATCTATTCACTTAAAATCTGTGCTGCCACAGTGCTGTGTCAATAAGTTATCCTACTCTTTTTCTATACATATAAATCCTTGCTACCACAGTGATGTGGCAATAACGTTTCTTACTGTATATATACACTTAAAATCTGTGCTGTCACAGTGCTGTTTCAATAAGGTATCTTACTCTTTCTCAACGCATAGAAGACCTTGCTATCACAGTGATGTGGCAATAACGTTTCTTACTGTCTCTATACACTTAAAATCTCTGCTGCCACAGTGCTGTGTCAATAAGTTATCCTACTCTTTTTCTATACATATAAGTCCTTGCTACCACAGTGCTGTGGCAATAACGTTTCTTATTGTATCTATACAGTTAAAATCTGTGCTGCCACATTACTTCGTCAAAAAGGTACCTTACTCTTTCTCTACGCATAGAAGTCTTTGCTACCACAGTGCTGTGGCAATAACGTTTCTTACAGTTTCTATACATTTCAAATCTTTGCTGCCACATTGCTGTGGAAATAAGGTATCTTACTCCTTTTCTACACATATAAGTCCTTGCTACCAAAGTGCTGTGGCAATAGCGTTCCTTACTGTGTCTATACACTTGAAATTTGTGCTGCCACAGTACTTTGTCAATAATGTATCTTACTCTTTCTCTACGCATATAAATCCTTGCTATCACAGTGCTGTGGCAATAACGTTTCTTACAGTTTCTGTACATTTAAAATCTTTGCTGCCACATTGCTGTGGCAATAAGGTATCTTTCTCTTTTTCTACACATATAAGTCATTGATACCAGAGTGCTGTGGTAATAACGTTTCTTATTGTCTCTATACACTTAAAAACTGTGCTGCCACAGAGCTGTGTCAATAAGGTGTCTTACGCTTTCTTTACACATAGCAGCCCTTGCTACCACAGTGATGTGGCACTAACGTTTCTTACTCTCTCTATACACTTAAAATCTGTGCTGCCACAATGCTGTGTCAATAAGGTATCTTCCCCTTTCTCTACACATAGAAGACTTTGCTACCACAGAGATGTGGCAATAACGGTTCTTACGGTCTCTATTCACTTAAAATCTGTGCTGCCACAGTGCTGTGTCAATAAGGTATCTTACTCTTTTTCTATACATAAAAGTCCTTGCTACCACAGTGCTGTGGCAATAACGTTTCTTACTTTATCTATACACTTAAAATATATGCTGCCACAGTACTTTGTCAATATGGTATCTTACTCTTTCTCTACGCATGGAAGTCATTGCTACCACAGTGCTGTGGCAATAACGTTTCTTACAGTTTCTATACATTTGAAATCTTACCTGCCACATTGCTGTGACAATAAGGTATCTTACTCTTTTCCTACACATATAGATCCTTGCTACCACAGTGCTGTGGCAATAATAACGTTCCTACTGTCTATATACACTTAATATCTTTGCTGCCACATTGCTGTGGCAATAACGTTTCTTATTGTCTCTATACACCTGAAAATCTCTTTGCTGCCGCAGCTCTGTTTTAATAATGTATCTTATTTTTTTCTCCATACATAGAAATTCTTGCTACCACAGAGTTGTGGCAATAAAGTTCCTTACCAATATACACATGATACAAATCCTTGCTACCACAGTGCTGTGTAAAAAAGGTTTCCTAAAAGTACTTTTTACCACTCATTTTGTACACCTTAAAGTCTTTCATACCAGAGTCCTTGCTAGCACAGTGCTCTGTCAATGAAGTTTCTTACTGTCTCAATACATGTAAAAATATTTGCTGCTAGAGTGCTGTGTCAATACGGTCTCCTATTTTTCTGAACTTAGAAGTACCATAGTGCCGTTGCAATAATTTTTTCATTGTCTCTACACACTCTCAAATATTTGCTGCCACAGTGTTGTTTTAATATGGTTTGTGACTGCCCATGTAGGCCTACATCTGCAAGTCAAGTCTACATCTACATTCATGTGTCAATGAGATTTATTACTGTATCTATGCACTTACAAGTCACTGGTGCCACAGTACTGTGTCAATTAGATTTTTTGTCTTTGCTACCACAGGCATGTGTCAATAAGGTTGATTACTGTCACTATGTACTTGCAAATCATCGCTGACACAATAAAGCGTCTTAGTGCTCATCTATACCTACAAGTCACTGCTACCATGAAATTGGCGAATATATGGCTACAAAAAAATCGGCGAAGATTTGGCAAAACAATTGTCACCAACTGCTCGTAGAGGGAATAATTTTGCATGGTGTGACAGTAGTTGATGACAAATAAGGGGGATCTCACCGGCCTGGAGACTATTTGGCGATGTTTATAAATTTGCGAAATTCTTGTATTCTTTACCAAACATTCACCAAATTTCCCCAAACGTTTTCTTCTTTCGCCAAACCTTCTCTGTTCACCTTGCTATCACAATACGGTGGCAATTGTGTTTATTGTACTTTCTTTACACTTACAACTCATTTCCACCACAATGTTGTTTAAGCAAGCCTATGGCTTCTTACTATCTATACACTTACAAGTCCTTGTTACCACTGTGCGGTGTCTCTAAACTTACAAGTCCTTACTGCCACAGTTCTGTGTCAATAAGGTTAACGTTTCGTATGGTATATTTACACTTACCAATCCTCTATGCCACTATCATGTCACTAATTTTTCTTACTACCCCTTTACACTCAGACGTTCTATGCTATCACAGTACAGTGTCAGTATAATTTTTTGACCACCCCTCTATAGCTCGGTGTTGTATGATGTCGATAATGTTTCTTACTGTATTTGTACACAGACAGTCCGCAGTGTTGTCGTAATACATAGGTGTCTTTACAGTTTGAATTCCTTGTTATCATAGTGCTCTGCTCTACCATGTCCCAACTTCAAGTCGTAGCAACATTTAGTATTAATATGGAAAAGAAAAAAAACCAGTTTCATTAAAAAATATATTTATTTATTGGTTGTTAAGACACTATAATATGCCTACGCCGTTAAACTGAGCTGCCCCAACTATCATAGTCTGAAGTGGCTGGTGTGATTATTTCAGCATTCTGAAAAGACATAGAAACAAAATTGCACATATTAAATATTAGTGAATACAAATGTAAAAACATGAAAAATTTGGCAAGTTATTGTGTCTACAAACAAGCAAAAATTTGCCATTTTGTGTGATAAATCATTCAGCCATTTTTATTTTGCTCAACCATTATTGAACAACTTGTCAGTTAACTGAATGGGTATTAGCAACACATAGAACGAATTTGATCAGGATAGACCTACATGAAAATCTGGCTAAGGAAATGTTAACGCCGATGTCGACGCCGCCCCCGACAATGACGCCGAACTTCAGTGGCAAAAGTCAACCTTAAAAAAGGGCGGGCTAAAAAGATATTTTTAAGCTGCTGCCTAAGCGTCAAACACTTTACACCCAAAAAATTGTACATTTGTTTGGCCCAGTGATCCTAGCCTGAACTGGCTGATGTATATTTTAGCATTCTGAAAATACATTTATGAACACATGTCTATGTATATTAAATAGTAATTTTATTTTGAAAAGACATGTATTTGTATTTCAATATTATGTATTGAAAATCTATACAAAATAAAATTTGATGGCATAGTTATGACTGTACATTTAATTTCCAATACTATAACCTGGAAAATGTCATACCATCAAAACAAAACACCACAGCTTGAACTTTCGTCTTGTTGACAGCTGGTAAGAGTTTTTGTGCTCCATTTATATGACTTGGTCTCTGTTCTTGCTTTTGTAAACTGCCTAAAACATAACCACATACATGTATTGTGTTTAAATTGTGACAATTCTACTATTGGTTGATTTGTTAAACCAGATTCAGACCTATTTCATTAGTAAAAACAATTTCTGCTATTAAAATTGCAGTATACTTAGGATTGTAAATATACTTAGGAATGTAAAAGTAACGCTAGTAAATTCCATGATGACATTTAATTAGCTAAAATGAATACAGAATATACAACTGTATAACCTATATGAATTTGCATTCACAACCTCGCATTTATTTTACACAACTCGGTCGTTTAATAACAATTTGTATTTCTTTTTCATTTCCCCCTCTTATGAAATCATTGACTCCTATCGTGTTGTGTTTGGTAGGCTATCAGCCACGAGTAGCACACACGGGCTACCAATTGAAACGTGTTTCATAAAATGTTTGTCGCTGATGCCACATCAGGATGAAATCATACTGAGCAAACACAACCTGAAAAAAAACCCCTATAATACTTTAGGCTAACGGATCATAAAACACAAATGTATGTACATTCTATCTATGGCGCCACGCAATTCAGCTAGTGTCTTTTTAGTATGTGGACAAGATGAAAAGTAAGTAGTAATTGTTTTTGACACAGCAATGTGGCAGTAAGGAATTGTGCATGTAGAGGGGTAGTAATAACCTTTATTGACACAGCACTGTGACAGCAAGGACTTGTACATGTAGAGGGGTAGTCGGAACCCTTATTGACACAGCACTGTGGCAGTAAGGACTTGTACATGTAGAGGAGTTGTAAAAACAGTATTGACACAGCACTGTGGCAGTGAGGATTTGTACATGTAGAGGGGTAGTCGGAACCCTTATTGACACAGCACTGTGGCAGCAAGGACTTGTACATGTATGTAGAGGAGTTGTAAAAACAGTATTGACACAGCACTGTGGCAGCAAGGACTTGTACATGTAAAGGGGTAGTAAAAAACCTTATTGACACAGCACTGTGGCAGTAAGGACTTGTACATGTAGAGGAGTTGTCGGAACCCTTATTGACACAGCACTGTGGCAGTAAGGACTTGTACATGTAGAAGGGTAGTAATAACCCTTATTGACACAGCACTGTGGCAGCAAGGACTTGTACATGTAGAGGGGTAGTAGGAACCCTCATTGACACAGCACTGTGGCAGTGAGGATTTGTACATGTAGAGGGGTTATCGAAACTCTTATTGACACAGCACTGTGGCAGTAAGGACTTGTACATGTAGAGGGGTAGTAATAACCCTTATTGACAAAGCACTGTGGCAGCAAGGACTTGTACATGTAGAGGAGTATTAAAAACCATTATTGACACAGCACTGTGGCAGCAAGGACTTGTACATGTAAAGGGGTAGTAAAAAACCTTATTGACACAGCACTGTGGCAGAAAGGACTTGTACATGTAAAGGAGTAGTAAAAAACCATTATTGACACAGAACTGTGGCAATAAAGATTTATACATGTAGAGGGGTAGTAGGAACCCTTATTGACACAGCACTGTGCCAGCAAGGACTTGTACATGTAGAGGGGTAGTACAAAACCGTATTGACACAGTACTGTGGCCTTTGATAAACGTCAAGTCTAACGCGAATTGGGTTTTCGAGAGCAGTTCATAGTCACACCTTATGACAAAATGGGGCCTAGGCCTACAATATAAGACAGGATTGACTAAAAGTATCACATTACTCACTTGATGGTGTCATCGATTTACACAAACTCATGCTTCTTCCCATAATTCCATATTGTCACGCTCGATAATGTCCAAGACAGAACATTTGCGGCAGCCGAAAATTCACTTGAGGCCGTTTTAAATGTTTCCTAATTGACGGACGTCTTTCCGATCAACATGGCGACGGTGTAATGGCGTCAATCCACTCAGCCCTGCCACTCCACATGCGAAAATGTATGATGACCCCTGATAATTGATTGGTTTGGTGAAAATAGCGATTCGCTCTGCTATTGCCACAGTACTGTGGCAATAGACACTTCCTTGAACAAATGTAACATGTTCAAACGTATTCTTTTTTTTAAGTGAATATAGATACATGTCACAATACAGAGTTTATTTTGTTATGTCATTTATTAGGCATATATATCACTTATTACTTTGTGTGATATGGGTGAGACATTCATATAATGTCATGTTTAATTTCGGAGCCTGTGCGGAATATGTCACTCACTTGAAAAATAGCTAGGACTCTACTCTTTGTTTGGTGCTTTTAAGTGTGAGCCAGCATCTGAGCCTTTGGCCCGGCACTAAGACGCTTTCCCCTGACCGTGAAATTGTAGGCAGGAATTAGTGCCAATTTCAGTGACGTAAATCATCTTTTTCACTCTTTTGATTTTCGTTATTTTCTTGAAAAACATATGGAGTTTTTTACTCTGTATCTCTAGACACTATCAGACTTTATTTATTTTATCACAAGTCGTCACATGCAGTGATATGAATCGTGAAATGCGGTAAAATTAGATAATAATTAAGAAATCAAACTTTACTTAAACCAGACAAGACATTGATCCAATGGCAGTCTAATGTTGGCACATCGTCTGCGGTCCTGGCCCAACATTAGGCAAATTCAGCTCAACGTCTCCGTTTGCTATTAAGGTGGCTTAGTGTTGGCCAATGTAATAATATATTGACCCATAATTCAACCACTATTACATTCAAATACTCACACCGATCCACTACTTCTTAATTATTGATGGTGCATCGCATGGTGAACTAATTCCACTACATTTACCCAGTTTTCGTGCATTTATAAGGCCTTTAAGTAAATATAAATGATTGTTGTAAAACGTACATTTTAGGTTATTTCTATCGAAATAAACAAAACAGTTATGCAGCTTTAACTTGAACTTAGAGTTGTCCAAAATAAGTAATTTGCTTAAACTGGATATGTTGTCCGTTAATCTCGCGAAATCAAAATTTATGATATTCCATATACCACAGAAACATACTAATATGCCGCCTTTAAATATTGATAACACTGACACAGAACGGGTTGCAGAATTTATTTTATTGGGTCTCGCCATCCATCAACACCTGAAATAAGACTCTCATATTAAAAAAAATTCGATGAAAATTTCATCAGCAATAGGAGTAATTTACAAGTCAAAGTATCTATTCTCCCAAAAAATCATTTTACCACTTAACAACACATTATTTTTACTACACATATTTTACGGCATTTTATTATGGGTACATTGCCAAAAAAGCCATTGGGGTAATTAATAATAATCTCACACCGAACCACTTTTAAAACGCTTAGGTACAATACAAATTGAAGATATTTATTTACTAATTAATTAAAATTCTGCTTTAAGCTCTTAAATAATAACTTACCTGAATACTTTGAATCTATAAAAGTTGCTAGGCAACAGAAAACTCCTTTGCGTACTACCCGTAACAGAACAGAGGTTCGCAGTCTCTCATGTTTTTTGCTGAGAAGTGTATTGACTCCTCCGTACTATTTTTATTGAATTCTACTGAGAAAACATAGCCAATAAAATAAACACTAATAGTTTTGCATCATTTGTAAAATATGCAAAATATCAATTTTTAAGCACTTTTATAAATCATTGTTCTATACCTAGATGCTATGTTTGTCAATAAAATCGATAGATCGATGTATTTGCATGTATGAGTAAGTATATATATATATGTATGCACATGATATACGTGTAAGTATGTGTGTGTGAAGGTGCGCGTATATGTGTGTGTATATATATATGTTTTTCGATTGACTGGCATATCATCAAAGCTGCGCAGATAATTTACTTATTTAGCTTTTTATTCTAATGGCAGTATTTTGATTGCATGACTGGAGCACTCGTACCGGGCGGGGGCCCTAGGGTAGTGGTTAGCACCGCTGCCTTTCACGCCAGAGTCCGGGGTTCGGTTCCCGGTCTCGGCGGTTTGAAAGAAACAAAATTGTTTCTTCCCCATCCACGTGTGAAAGTTAGTATTGTGGGGAGCCTCTGTGACCGAGAGGTAGCGTGCTCGACCTCAGACCGCCAGGGCTCGAATTTCGAATCCTGTGTCTGGAGGACAGTGTCATCTCAATCATCTCACCATCCTCATGAGGTTCTCCTGGCCCAGTTTAGCCTATATGTGCACAAAGGTGGCTTAAAGCCCTATTCATTTCATTTCATTTCATTTGGAGCACTCGTACCATCGCCCCAGCTCTCATTACGTCACTTTCGCATCTGACTCACATGTCTATGCTCATTACAACAGCCACATTTAGGAAGTATATATTTAGTATGTTTTCTTAGGTGACCACCATAAACGCGACTCATCTCAAACTTTCACTTAAACTTTGTATATATATATATATATATATATATATATATATATATATATATATATATATATATATATATAATTTTAAATAAACCATCTATCTATATATATAATAATTATAATAATTATAATATAATAATTATAATAATTATGAAAGCTTCTCGTCAGCACACACTGAGGCGATAACTAATACGAGACTAACTCAAAGAGTTATGTATATAGTTATAAGGTCCTCTAGCAACGGTACAGTGCTGAAATTACATAGAGTAAAAACTACTGCCCTCTAATCTTCTTAGTTTTATCGCCTAGTACATCTGTGGGATTATTTGCCTCGTCATATCCGCGAGGCAACTAGTGTGTTTTCATTCAAAACGTATGTTAATGACCTTTGTTTTTTCCAGATTGGCTAATTTCAATATCAAACAACGCTGCACGTGGATATTTTTAATAGTGAGTACTTGTGGTTTTTGTCGTCTATAGTATTCTAGTCGTTTTTCATTTATAATTTTTTTTCCATTCGTTTATATCTAATCTTAAATTTTATATTTTCTGTACTATATACTGTTATATATTATGATATTATTGCCGTCTAACATATGCTAGTAGTTTTAATATTTGCTTACAACTCTTTTATATATTATGTTCTAATTGTTATACTTTGTCGTATGTAGGCCTATTATTTTATATTTTAGCTGTCAAGTCTAGTATGACCCTATATCTCCCAATTGGTTTATTAAGTTTATGTGCACTACATCTGTATTTTGCCATTGCACGACTATGTTATCTGTTCATTAATTACAACAAAATTATATTCCTTACAATATTCAGTTTTGAATGTGTCCATAGCTTCTGTGTTCAATACCTTTTCTCTTCCTATTTTATATAACTGAATCATAGTTATGCTTGAGGAGTTGTAAAATAATATCCGAAAGTGATCTGTTCAGTACATGTATATTGTATTGGGATTTTTGAACTGATGTAATCTTAAGCAGTCAAAAATATGATTAATATGTAACCCAACATAGGCCTAGTAGGCTACACCATTTTTGGAAAGAACACTATTTTCTTGAAATAAATCATATAATAAATAACCTGGTCCAGGCTGACATAATTTCAAACAAAAAAATATGAATAGGCGTACCAACCACATTACTAAAAGACAAATTGTAGGCATCTATACCAATGTGCATGAAAAACACACCGTAACATTTTTAAACTGAATTTCATAGTTGAGCACACATCTTAGTGCAACGTTGTCCATTGACGACAGTGACGATTTTCGCATCAGGGACATGTGCTTTGCGATTGTACAGACGTTGCTACCTGTGAGAGTAAAGTCTTCACGGAAATTTTCGTCACATTTTTGTTGCACAGACTTTATTCAATAATTATCCAGACCCCAGGTTCATTTTCACAAATTTGTTGAGATAAATAAATGATACTATTATTGTTTGTATTAGGTGGCTACTGCGCTCAATATGCCTACTTTAGTATTTTCTCGTTATTTTTAAGTTTATATGTTACTAGTGCAAAAGCAGCTTGTTGCTAGCCTTGAATTTAATTATTTTTTATGTTTTCCAATGGTGCCAAAAAATATGATCAAAATAGCTTTGGATCTACATATATGTTTAAGGGGTTAAGGATGCGTTAAAAAGGAATAGTGATGTTTTTTTTATATTTTTTAGGCACTAAAGTAGCTGTCAGTTATGATGTTCACTACCATAACATCTACTTTGTTTAGTTAAATATGCCAATTAACCGCCTTCGCGTAAAATCCTGTTCAAACTACATCTAAGAAACCAAACATTCTCCAGAAGCCATGGATTCAACAATTCAAAAATAGCCTGAACGGGCTTCTCGTGATTTTGAAAGGGGGAGATATGTAGAATAAAAATCTGAGTGATGAGATGTTGTAGCATTAGCTATTCAAAATGACTTCCAAGATGGCCGCCAACATATTGTCATACATTAGGATTGTGTCAATTGGTTAATGTTAGGTCAATTTTATTTTGTAATACACAATTTCAAATTGCTTGGTGGTCACTAAATGCCCACATACCACTTCCAGACAATTTTGAAGAAAATTGAACCTAGCTTGTAGCCCAATAGACTTTTAGCGAACACCAATGAATTGTCAATTGGGACAGCCTTATTATTTATAGTAATGTATTCATCAGCAATGGCGATAAATTTGTACCCGTGCAATAGCTATTATAATTTTAATAATGGTCAATTAATTTGTGCTTTTGTTAGTCAAGATGGCGTCCAAGATGGCCGCCAGCATTTAAGTCATATTTGGAAATTGTCCGAATTGGTCCATTTATACTGAATTTCCATAAGCGGTTCATCATTTCAACTAATTCTATGGTCAGTGATTACATCTAGACCACTCCTTCTGCACTCCCTCTGTTAGCACAAAGGCTTAATGTTTGAACCACTAGTAACTTGTCCGTAATTATAAACCATGTTTATATCCCCCTTGAAAGTGTGAACCATCTCCAGCAACAAAAAACATTAAAATTGTCTGTCAGCTAAAATAAAGTATTTTTACAACCCGGCATAACCAATTAGCATTAAATATGCAAATTTGAATCCGTTACCAAACTTCTTGTCATAAGCTTTAACTAAAAAAAATATATCAGTAGACCTATGTGATATGTAATTTTATACTGTCAACAATTGCCATAAAATCGCCGTCATTTCAAGAAATAAGCAAATTATTTTCTCACTTATCTTGAAATAATTTTACACCCTCTATCTACCAACTAGAAGATAAAGGATTAAACTACTTTATTTTGGTACGCATTGCTTTGTGTCAAATAATACATTCTAAAATTAAATATATTTTACAAATCAATCAAATAAATGAGCATATCACTAATAACATTTTACAAAGCAAAATTAAAAAAAAATTGAATTATTTTAACATGGTTTATGGTCAGCAGTTGAAATAATATGTTGTTTTTTTGTAGGAAAATATTTCATGTATCACCATCAGTGTCAACGTAGAATTGTACCCCCCTGAATGATTTGTGCATTCCACGACACGTATTTTATTCGAGTATCACATTTCATAATTATTATTTTATTGAAATGAATAGGATCATGATATCGTGTAGCTACAACTGCTTTAAAAACGGAGTAGCACTCGATCCGGGTACAAATGGAAAAAAACACATACAAAGTATGTCTGTGGATATTACATAAATATATTTTTTAGAACGACTCGAAGTCGGAAAGAGTTTTAAGGGGAACTAACATAAAAGATAACGGCGATTTGAAGCCATGGAGAAAGTAGACAATATTGGGATCCTGTTCTAGATTGTTTGCTCACATATATACAACTGAATGATTGGAATTTTACTAGATTGTTTTGTATTCTATTTAAAATTGGTGTATCACCCTCACACAACCCATCAAAATATTTACTTGCCAAGTTACTGATGATAATGTAAATTACTATTAATGATGGGGGAAAGGATGAAATCAAATTATGTTACATGACAAAAGATTATAGAGACGTCATTTAAAAGAGTGAGTGAATGACGCTTTACACCACTTTATACATATCATTACAAGACATCATGAGAGTGAAATCATATGCATACTATTATACCATAAAGTAATGGGGAACACTCGGAATGCAGGTGATAGCATGATGTCAACAACAATTGTAAATAACAGAATCAGACGTAAAAGTTATACTTGATTTTTTATCGATATATATGAAAATGCACAGATGATGTGTGGATGTGATTAATAATGCAATAACAAGGCATCCTACAGGCCTTTGGATAGACTTGATAGAAGATATAAGGCTGAGCTGGACGCGTGTGATTATTAGTGATGTGCAAGCTAAGTGCTTAGGATTAGATTTAACAAGGAATTAAAAAAATAAAAAATGTTTCCACTTCAGTCAGGCTGTTTTTTTAATATAGGGATCGCTACTGTACATAATTGATTTATGCAGGTCTGTCCATACATAATGGATATTGGTTCTATGCCTATAGGCCTACTTCATGCAACATAAAATAATATGAATCACGTAGTTTCGCCTGAGCTCACAATTAAATAATGGATATTTCTATAGCTGACTGATTTTCCAAAAGGATTGGTTGGTGGATGATTTTTTTAGTGTAATTTTAAAGATTATACAAGGGTTATTCTTAGGACAGAGTAGATGATACAGTTCTGAAGTATGTCCAAAGAAATAACACTTAAAACTTCATGTAGATTATGTTGTTCTGTAGTATCTACACAAAAACATCATAGACGTAGCTGTAGGCCTATATGTCTATGAGCACATCAATATAAACTATTAAGTTATTATAAAATCAGTCAGATAGACTATCGAATTTATTCAGATTATAATAATATCCATGTGTCATAAATTACACAGGTGTATAGGCCTACATAAATCTTAAATATTTTCTCATTTAGCCCTCAACGTTGTGATACAGTTTCCGATGGAATATTAGTTTTGTTGAGAAAGTGCCAGTGCGAGTGAGAATCTATGCCTATAAAAGCAGCTATTAAATAATTATGTTAAAGATCCAATAAGGTATTTAAAACACGCATTGGATGGTGGATAAGTAACTGGCTATATTGAAGCATTGAAGGAAGGAGAGATCACATTCTTTACCCAAAATTGAATAGATGGTTAACTGCTATCAACAACTACCTCCTACATCGGGGACACTACCAGACTAAATGCATAAAATGTGTACGTGGTTTGTGTGTAAAAACTATAACAAATTAAATTCTATCGAGAGAAAACTAACAAATTATAGGCCTTATAATATCGGAGTTATTTGATTGAAACACACGAAAATTAACTTTACATACCTTAAATTGTTTGAATACACTATTATATCATAATTATACATAAGATAAACTAGTACAATAAATTCATGTTTGTAATATAATTAGTTTTTAAACAAGTGTCGGTCTTCAGTTTAATCAAATTTTAACCGTGAAATATGAAAATGATGATTTTTTTTAACAAAATGTTTTAAAAAGCTGGCAACAAGTTTAAGTCTCTTCATTGGAATGTTATCAATGATGATGTCTCATAAGTAGAAAAAAAAACAATAAGATACACAACGGAAAATTTGTTTCTTTTTCATTCTTGCTATTTTAGTTTTTATTTTAAAAAATAACGGGCCACAACCGTATAACAGCAATAATTTGTGTAATAGTTGCCCACGTTACCCGGTGTATGCATTTTCGCTGTCAACTCCAATGTGCCGTTCTTGTCAGCATATACCGGTATTACACACAGTTTCTGGTACCGGTAGGCCTAGACATAAAACTAACTTTCAATTTAGAATTTTCAGGTCATAGTAAGTTTTGTGGGTGTGGGTCATGGGTTGTGGTAGAGCTGTGTTTAGAAATTTTACTGGTTGACTCGCTCCGATAATTCCGCCGTGCGTCAATCAATAAATCTCACATGCACACGTTAAAAATTGCGAAAAACATTTTGCTTTGTTTTACTTAAATTGAAACATGATCGTTAAGTTGAATCAGGTATTTCGTCTGGTGGAAAAAAGCTTGTGCTACAAATGTAACACCAAATTGATCTTCATCTCGAATAACGTTGATTTAAAAGTTACCCATATTTTTTTTTTTTTTTTTTTTTGAAAAAAACATATCCAGCGCACACAACTGACAAGTCGCAATATTTTGTGATTTTTTTTAGTAGAGCGAAGCTTTACTGTTGCAGTTGTCTGGGCTTAATGTATTTTAGTGTCGATTTATTCCACTACAATGACGTTAAATTCGTTGAGCTGAGAACATATCTAACGTCATGTGTCTGTTAAAAAGAACTTTCTTCATTGCACTACGAGCTTCAATTTTGAGATTTCTATTTACAAAAACACTTACACAAGACATTCAGCCAATGCTGTTTCAATGTTAGGCCAGCGTCGCCGTCGTTGGCCCATCATTGAGAAACTAACAGCTCCAACAATTTTCATCGTGTTTGTTGGGTACATAACCAGCGGCTCCGGTTATCCTGGGGGTGTCGGTGACGAGATTTTTCTGCATTAGGGGAGGCCTCTGTCCAATTAAATTCGGATCAATCTAATTATAAATAGTATGAATTATATCAGAGGTAGGCCTAATCGCTTGTCTATTAAATACATGTAGGCCTACACGTGTGTTTGCATTTTATATTGTTTGTTAATTGAATGTTAGTCTATATAATCTCATTCTGAAATATTATTTCACCTATTTATATATTTTGATAATATGATCTTCGGATAAGATTGTAATATAGTAGACCTCGATAAAAAACGAGAAATGAAAATTTGACTAGGCCTAAAATAAATATAGGAATATGCAGGCTCATCGGTACAATTGGTCTGCTATTGTCATAATTGATCTACAAACACACAATATATAATACCGGTGTTGTATGACAAAGTTATAATAATTGCAAAAAACTTTGAACGGACTTCAGACTTTTGACTTCTAATTTTGGGCGTTAGACTCTGGACTTCGGTTTCAAACTTAGACAACTGACAGACTTCAGACTTTGATTTCAGACTCGGACTTTGGACATACTTTGGACTTCAGACTTTGGTTTTTGGGCTCCAGGTTTTGAACAGACATACGTAGTACTTCAGACTTTGGACATAATCAGTGGCGGATTCAGGGGGGGGGGGCGCAGGAGGCGTCCAAATACTTTAAAAAGTCCCCTAAATTGACTAAAATTCACCAAAAAATCTTGGGGGCGAGCCTCCAAAACCCCAGGCGCCCCCCTTTCTTCAGATCCTGGATCCGCCACTGATAATTCAGACAGTTTTCGGACAGACGTCGGACATCAAACTTCAGATTTCGTCAGACTTCGTACATCAGACTTCCGATTGTGGACTTTAGACATCAGTTTTCAGACTTCGGATTGTGGACTTCGGGCATACTTCAGACGTCGGATTGTAGCCTTCATTGTCAGACATCGTACAGACGTCAAACTTCGGACCCAAAGACTCGGACAATTTATAAGCTCAAGAAATACATTATAATATATGTTATGAGGATCAGGAGAGCTGCTGATCAATGGTGATCGCTATCATGCAGACCACTTCAGACAGACTTCGGACAGTTTTCAGACTTATGACAGACTTCAGACAAACTTCGGACAGACTTCAGACGTCAGACTCCCACTTCAGACTTTGGACCTCGGCCAGACTTCGAACATCAGACTTCGGACTTTGAATTTCACACTTCAGATTTAAGACTTCGGACAAACTTCGAACTTCAGACATCAGAATTCGAACTTCAAACATTGAGCTTAGAGTTCGATTTTAGAATTTGGATATACTTCGGACAGACCTCGTCTTTCGGATTTTGAACTTCGGTCTTTGAATTTCAGACTTTGGACAATATAGGCTACTTCAGATTTCTTCTGACTTAAAGAGTTCAGACTTTGGACTTTTAACTTCAGACTTTAAAATTCAGAGTTCAGAAACCCCCACTGGGTTTTAATACTTTAAATAGTTAAATAATAAATTGAGCACCATTTTCTATGGCTTGGTCTTTTGATTAAAATAAGCAAAACAGTTAAGCAGTTTTATTAATTATTGTGAGACAGCTCCATTTTAGCTGTCCGTATATAGAACAATAACCCGTCAGGCTCTAGTTTCATTTTAATATGTTTATCATCAAAAATGAGTAGGCCTATAGACGCATTTACCAGTTAAGCGAGATATAGAGACGAACATTTTCCATGAATTTCTTATTTTGACAATCATGCATGTCCGAAATAAGAAATCGGGAATTCCGTCTCTATATCTCGCCTAACTTAACTGCTAAATGCGAAGCACAAAAATTAAAAGACTATTGCGGTTCTAGTCTATGGACATGTTTACATCATATGGTCATATCAGAAAGCCAAAATTTTAGCCTGATTGAGTCGTTCGTCAATGTGGATTTATACTGGCGGCTGTATTGCCTCATTAGCGCCAGGATTGTTGGGTAAAAATACTTAGCTATAGCTATAGTCAATTAGGAAAAGAAGAAACTGCTCCCCATTAGTGTTTCCATCTCAGGATCCATGTTATGATATCTGTGGGCACCATGAAACTTTCATCATGTGACGTCATAAGAATGAGTGGAACAGGGCATTTAATTTAAATTGTGACGTGACCAATATAATATAATTATATCACTTTCACCTGGCATGCTATTCTCCACGTGTTTATGGTTGGTCATTACCCTACCCTCATAACTAAATAAACCCTTCCGCGGATAATTAAAAACTGTTCGCGGAGAATTTAAATCCTTCTGCGAAGAATTAAAAACCTTCCGCGGATAATTAAAAACCTTCAGCGGAGAGTTTAAAGTTTTTAATTCTCCGCGGAGGGTTTTACTTATGCGAGTAATGGCCAACCATACGTGTTGTCACTAGTTAGGCTAGGCCCTATATATAGGGCCTGTCACTAGGCTAGCTATATACATGTATATCTTAGTCCAAAGCTTGATTTTAGTCTATAGATATGCAAGACCATCACAGCAGGCCATATAGGCCTACATGATAAGGTGCGTAATTACGCATACATATTTTTTGAGGGGTTAGCCTAGACTAGGCCTAAAACCAGGGTTTTTGAAGGGGGGAGGGGAGAATTTTGGATTGTTGTTTTTTTTCAAAATAAGTTAATTGAACCCCCTGTAAAATAATTTTGAATTGATATAAATTTTGGCGTTGAGCGAATGGGAAAAGCAGCTACCATTGTTCTTTTTATCGTACAAAAAACAGACACATAAAATGGGGAAAATTTGTTTATTAAAAATAAACATCAAATTAAACGACTACAAATAAAAAGGGCTTCACTCCAAATGTTGTTAATGTAAACGTGGTTGTAACAGAGTGAAGCCCTAAGACCAAAATAGGTATAAATTTACTTGACAGTCAGTTAACAGGATTAACCAGTGAATATTTATACATGTCTCTAATTGATCTAATCTACTATGAATATTTATACATGTCTCAAATTGATCAAATCTACTAGGACTATTTATACATGTCTCTGATTGATCTAATCTACTATGAATATTTATACATGTCTCTGATTGATCTAATCTACTATTTAAATGTGAACTTTGACTCTTGTATCATTACAAACAAATTAGATAATATCAACCAAACTATCAATAACAATCTAGTAATTGTTCACACAAAACCAAACCTATCAATAACAATCTACTAATTGTTCACATTAATATATTAATGAACATTGACTCTTGTATCATTACATACAAATTACATAATATTGACAAAATCTATCAATAACATTATTAAACAAGATTATCTGTTGTTGAGGAGGGTATGAAAACGGTCAGAAGAAAAATGAACAAAAAATTTGCAGCGGATGGAAGCGGGAGGAGGTGGGATTTTCTTGATAGACATAGAATCTGCTATATAAATTTATATTTCTTTCGGATTAATTTTTGGTTTGGATCACCCTCAAGATTTCATTGCTAAAAGAGACCGTTACAAACAAATCGAGATCCGAACAAACCACGAATTACATAGCTTGGGATTCGCCTAAGATTAATAATCTATTTTGTGTCCGATAAAAAGAGCTTTCATTTTACGAAAACTCTGTATTTATCGTACAAAAAACAGACACATAAAATGGGGAAAATTTGTTTATTAAAAATAAACATCAAATTAAACGACTACAAATAAAAAGGGCTTCACTTCAAATGTTGTTAATGTAAACGTGGTTGTAACAGAGTGAAGCCCTAAGACCAAAATAGGTATAAATTTACTTGACAGTCAGTTAACAGGATTAACCAGTGAATATTTATACATGTCTCTAATTGATCTAATCTACTATGAATATTTATACATGTCTCAAATTGATCAAATCTACTAGGACTATTTATACATGTCTCTGATTGATCTAATCTACTATGAATATTTATACATGTCTCTGATTGATCTAATCTACTATTTAAATGTGAACTTTGACTCTTGTATCATTACAAACAAATTAGATAATATCAGCCAAACTATCAATAACAATCTAGTAATTGTTCACACAAAACCAAACGTATCAATAACAATCTACTAATTGTTCACATTGATATATTAATGAACATTGACTCTTGTATCATTACATACAAATTACATAATATTGACAAAATCTATCAATAACATTATTAAACAAGATTATCTGTTGTTGAGGAGGGTATGAAAACGGCACACAGACACAAAGTGTCTGACCCCCACAACACAAACTTACGAATGCATCATAAGAGCACATATGAATTACAACCTCTCATCTGTCTAATCCACCATTACTTGCGGCATCAGAAACAACACTAATTCTAAATAGTGAAGAGCTATATAGTCTGAAATTTAGTTTTTAAATTGAAATTAGGATGTCTACAGAAGTGAAACTTGAAATTTACATGTAATGAATAGATAACCAAATAATTAATATTTCCAAATGTAGATAATAAGGGACACATTATCATAACATCTATTGTATTTATAATTCCTGAAGCAAGTCTGAGTAGTGTTTTGACTGGCTGGATTTATATGTCAGTGGAATTTTATTTTCTGTAAGTGTAAAATCTGACCACAGAAGTATACAGACCTCATTTTGAGCTGACCTAGGTATTGCAGACACACTTTGAAAACATAAGAAGACCACAAAACATAGATTTAGAAGGATTTGAAGCAAATTAGGAACATGAGGAAATGGTCCACATCTTGAGTATTGCTGTATTCACTAAAAATGGTGTTTACATATACATTCAAAAGCAAGATCTAAAGAATTCTAAAAAAAAAAAAAAATAATAATAATAATAATTTCTTACTCACGCAGTTATTGACGAAAAAGCAAAATTTTAGCTTTTTCTTCTCTTCTACGGGAGAAGAAAAAGGACATAAATCATTCACATTTAAAGAATTCCACCTGTAAGAATGAGCTTGTGGATATTGTATCAAAAACCGACTGGCCGAAATCGGGTTGGCAAATCACTCCCCATCATGTTTTCCATTGTTAGAACAGCTGGCGCAAGTCCTGCCGAACTAACAAATGGAAAATCATGTTTGGATCTTCACAAAGTTTATTGCATCTGGCGCAAGTCCGGATGCATCCTGCCCATACTAGCTAGCACTGATTTCAGCAGCTGGCGCAAATCATGATGCTAGAATAAACTAATTCCTCCTGTAAGAATGAGCTTGTGGATATTGTATCAAAAACCGACTGGCCGAAATCGGGTTGGCAAAAACTCCCCATCATGTTTTCCATTGTTAGAACAGCTGGCGCAAGTCCTGCCGAACTAACAAATGGAAAATCATATGTTTGGTTCTTCACAAAGTTTATTGCATCTGGCGCAAGTCCGGATGCATCCTGCCCATCCTCGCTAGCACTGATTTCAGCAGCTGTCGCAAATCCTGATGCTAGATTAAACTAATTCCACCTGTAAGAAAGAGCTTTTGGATATTGTATCAAAAACCAACTGGCCCAAATCCAGTTGGCAAATCACTCCCCATCATGTTTGCTATAGTTAGAACAGCTGGCGCAAGTCCTGCCGAACTAACAAATGAATAATCATATGTTTGGTTCTTCATGAAGTTCATTGCATCTGGCGCAAGTCCGGATGCATCCTGTCTATCATTACTAGCACTGATTTCAGCAGCTGGCGCAAGTCCTGATGCTGGATTAATCAAGCTAGACAGAGAGCATCATGTAGTTGGCGTATAAGGCATGCAATAATTACTGCGGCCTGTAACAACTGGCCAAGTCTTGTTGTAACTGACCTTGTATTTATTGACTAATAATATGTTCTTGCAGTAGTTTAATTGAATAATTATATTGCTTTTACCTTACACTCCTACACTTGGATACTCTTCCGAATTATTTTAATTTACAAATTATTTATTATATATATATATATCTAAGTAAGAATTATGAAAGATTTAATTCTTGTGGCCATTTTTTTTTTTTTTTTTTTTTTTTTTTTGTTATTATTATTTAATTTCAAAGCAGCTGGATCACTAAGCTTTACAAAACAAACAACAAAGAAGAAAACTTAGAAAGAAAAAGGTGACCCAAAACATAATTTCGTAGGATCCACTTGAAACCTAAGGTCACTTTGGCAAAGCCAGAGAATGGCCTACAGGAAAACCAGCCCCTGGGATTATTCCAGAGTCATCACAAATTGGCATAATTGCATTAATTATATAAAATGAAATCAAGAGATTATCAACTATATCTCTTCTCATTAATTTAGATTATTACTAATGAGAACATTAAATCTTAACTTCCTAACATGAATTATTTTTAAATATCTTTATGAGCACTAATATTGTATATTTTAATTTGAGATTAAGAGTGGCTGGTATGTATGCTTCATTGAAAAAAGTAACAAAAAAAGAAAACTCAATTCAAAGAGGAAAGGTGCCAAAAACATAGTTTTGACAAAGACCTATCTGAAACCGAAAGCTGTACTGGCGAGGCCAGAAAATAGCCCACAGGAAACAAATCCTGACAGGAATCAGTGGGTCCACCACAAATTGGCATCAGCCAATGTGATCATCGCCTCCAGAGTTTATCAAATCTTGCTAAATCAAATCCTAGAAACAACAATTGCTCCTCTTATTTATTTATATTAATTGTAAATTTATGCCCTACAAATCACACGATAAAATGTACCCACAAAATTTAAGTAACAAAGATGAAACTCCAAGAAATGAGGAAAAAGGCCAAAAACATATGTTCCTGACAACAAGACCTATCTGAAACCCCATAAGGCCGCAGTGGCAATGCCAAAGAATGGCCCACAGGAAAAACAGTTCCTGAAAGGAATCAGTGAGTCAACCACAAATTGGCATAAATGCATAAAAGCAGCCAAAGTGGTTATCGCCTCCAAGTTAATCAATCTTTGTTAAACAAATTCTCTGAGACAATTATCATTGATTTATAAAATTAATATTGTCTATTGCATTAAAACGAGCACCATCTCAAATGTTTACTCAGCGAATCACAACAAGAATCAATCTTCTTATTAAGATAATTTATAAAGTTGACCCGGCAAATCACACAATAAAATGTACCCAAAAAAATTTAAGTAACAAAGATGAAACTCCCAACGAGGAAAAAGGCCAAAAACATATGTTCCTGACAACAAGACCTATCTGAAACCCCATAAGGCCGCAGTGGCAATGCCAAAGAATGGCCCACAGGAAAAACAGTTCCTGAAAGGAATCAGTGAGTCAACCACAAATTGGCATAAATGCATAAAAGCAGCCAAAGTGGTTATCGCCTCCAAGTTAATCAATCTTTGTTAAACAAATTCTCTGAGACAATTATCATTGATTTATAAAATTAATATTGTCTATTGCATTAAAACGAGCACCATCTCAAATGTTTACTCAGCGAATCACAACAAGAATCAATCTTCTTATTAAGATAATTTATAAAGTTGACCCGGCAAATCACACAATAAAATGTACCCAAAAAAATTTAAGTAACAAAGATGAAACTCCCAACGAGGAAAAAGGCCAAAAACATATGTTCCTGACAACAAGACCTATCTGAAACCCCATAAGGCCGCAGTGGCAATGCCAAAGAATGGCCCACAGGAAAAACAGTTCCTGAAAGGAATCAGTGAGTCAACCACAAATTGGCATAAATGCATAAAAGCAGCCAAAGTGGTTATCGCCTCCAAGTTAATCAATCTTTGTTAAACAAATTCTCTGAGACAATTATCATTGATTTATAAAATTAATATTGTCTATTGCATTAAAACGAGCACCATCTCAAATGTTTACTCAGCGAATCACAACAAGAATCAATCTTCTTATTAAGATAATTTATAAAGTTGACCCGGCAAATCACACAATAAAATGTACCCAAAAAAATTTAAGTAACAAAGATGAAACTCCCAACGAGGAAAAAGGCCAAAAACATATGTTCCTGACAACAAGACCTATCTGAAACCCCATAAGGCCGCAGTGGCAATGCCAAAGAATGGCCCACAGGAAAAACAGTTCCTGAAAGGAATCAGTGAGTCAACCACAAACTAGCATAAAAGCATAAAAGCAGCTAAAGTGGTTATCGCCTCAAGAGTTAATCAATCTTTGTTAAACAAATTCTCTGACACAATTATCGTTGATTTATAAAATTAATATTGTCTAAAGTGAACGCCATCTCAAATTTTTACTCAGCGAATCACAACAAGTTAACATAGTACTTTTTCACCTGAATGAAACCAAAATTTTTATATAACAAAGATGAAACTATTTTCCATCCCCCTTGACATATTAAAAGTTATGGAAGCATCATCCAAACCCAAATTTGTATGCAAAAATGCAAATGATTTTTTCATTATGTCATTCCGCAAATGTTTGATAAATGAGAAACCGATCAGTGTTACTCTGCATTATGAGAATTCTTGTTTTATGCTCAATTTGTTAAATTTGATAATTTAATAACAACGGAAATTCATGATTGAAACAAAGAATGAGTGAACGATAATGTAAGGTTTTGAGACTGACTAGACCTCATGGAAAGCCAACAATGTCAATGAGACAAAGATAAGGGTCATAATCCAAATAATTGGTCAGACAGATTCAATAACAACCACGCAAAGCTGTTATCAAATATATACACAAACTATTTAAAATATTTGTAACATAAATTTTATTTATAGATCTTTATAGTCATAAAAAAAAAAAAAGTATAGACAGCTACAAATTTTTAATGTGCAATTGGTTATCGCCTCAAAAAGTTCATCAAATCTTGCTATTTTAAATCAAATTTAAAACTGGTGAACTATCACCACTCTCATTGATTAAATTAAATCAAAATTATATGGCCATTGTGCTTTTAACTTAATTTAAAGTTAACACTAGCGCTTTAATTTCTAAGATTGTATATTTTTTAGTCTACATTTTATTAAAATCATAAAAGAACAGTCCAAACCAAATTTAATCCAGATCAATTTTGTATTATGAATTTGTCACTCCAAAAATATGTCACTAGTGACTGGAAGTGCTGCCGACTATTACACTAATAATGACGATTCAACCAGTCTAATGGTAGACTAGTCTACATCATATATTTTAATTTTTATTCCATAGACTATACTAAACTATAGTATAGTCTGAGTCTACTAACAGTTAGAGTAACAATTAGAGCCGAGTCTAGACTATATCTAGACTCCAGTAACTTTGACATTTGATTAACAGCGCGTACGGATAATACTATTAATAATAGTTAATAAAAACACGAATTCAGCGTGAGCGATAATATAAGAATTTGAAGTGGACTTAACCACGTGACTGCGACCGGATTGATGTCGGCGATGTCAATCGAAGTCATAATCTAAAAAACCACTGACACATGGTTGAACATATTCAAAAACAATGCAAAACTATATCTATCATATAAAAGAACTATTGAAACGTATTTAAAATACAAGATTTTCTTGATAGACATAGAATCTGCTATATAAATTTATATTTCTTTCGGATTAATTTTTGGTTTGGATCACCCTCAAGATTTCATTGCTAAAAGAGACCGTTACAAACAAATCGAGATCCGAACAAACCACGAATTACATAGCTTGGGATTCGCCTAAGATTAATAATCTATTTTGTGTCCGATAAAAAGAGCTTTCATTTTACGAAAACTCTGTATTTGTTTTTACACCTACTTAACATCAATATGTTAAGTTCATTTCTGAAAATCGTTTAAACTAGCCAGATTATCCCATGATAACAACTGACCCCTGTCTCCTCTAGCCTTCTGTGTATTGTGGATAATTAAGGGGTCTGGAGGCATGCCCCCCGGATTTGTTGGTCTAGGGGCATGCCCCCGGATTTTTTTTTTGTTAGCTGCAAATTGGTGCAACATGGTGGATTCTGGAGGATGTTGATGGAGTAAATTTTAAGCTTTGTGATCACAGGGGAGGGGGGTGCGACCCTTTCGAACCCCCCCCCCCCCCCAATGACGGGCCTGCTAAAACGTACGTTACAACCTGCCTAAATAACTACGCACAGCCTGTGTTTGGATTGAACGTTGCGCACACACGATTGTAGTTTTTTGCGTGAACGTTTAAACAGGCCTAGCCCAACGCTAAGTGTTACGGCCAGACATAGCCTACCATGCTTTTTGGTCTGACCGTACACTGCCCGCCGCTGGAACAGGCTGCACGGTCCTCTGTGTAGTCTGACGTAGGGGAGGTCGGGGTAAGTTGATCATAGGGGTAAGTTGATCCAACCCACCCACACCATTAATAAATAGACAGTTCCATTTTTCGCAGCCACCTACTGACTACCAGCGACACTACATTTTATTCAGCCATGTTGTTTTGAAGAGCAGCAAGGAGACACATTTTATTCAGGTAAAAATAGTTTTTTCACTTCTAAAAGTAAAAATAAGCAAGCAGACAACATCTTCTCTTCAGCATTTGATTGTGGCAAAATTCAACACTGAAACGTTGACACCACACAGGTTACTAATTGGCCTTTAAGCAGGTGAAACTGTTTTTAAAATTAGATTCATAGTTTTTTTTACATTCACTGTGGGCATGCCAGGGTCATCCACACAACTTGGGGCGAGTTGATCCACACAACTTGGGGCAAGACGTGCCATGGCTCAACTTACCCCACCGTGGATCAACTTGCCCCAGATATATATTTATGTGTGCATATCTAGGCTTGGTTAACTGGTTTAAAGCACATAACGTTTTAAGTTTCTCACAGCCGCCTTTGCCTGTTGGAGCTGAGGGACTGTAGGAGTTACAGGAAGAGGAGCAGAAGGTACAGGAGGAGGAGGAAGAGAATGGGGAGAAGGAGAAAAAGATGAGAAAGATGAGAATGTCGACGAGGAGGACCAGGAGAGCGGGAAGGAGGAGGAGGGCGACGAAGAAAAAAATGACAGGACGATAAATGGAAAGAGCAGGATGGTGAAGGGAAGAAGAGAAGGGGAAGAAAGAGAAGACAAATGTAAAAGAGAAGGGAGAGCAAGAAAAAGATGAGAAGGAAAAGAAGGAAGGAGACAAAGGAAAGAGTAAAGTGAGAAGAGGAGAAGAAGGAAGAGAACAAGAAAAAAGGAGAATGAAGTGGATGAATAAAAGAAGAGCCAAGTAATAGTGTGAGAAGGTGCTGGAGGACGAGGAAGATGAGATGGATAAGAGGAAGAAGGAAGAGGGGGCGGAATACGAAGTGTTGGGGGTAAAGGAGGAATAGGAAGGGAAGAAAAAGGATGTTGAGGAGGAGAAAAGTGACGTCTCATCTGACGGTATAGTAGGGGTAGTATTAAAGAGCAGTAGGCCTATAAAGATACAGATGACTCCCCCTCTTTGTCTTCCAACTTATTTATGTCTCCTCCTTATCCTCCCCTAACTTCGCTTTATCCTTGTTCTTCTACCCTCTTTCTCATCTGGCATCTTCCTTCTCCTCTTGCTCTGCGTCCTTTTCCCCTATTGAGTATTCCCCTATTGAGTATTTTTCTTTATCCTCTTCTTTTATTTTCTCCACTTCCGTCTCATCTTTTTCCACTTTCTCCTTCTTTTTTATTATTGTCCTTTCCTTCTCATCTTGCTCCTTCTCTTTATTCTCTTCTACCTTCGCTCTTCTTAATTCCTTCTGATTCATATTACTTCTCCTTCTTTTTACTTATCCTCCTCTGTTATCCTTTTCCTACTCCTTTCTTCGCGCATTCTCTTCGTCACTGTCTTCAACTTCTTCCTTTCTTCTCATTTGAGTTTATCCTCCTTCTTTTACTTTTCTTACTCTTCATCCTTACTTCATTCTCCATCTCCTTTTTCTCATCATTCTGTTTTGCATGTTTCTAGTAGTTTGTTCATTCCTCCGTATCCTCCTCTCATTCGCCCCCTTCTCATCTTCCTCTTCTTCTTTCTCTTCTCCTTTCATCTCTTCCTCTTCTTCCTCTTCTCTTGCCTTCCGCTCTTTCATCCACTTTTCTTGTTCCTTTCTCCTCATTCTTCTCCTCTTTTTTTCTCCTTCTTCCGTCCTTTTTATTCACTTTTCTATATTTTTTTCCTCCTCTCTCTGTCTTTGATTCCTTCTCCTTCATTTCTTCGTCCTGACTTCATTCTCCTCTATCTCCCTTCTCCTTTTTCGAACCATTCTCTTTCGCACATTTCTATTATTTTCTTTATTTCTCCGTATCCTCCTCTTATTTGCTCCCTTCTCGTCTTCCTCTTCTTCCACTTTTTCTATATTCTCTTCTTCATTCCCTGGGCGGGGGCCCTAGGGTAGTGGTTAGCACCGCTGCCTTTCACGAGTTCGGGGTTCGGTTCCCGGTCTCGGCGGTTTAAAAGAAACAAAAAATGTTTCTTCCCCATCCACGTGTGAAACGCAGTAGTGTGGGGAGCCTCCGTGACCGAGAGGTAGCGTGCTCGGCCTCAGACTGCCAGGGTTCTAATTTCGAATCCTGTGTCTGGAGGACAGTGTCATCTCATTCATCTCACCATCCTCAGGAGGTTCTCCTGGCACAGTTTAGCCTATATGTGCACAAGGGTGGCCTAAAGCCCGATTCATTTCATTTCTTCATTCCCTTCCTCTTCTCTCTCTGTCTTTGCCTCCTTTTCCTTCATCTCTCTCTCTTGATTTTCTTTGCCTCCTTAATTGATTCATCCTCCTTTTCCTTTCCCTTCTCCTATTTATCCCCTTTATTTCTCCTCTGTATCCTATCTTTCTCCTAAGTAAACCCCCCCCCCCCTACCGTCAGACCCTCAGACGAAGTCGGGTACTTGAAAATGGTAATTTGGAGCGCATTTTAGTTTTATTAGTCTTACCAATAACAGAGATGTGCTAACGGGGAGGGTCCCCCTTGAGCTGCAGATTTTCAAAAAGTTCTGTGGATTTTCGCGGGCGAACCCCCGGAACCCCCATATTTATCTAAATTTTACCTCTTGACCCCCCCCCCCCCATATCGGAGAGCTGCGGACGCCCCTGAATAATGCACTGTCCGCTATTTACTATTTTTGGAATGAGTGGAGCAAGAGGAGCGAGCTTGAATAGTATAACACTTAACTTACCGGATGGATCACGTACACTTCTCCATGGTGATGGTACACTAGCATCCCAGATTGCTCAGAAAGGGTAGACATATTACTCAAACACCCTTCTAGTTATATGCTTTATTGGCCTTAGTGCATGTGTGCATCCATTTTTTTGATAATGGGTAAAGAGATTAAGCACTTTACATTAAACATTCTCCAAGAAAAATGTTGTGGATAACTTACGATGTAGTGGCACAACTCACCCCAGATTGTGGAACAACTTACCATGTTAGGGGTAAATTGAGCCATTTTGAAAAATAATTTGCAACCACCAATTTTATGTTATAGCTTTGTTCTATAATGAACGAATTTTACTAAAATATAATGTACAATGAATATTTCGTGTATGAATATTTCGGTTATTCTAATGGAAAATATAGCATAGATGCAGCCGCTTGAAGAAAAATTGGCTCATCTTACCCCGACCTCCCCTACCGTTGCAGAATCTTGTCTTTTGACTTGCAATGATCGGACCGTAGGCTTACATTCCCTATAAATTTACAAGGGCATTGCAGTCCGATCATTACAGTGCACTTTAGCAAATGTGTCTGTATTAATTATTTTTTAAGGATTATGTTAGTGAAACGCAAAATTAGAAAAATCCTTAGCAAATCCTTAATTCCTTATTTCCTTAAATAAGGATTTGGAAATCTTAGTGAAAAGGTCCCCTGCAGTTCTGTCTATCGCACTGCCAGGGGGAAGTAGCGCGGTGTCACTAATTATTTAATTAAGCTTATTTAAGGATACAAATTCATATGTATTTCACTTGAGACACCACATTAACATAAGATCTGATTAGGCCTACTTCTAGTGTAATAGTCCGACAGAGCTAGCACCAGTTGGACCTCTTTTTTAAGGGTTTTTATGTTGATCATTTATAGTAAGGGTATGTATACAGAGTATGTATACAGTATATGTATACAGTGACATTTTGTCATCCTCGGGCATTTGCGTCGGGGGAGGGGGGGGGGGGGCGAAATTCAAGGTCAATGTTCAATTTAAAGGTCACATATGATTCTTCATCAAATAAAAGTAGTAACAAGTGTAATACCTCTTTTTGGTATAATTTTGACTGGAAAATCCATTTCTTTTATTAGTTTTATGATTCAAGGTAACCTTCAAAGTCAATTCCAAGGTCAAATTTACAATAAAAATATGATTTTTAACAAATAAAGCAAGGAAAACGTGTAATACTTCTTTTTCATGATATTACGACCGGAAAGTCTATTTATAGTATTATTTTGATTCAAGGTCATCTTCAAGGTCAAAAGTTCAATTCCAAGGTCAAAAAAGTATAAAAAAAACTTGACTTTTAACAAATACAAATAGAAATAAGTGTAATACATCTTTTTGACGCGATTTTGATTGAATAATCCATTCGTGATGCTATTTTTATATCAAAGGTCGTCTTCAAGGTCAAAGTGCCAATTTCTAGGTCAAGTAAGGGAAAACATGACTTTTAACAAATAACGCTAGGAACAAGTGTAATACCGGTACCTCTTTCTGATGTGATTTTGACTGGAAAATCCATCTCTGGTATTTTTTTGGTGATTTGACCTCATCCGCAAGGTCAAGAGTTCAATTTCAAGGTAAAATATGATTTTATCATATATGCTACATATTTGAGCACCATATTATCTCGTTTAGGTGTGATTTTGGGTTGGATAATCTACTTTTGGTGGTGATTTTCAGCAAATAAAAATAGGAAAAAGTGCGATACCTCTTTTTAGTATGATTTTCACTGGAGAATAATTTTGTGGTGTTCTTTTGATGATTGAAAGTCATTTTCAAGATCAAAAGATTAATTAGAAGGCTCAGATTTGCCATCTTCCTGACAGCCAGGCTCGCTGCTCTCGAGGAGGTCGCAGACCGAGCCTTGCTGAATCAGTGTTATCATCCACCTATTGGGGTAGGGAGGATGATTTAGATATTGAATATTCAATAATTTTTCAACCAAATGCCAACTTAATGTTGGCCCACTGTCTGCGACATTGTCTCGACATTAATCCAACCCTGCCGCATGTAACGTCTCGTGTCTGGTGAGATGTGGTGGGAGCTGTCTGTGATACTTCCTGTGCAATTCTCGTGTGAGAAGATGAGATTTACGAAAATATTATTTTTTAGCAAATACAAGTAGGAACAATTTAAGTACATACATACATACATAGGCCTACATACATACATACATATATATGCATACATACTCGACAAACATAAACGTAATCACTCGCAGTCCCAAAACCATTTGCGTTTGTCGTCTGGGCCAGGTTTGCTTAAAATAAGGGAATTCCATCTGGGATCAGCTGAATTTTATTGTAGGTTTCTTCAGCCTACTGCTGATTGATTAATAGCCTACAGATTAGACCAGACCCCACATATTATTATCATTTTAAAACGGATTTCCACAAATGTTTTATTTAGACCAGCATTATCTTTTCATGACATCTATCGCACCCAAGCTCTGTATCGTACCATAATGACCGGATATGCTGAGAGTTGTGTTACAGCAGTAACTAGCTTTATTTGTTGAATAATTATATTTGACCTTGAAAATGCCGTTAAGATCTTGCAGATGACCTTGAATCACAAAAACATAAAATAAATGTATTCTAAAGACCAAGTCAAATCATTGTGTAGCAGATCGTAAAAGTATTTAAAAATAAAAAATCTGAGTTGCGGCTTGACCCACTCACCACTTGCGAGTTTTTCTCGGATTTTTGGATTTTCTTAAACTTGACAAGAGCCCTAACCATTTCAATTTTGTCTACGAATTGTTATTTAGAGCAGCCGGGTCGCTATGCTTCACTAAACCGAAATATTTTTCTTGTATTGTGTAGATGTTGCGTATCATTGCACATGTTGCATCCGCCCGCAATGTTTACTCAGCGAAACATGACAGCCCACCTACTTTAACTGATTTTTCGCAATAGTCGACTGCATTGAACAATTAATAAACAGGGCCTATCCCTATAATTTGTCATCTTTGAATAAAATTCTAGACATGTAATTTAAGAAAATCATTCCTCGATATTATCCTGGTCCAATTATTAGTAGGCCTATTAAGCACTCATGCAACACGTTGATTAGTCCGAGTTTGACGCACACATATTTATGGGTTATCATCAGAGATGGACAGCTTCTGCAGTGTTTTTGTATGCTGATAGACAATGTAGGCCCTACGCTGAGATCAACAATTTCATGAAAAATGTGAGGGTAACCTTCTTCAAATGATAAATTCACCTAAAGACTGGTGTTTAAATCCCTATGTTAAGACATTATTGAAATTTATAAATCTGTCATTATAATAACATCTCCTCAAACTTCGAAAATAAATGTCTTAACAAATGTTGGGATGCACTACGTGTTTTCGACAATTTTTTAAATGGCCGCCTTCGAAATATAAGGTGACATTTTTGAGTTGTCTGCCTTTTAGTGAGAAGGCCCGTTAGTTAGCAGGCCCGTCAGTCAGAAATCAGTAGGCCTAATGATGATTAGTCAGAAGCTCCGTCGGTCAGAAAATAAGTAAGGATTATTAGTCAGAACTGAAGGCCCGTTTGTCAGAAGGCGCGTTAATCAGAAAGTCAGATAATTGCTTTATTGGAATCATCTCATTTGTGGACAACGTACGCTATGACCAATTATTTTTGTCTTTATTTATTTACTTGTTCCGCTAACAACGTCTGGCATTTTCATAAGGGTTGCATTAATACTATCGAGGTATTAACAACTAATAGGCGAAAGTATAATAATGTCCTAGGGACGCAACATTGATCTTTATGTGGTTCTAGAGGTCTTACGTTCAGTTGTGCAATTTGTTTGTGTATAGGCCTACTTTAAAAAGAGTTTTCTTGTTTATAAAAAAACATTATTACATTTCCCCATTATCATTTTCATGGCTATTTTTCTCCCTCAAACTATTTATTAAGCTACCGTACCGAAGTTTAAAAATAAACACGTGGACTCAGCATCTTTAAATAATTATTTGATGCACAATTGTCTACATTTTATTATCAAATTAGCTGGACAACAAACGTTTTATTCAAAATAATAGACCCCCCATCCATATATCAAATGGAGCCTCCCCTATCATTGTTTACTGAACAATAAACAAATTCTGACTAACAGACCTTCTGACCAACGGGCCTTCTGACTAAAAAGCCTAGCTGATTTTCAGACTAATGGGCCTTCTGACTAATAGGCCTTCTGACTAATAGGCCTTCTGACAAACGTTCTTCTGACTAAAGAGCCTACTCGCCGCATGTCGTATTAAAGGAATCACACATCACACATGTGTGATTCCTTTAATACCAATCAACCAATCAACCAATCAGCCAATCAACCAACCAACCAACCAACCAACCAACCAACCAACCAAGCAACCAACCAAGCAACCAACCAACCAACCAACCAACCAACCAACCAACCAACCAACCAACCAACCAACCAACCAACCAACCAACCAACTAACCAGCCAACCAACCAACCAACCAACCAACCAACCAACCAGCCAGCCAACCAACCAACCAACCAACCAACCAACCAACCAACCAACCAACCAACCAACCAACCAACCAACCAACCAACCAACCAGCCAACCAACCAACTTTAAATACTGTATCAGTTCTGAGCCCCCTTCAGACCTGATTTTTTACAGTAGGCCTACTTGGGCTACAGTAGGCCCCTATTTATAAACAAAGTGAAGGGGATTTTCTGAAATGGCATAGTTAATTGACGTCATTCGTGGATTCCCCCGTCCGATTCTGCATTCGGATGCCGCATCGATCGCTACATGGAGGGATTCGATTTGCCGCATACCGCATGCCGCATACAGCATGCCGCATACCACACACCGATACCGTATGTAAGGAATCATACCTCCTGTAATGTGTTGTAGCGATTTTTGCCGCATAACGCTTAACGCATGCCGCATACCGCGTGTAAGGAATCCTAGCTTAACGGGCCTTCTAATTAACGGGCCATCTGACTTAAAGGGTGTCACCCATTTTTGGTCAGGACTTGAGATATATGACAGCACGAGAATCACGAGTTTCGTGTCTAGGCCTACACCCATTTTTTGGGGGTTTTGTATGTAGACTATTATGACATACTTGCCAACATTTGAGAAATCCAAAGAGGGACATATCTGGTCGGAAAGGCTACTTAATTCCCAAGACCGCATACGTGAATCACGCGCCAACTGTGCCAACGCGGCTGGTGGGGAACGGTGGCATGCACCCGGAATTTTTTGAAATTCATTTTCTCTGGATGCATTTTTAGGTCAAGAATATTCAGGCCTACATCAAAACTGGTCAGAATCTGGATACAAACATGCTAAAAAAATAACTACACTGTACTAAAATGAAGAATAATAAACTTAATACAGTTATAGTGTTTAGTCTTTGTGAAAATAGGGACAAGTAGTAAAATTCAGGACATTTTCCGGGTGATTCTCTGAATTCATGATGGATATTTCGTTGATGAACCGAAAAGATACGAAAGCAGCGATAAGGGATAAACTGAGAAAATTTCAAAAGTGAGAGCGATTTGTTTTATAAATTCCGCTGTCGCTGATTTCCTAATCCTAATGCGTTCTTCACAACAGTCACATAGGAAAGATTATTAAATGTAAGTATTTTAAAGAAATAATATGAGAAATTTTGAGTTGGTGGATGTTCATTAGCCTATAATTTATAGGCCTATATCCTGTCACTGATTTTTAATTAATAGTTAATAGCACAAAAAACCTCGTTGGTTTCTTCTAGTCAGTATACGACGTGTCTACGAGTTCTGTAAATACTTCTAATCATCTTTGAACGACACTCTTCTATTTCAATCTGCAGATAAATCAAGTAGGCCTATTCTTATGTATTGAACGGAAATACGTTTGTATTCATGTAGGCCCTACATGCAAGTACATTATAATGTGGACCAGCTAGGTAGGCCTATATATATGCCTTTATGATAAGAGGTGCAATGTCCTCTACTGTAATTACACTATACGTATAAAGTCCGTCTCACATATGGATTAACATTTTCCGTTCATTTGTGTGATTTCGTAACTACACAAAATCAGTGCTTATTAAAATATAGGCCTACACATTGTTTCCGATAAATATCACCAACAAGTGGAATGAGTTGTAAGATGGTAACAATACTGAGAATAGAGAGTCTATAACGCGCAGATTGGTTTCACTGGTGCTCCGTGTTGCGATAAGATGCAAATGGATTAGTACTATCACACTTCTCGTTACAATAACTACATATCATTAGGCTACTATTGATAATTTATCATCGATGTGGGTATTCAGATAAATATACTACGTCATGTCGCTGGAAAAACATATGCTAAAGAGACAACTGACATATGAAGACCATACGGTATGTCAATATTATTTTTGTGTAAAAATAATACATGTAATATAAAATATGTATTGTTGTTTCATTGTTATTCTTGGCTTGCATAATGCATGCCTAATGCCTATATAATTGTCATTTAATTTAAATAATATGTTGTTATGTGGGAAACGACTGCCCCCTCTGCCCTGACACTGTCATGCATCAGCATGCGTCGCCGGGTGCACCCGTGGTAGGTCCCCGGTGGGCGCTGGATAAAAGGCGGACGAAGAGTCTTATTGCAGAAAGGATTTTACTGTTGATGATATTTCATATTTTCTTGTGAAGTCATCAACATATAGACCCAAAGGAAAGTTTTTCTGTATATGCAGTCAGACAGGTGAACTAATCGCGACAATGTTCGTGAAGTGAATCCATATTGATAATACTAATATCGGAAATGTTATCTTTGTTTGGTAGTTAATTTGGACAGTTTATCTTGTATACGTGTAAAAAAAATGTGTGCTCATTTATTTTTTCGCCCACAAAAGCTTATATTTAGAAAAACAAAATGTACAGCAATTTAATAACGATGCTAATATATTTACCGGCTCGCAATAGGTAGATACATGTAATATGCAAGTTCTGTTTTAAATTAGGAAATATAAAAAAATGCGCTATTAAGGGGAAATATGACAACATTAGTTTTTCTTATTTTTCTGGAGAACAATTAGATGCATTGTCGCTCAATATTTTTATATCGAAAAAATGTTACGTGTATGCTGAAACCAAACAAGCGCAACCAAGTGTGTAATGCATGTACAGCAAATATGATTTAAACCAGTTACTGATACAAACTAGAAAGAATTTTTCGGAAAAGAACACGAAAGCAGCCCTCCGTTATCGCCAGTCGGCTATTTTAGATCTGATATAGATCAGCCAACTATGTCAAGGGTTATCGTTATGTCAGACAGGACAGTTTATTATGCAGGGCTTCTGAGATAATGAGCAGAATTGAAACCAAATTGCCGCCATTTTGAATCTCATATCTGCAAAATTTGTCATGTGTTGTCCTTGTGTAACACTGAGCACTTTATTTAATATTAGCGTTCCAGCAATGCAAGGTCTCCGAAATAGTCAGCAAAATTTAAAAAAATGCTTGGCAATCTGTCATTTTGGAATATATATTTGCAAAAAATTGTCTTTTGTTGTCCTTGTGTAACACCGGGCATTTTTTTTATATTACCGCTTTAGCTATCCTGCAAGATTTCCAAGGTAATGAGAAAAAAACAATTTAAAAAGGCCGCCAGTCAGCCATTTTGGATTTTATTCCTGCGAAATTTGTTTATCCTTGTGGAACACCTTACATTTTGTTTTGCACGTATACATAGTCCGGTTATATTGCTTTGTTTTTTATTTACGTAAATATCACAAAATGTATTTGTTTAGCGGCCATTTTGAAATTGTTTACTCCCAAAAGTTAATCATTGGTTGGCATTGCTGGGCATATTTGCCTAATCAAAAGAAAAATTGATGGAAACTTTTTCCTGAAACGCGCTAACGAGGATTTCTTTGTTAGTGGCCGTAGTTATTAAAGGGTTGATGAGATAGCTAGGGATCAAAATGTCAAAGCAACATTCGCCAGTGGTATATGACGGCCATGAAAAGTGTGAAGAAGCAGAAATCAATAGTTCAGTAGCTATTTTGTCAAACAAATAATGGCGGTGGCGGCGGAGGCGGATGGTGAAATACATTAAGCATCCCGCCTCGGCGAGCGCTGCATAATTAATCAGTATCAACAACATTTATTTCGAGATAGGCATATTTGCGAAAATAAAATATGCGTACATGTATGACTGCTGGCTGCTTGTAATTGAATTTGACATTCTGGATAAATAGGTTATTTTTATAATGATTTTTAATCCACCGTATTGCAAAATTGTTGTCTATATCTTTTACCCCGTTAAAAGATATCGAAAGAATCCCCTTTCGCAATATCTGTTTATCTTAGTAGAAAATATATTAGTTATGTATTATAATGATTAGAAATGTTAGAAGAATAAAGAGCCTATGTTAATTCGCTAGAAAAATAATTCGCAGATCACACCCAACTATTCCAAGATGGACCAGAAAAATCGACTGAACAATAAAATTATGTAATAAATCAATGTTAAGTGTAGGCACAAAATAATGATCAGAATCAATTAAACAACAATCCTTTCCGAAAACAACCCTTATATGAGTGAGTCAGATATGGCAAATGCTGCTTTTTAGTGTTGAAAATACATGTCTAAGCAATTAGTATTTCAACAAGTCATTCTATGTTATATGCTGCGATCATTAACAAAATCAGATAAACACATGGACAATCTAAGATATAATTTTATCATCAAATTTGTAATCCTGGTGTATATTTCAGATGTGTATTATATAACTGGAGAAAAGTGTTTTATTAGAAAATCTATTATCTGAGTAAAGCAGCTTAAACAAATTCTAGATTTAGATTACATTAATTTGCTTAAAACTTGCGAGAACATAATTTTGAAGCAATTATTAAATAGTGATGATTCGAAATTAAAATAATGTTTAAAAACAACCGCACCTGATGGAAAATTAGGCAGACTGTTAAGGAGTCGTTTTAAAAGTTTATGATATCCAAACTACGAACACAGTACAAATTGGTGAGTGGGTGGTTGTTGCTCCTTTCGTATTGATGTTTCGCGATTTTAAGTGTATTTCTTGTTGTTTAGCGAATACTAGTGGCCTATTACAAGCGTGAATTTGTAATGACATGACAAATCTACTCGTAAGCCAATGATTCAATTCATACAATTATATATTTATTTTAAATAATGTAGTATTAAGGGGGCAGATGACTGTCCATAGAGGAGTTTTTTTTAAATTATTTAATGATCGTTCACCAGTGATCGCTATCCTATGGGGCAGTTTCAAAAGAGTTTTAATTGACGAATGAAAATATTGTTTGAAATATTGTTTAAAGGCACATTCCCAAGTGCCTTCAACTTGAAAAGTTTCATAGTTTAAAACTGTGTTATTTAGGCTATTATCATAAATCTATATTATCTTTCTCTTCCCTCCATATGAAAGAGATTTGTACCCGTTAAGTGTGTATTTCGGAATGTTCAAACAATTTCGGACAACAATGATCTTAATTCAATTGGGATTGACCAGAAAACCTGTTGAGGGTCTAGACGAAGGGTCCGATGTTGATTTTTTTTCTGATAGGGTCAACACTGAGGACAATCTTTTCCTTTTTGTCACTAGACCAGCCACGAACATCCCATGAATATTGACTGTGCATTTTGGCGATGTTCACCATGTGCCGCAAAGATTTAAAATATTTTAGTCGACCAAGTTTACCTGTGTTGGTCCTCCTTGTTTTACAATGTGAGGCCCGCCGAAAGCGGCAGTAGTCTTAAAGTTGGTAAGGCATTTTTTAGTAGAATTTGCCATGCAGTTGTTTTTACACAATATGCTGATTTCAAATCTGCCCCTTGCCAAGATCTATTTTGGCTTTTTTCTCAAAATTCAAAAGCAAAATGGTCGCCAAAATTTGTGAATATGTCACAATATATAAAGTGGCTTATACTAGCAGAACGGAACATGTATGCGTGTCATCAATGCCATGGCTATACAGACGACCTTAATAGATCAACTTCATGTTTCGCTCAAACCTTGTAGGCCTATAGGGCTTGGCCGAAGGGTGCCACCCGTGGCCAATGGTCATTTAAAATAACTAAATTGCTTTATTCTCTACTGTAATAGCAGGATACAAGTGGATATCACATAGCCCACAAACCAATAGGCCTAGAGCGGATATATGGTGAGCGATATAGGTTATCTAGTGCCAGGCAGTTATCAACAATCATAAAATATTTTTGTCAGTAATCTAAACATTTCTTCCAAAATGCATCTTACATTAGTTTCCCTCGGCTTCTGATTGTTAAAAAAATGGCTTCAAATAAATTATTACACTGGACTACAATGTGTCGTTGTTTGGCGCAACATCTGGTTTGTTCCCCATAACTTTGTGAAATATTGATAATAAATGTTATCGCGGCTCTGAATTGGTTTCCTAGGTGTAAGAAACCTATTATGTAGACACCAAAAACACATTTCTAGTTACTTGGAAGCAAAGTTAAAGCACATTACGTTGCAGTGGTGGCTATTTTGGATTTCGCACTCTAGCAGCCACTTTTTAATAATAATGGTAGCTATATGACTTTCAGAAACTTCACAATTAAATTCCCTGACCCAAAAATGTTATTTTAAACACCGAAATGACGTTTTTGTGTTTATTGTGAGCCAAGCCGTGATGTAGAGTTGTGACATTTCAACAAATTCTGGCGGCCATTTGGTTTTTTGAATTTTGACTAGGAAAAAGACAAAATAGAGTTTGGCATGGGGCAGATTTGAAATCAGCGTACCCAAATTGTGTAAGAACAACTGCATGCCAAATTCTACTAAAAATGCCTTAACATTCAGAAATTTCAAAAATGGGCCCTGACTACAGAGAAAGCAGTGATTTTCCGATGACGTTGTAAATAAACTCGCAACGTCTTTGACGATGTGATTACATCTGATACCTTATGTACTCCTTAAGAACTTTTTTACGGTCAGTAAATTATAAAAAAAGAAATCTGTAGAAGGAAATAATATTATCGGTCACTCATATCCTTTCTCCTGTCAAATATGACAAAGTCCATTCTAAAACGGGTCGATCTTAAAGACAAAAATGTAATAACCGACATTTCATCATAATCCGTTTTATTCGAAACCTGATTACGTTGCAAACGGATGTTTCTAAAAGTTGTAATCTATCGGAATGTTGCCTTCACTCATTCAAACACCCAAAAAGATATCACAGAGCCAAAACAAAAACACGGTATTCATTCACCCGGGAATAGGCCCTTACACTGAACTAATAATATGCAAGGAAGTGTTTGTTATGTGATAATAATGAGAATGAATTTCTTTTTATATCTATCTGTCAATTATATGAGTAGCTGTGAAGAAAGTACATACCTTAATATCATTATAAACGAGCAAGCTGGTGTCTAATGACGATGGTAAAACTGTGTGCAAATTTTGTATGTGAAGAATTTTGAATACGGTCTTAGCACGCTTATAATACAAGTACATTCAAAGTTTCATCTTTAGCTGAACAATTTCGCGGAGTTTATATGCTTAGTGCTATAAAATGTGTTTTGTTACAATGTATTTTACTATTTTTGTTTGTACAAACTCATATGCTTTTTGCACGTTACATTTTTTGTCTAACATTTTCTTTACTATAGGCAGCGTCGCCAACGCCTTCCTACACGAGTCTGACTCAAGTTGAGGATGACAAGCTAAACCAGTCCCTTAGACATTCCATTAATAATCCTGCCACTGCTAGTTTATTTGGCTCTAATTTGGTGATTAATGTTATTCCCCCTGATGCTGGAGACATTTCGGATACAGAAAGTCATGGGTCTGGCGGAGATAGGACACCATTCCATGTGAGTTGAATTATATTTATGTTACGAAATTATTGGGATTTGCTAGACTCGTGTCTGCGAACAAAATAGTACACTCCAGTCACACATTAAAAAATAGATCAGAGTATCTGAGTTCTTAGAGAAAAAACGTTCAACGAGTTAGGCTACACCGGTACATAAATCAGCTATATATAAGTCAGTGAATACACAGCGAAATGCTAACACTCTTTATACGCGTAGTACATAAGATCATTAATTAAAGGTCCTCACTCACGGCCCACGCATTGACAAATCCGCAATTTTGGCTAGTTTGCTGCCCGAGGCAAACGGTGTCAAGAATCAAATACAAAGTTATATTTGACCATCTTGACAGGTGTGTATAGGCCTATTGTATTCGCGTCTCGAACCTGTATGGTATGGTATGGTGACTTTTTCAAGGTTAGATGAATGTAGTTATTTCTATCTGGCCGGTTTGATATACGACAAAATGGATGTCCCTTTGTAGAGCAATCATGATTTTTTTTCGGAAAACATGTTTCTTTAGCGTGTATTTTTGTGACATCATTATTTTAAGTCGTCTGCGTTCTACCTGTTGCTGCCAACTGCGGCCCCACAGCAACGGTACACCGCAATATAAATTTATTTTATATTTTTTACTTTATTTTTTTAAGTATTATAATTTATATAGAAAAATATGTTTATCCTCTCTCCCATCTCTGTAGTAAGCCGTCGAAGGATGTGGTTAGATTTTTAAAACTTTCTGATTTCCAAAGAATTGTCGGATCACGGTGATGTCGGAGACACGAAAAGGCAGTTGCAATCGATAGCCTGACACATAGACGCCGTTCCATTGCGATGCCTAGAAGTAAATCATTCTATAACAAGATAAACCCTTTACAGTGACAACTGCGGCTGACATATCACCTAGCGAGATTTTAACGCAAGCTGATTTGTTTTTTTTCCATGGAATAAATTTGATCGACTGATATGCTTGGCCACTATACCATGTATGCTGTTGCTCGGACAATGATCTACAGCATTTTGTTTGCAGCCACCAGACGGCGGTTGGGGCTGGGTCGTGTGCCTGGCGTCCTTTTGGACAAACGGAACCATTTTTGGCGTTTTAAATATATTTGGTATTTTATACGTTCATATCTTGAAAGAATTTGACGATGGGCAAGAAAACCTCGCTTTCAAAACATGTGAGTATTGTTCAACAAAATTTTTATAATCAAAATGAGATAAATAAGCAAAAATATTGCTGGCGTGTCAGCCTTTTCTCTTACGTCACACATTATGCCTATTCCCTTCATTTCAATCTTAATCCCATTTTAATATAGACCTACCCTTATCTCCAGTGTAAATCACACAGCATAGTAACGATAGGTTTAAATAAATAATTACAATATGTCAAGGAGAAAGAACGAAATTCGATAGATTCGTAGATCCGAATGTACGAGGCGCGTAGCGCCTAGTATATTCCGATCTACGAATCTATCGTAATTGAGCTATTTCTTCGACTTAAAATACACAAAATAGCCACATATATGTTACAATATTTTATATAGAAAACTTGAATTTCATTGCCATAATGGAACATGTAAGTCATACTTACAGTTTAATAATTAAACCCGTATATTGTGCCCGACCTGGTCAGTATTTAAATATAACCGTAGATTCGTAGATCCGAAGCTACTGTTTCAACAATAGACTGACGTCATGGGTGTATTTTAATGTATGATATTTGTCTACATAAATCAGCTGACACTAAAGTCGGTTCCCGCGCTGTAAGAGTAAAAATATTTATAATGGCCGTAGACCCATAACTTAGGTATTCAAAGAATCAGAAAGAGCTGACCAAGCATTTTAGCGCTTTAAGGGTAAAGGTATAACCGAAAAGCATAGCGCTCGTTACAGAGATATCAAGGATAAACATCACATCATGAATTTACATGTCAACTAAATGGGCATTACAAGACCTTCAAATACATAGGCCTACCTTTGCGCAAGACAGTCCCTGCCGAGCTAAACAGGCTACCACCTCCTGCCAGTAGGCAACCACAAGCCATAATAATTTTATATTTCTCTAATGAAAATATTATATCATTGCCCTATAACTATATTATTATTTATCATTTGTGCAGCCTGGGTCGGATCATTGCAGATCAGTATGACGTTTTTGTTGTCTCCCGTCGCGAGTATTTTGGTGGATCAAATAGGTATTCGACCTGTAGCCTTCATTGGTGGATTTATAGCTACTATTGGTATGGTTATCAGCTCATTCGTTACTCGTTTGGAGGTGTTGTATCTCACATATGGTTTGTTGATGGGTCTTGGTTCTTCACTTGTTTATACACCTTCTATGGTTATCCTAGGACATTATTTCAGGTATGCCCTATGTATTTGTGATAAAATCAAAGTTGTTCTGATAAGGGGCCGTTCAACAATTACGTAACGCTTAGAGGGGGGAGGGGGTTGAGGTATGTGTTACTGAGCGCAGTCACAGTAACGTTAAAAAGCTTTACGGAGGGGGGGGGTCGAAAATCGTCCAAAAAAGCGTTACGTAATTGTTGAACGGCCCCTAAGTTTGTAGTGATGATAGTATAGATTTCCCTTCCAGGTGAATATAGTTCTTCAATCTCCAGGGGGACAGGGAGGGGGTCGGGGCTAGAATATCTTTGAAATGAGTAATTTTGTGCAGACTGCTGTGCATGCACCGCCCTCCCCCCCTGGCGATTGAATGGTGGACCCTAAACCTAATCATTTATTATACCAGGCGACTGAGTGGGTGACACGGTTACCCACATTCTTGATGCTGGCTCAGCACTGGGGAAGTGTTGGACTGCGTTGGTTGGGGAAGTTGGCAGGTTCGGTATTTGGTATAGATATATGAAAAATCCTCAGAGGGAGAGTGGGGATATAAATAATATCCAATGTTTCAAATATCCAAAGGGTGGACGGACAATATTAATGTTCTGGGGCAGAAGTGTTACGTTCACTCATTGGTAACTTAATATATCAGAGTGATAATTATTATACAAAAAACAACTTTCAGCTAAAAAAGCTTCCGGATGACATGCGATGCAACCTCGATGACAATATCATCGAAATTCCGATAAGATCTAATTAGCTCTAATTAGACTGCCCCACTTTAAGTCAAGTTGACTGTATTTCATTAATAAATTAAATATAAGCAGACCAAGTGAGAGCGGTCGAGCCTGGTAACAATTAGAGCCCAAACTCTGCCACCCATGCATCGGCCATCTACCACAATGATCTACTGTCACGACGCCAGAAAGGGGTCAAGCCTATAATAGGCGTATATATCAGCAGGGCTAAAATAGCTTAAAAATGCAAAAAAGTGAATATTTATATCATTCTTACCATTTTGACCTTGAGTGACCTTGGGGTGATCTTAACATGACCTTTGTATAATATCCCAATAACACATAACCCCACCCCATGGCTGACTGAGACAATGAGATAAATCGAGACTAAGAGATTGAACGGTTAACAAAACAACTTTTGCCATTATCATGGCATAAATATATTGCTAACAATTCCTTTCATGAAAAGTGGTTTCCATGGGAACCATATTAACCTTTAAACCTTACATTTCCAAAATGTCATCCGGCTCATAGGAGGGGATATACTATATATATTGCTGATGTGCTCAGACAATAATTGTGATTGTACAAAAATATTGTAGATTTTTGGCGCCCCTCCTCTCCGTGCATTCAGCAGAGGGGTGGGGGTAGTGCCCAGGTTTCAGCATTAAATAGGTTAGTAGAGAGTATATGCCAATACATACAGATATATTTATATCAAGATATATTAGTTCTATATTTATATTCCAGAAAATTGCAATTATAAACACAGTATACTTTAACAAAGCAACTTCTGCAATTATCATGGCATGCATATGCCAGCAATTTATTTTGGAAAAAATGGTTTCCATGGTAATTATATAAACCTTCAAACTATGCAGGTGTACTTAGTTACATTTTGCATTGGTTTTACGTATCTATAGTCTTTTAAAAGTAGTATTATGCTAGCTTATGACTTTTACTTAGAGATACAACACATTTTTTTGCCATATTTGTCAAGAAGACGTTACCATGGAAACCTTCAATTTGTGACGTTGTGCACAGCGATGTGCAAGTAAGAATAAGAGATTCAAAGACTAGACAAAATTTCATGCAAGAAAAAGTTGAAAAACTCTACTGACTAAGACGGTCAGATAAATTGACCTGCCTCCCGGACTAACAGGGGGTGGGGTGGGTCAGAGGGGTCCTGTTGAGCTGCAGATTTCTTAATGAACTTTCTCACCCGGTATTTTATTATATAACTATCATATGTTGTAGCATCAACAGAGATCTGTGTTAAAGCTTATCCCTATTGTTGCCAAGTCACCACTTAATCTATAGGGTGTCCCTGGTGATAGCTGTAGCAGGTCAGATCTCGCTCGACGAAAGTCCCGGCCACTCGCTGTTAATATATAGATGGACCGTCATTCATCTAATCGTGGAAAGCAGGATACAAGTTTAGCTAGATCAAATACATAGAGACTCCCACCTCCGTGGGGGTCTCAATTACAGTAAATATCACACACTTCAGCAATAAATAAACTAAATAACTGTTAGTTCGATTTTATAACACAGGGTCATTACGTACATCTAGACATGTTTTGGAACTCAAAAGTGACTTGGCTAAAACCCTGAATACTCCTTTAATCATGTTAATAATGGTATAAAAACAGAAAGGTAGAGTGGTTAGAGCTCCTAAAGTGCGATAAATCAATATGTTGCCACTGAAATGGTTATTGTGCTGTAGGGCTCGACTAGGCATTGTTAATGGAATAGTAGCTTCTGGTAGTGCAGTGTTTACAATGATCCTGCCTATTTTGTTGAAGTATTTGCTTGCTGAAATTGGTTTACGAAATACAATGCGCATACTAGCAGGTGAGTATGCTGCCAAAAGGCAATATCTGCTTACCCGTAAAATAGAAGGCACAGCCTTTTGGTTTTTTCACTGCTCACATTAATTTCTTTACATGATATAATTATAAGTTGTTATATAAATTATAAGTTGTTATATAAAGCTATAACTAAAAAATAAATAAATACATTAAATTTATTGAGATCGAATTATAATAGGCCTACTTTGACTGTTATTAAGAAAGCAACAATAGCTAATAATTGCAACCTATTTCCTAACACGTTGATTTTGTTTTTTTGTGTGTTCTGTTTCAGGATTCCAAGCTGTATTAATGTTATGTGCCTTGACTTTTAAACCTTTATATCATTCACGTCAGCAACAGAAACACTCAAAGATTAAGAGACAATCAGCGTGCAGTAGACAAATACGCAAGTATGATTATTTATTATTGTTGCAAGTTGGTTTAGAAACAATATACATAATGGTATTACATGGAGAATAATTTAGTTGTTTTGAATATTACGCAATAAAATGTATAGTTTTAATAGAAAAAACACACGAAAAGCTAAAATATTGGAAACTTTTTACTCAGCTTATTTAATTTGTAATTTAATATGTAAAATACAAATATAGTTACATGATTTAAATGACGTAAGTAGTCATGTAACAGTGAGTTATGTATATATAATTATGCACCATTTGTGATATTTTTTCCGATTGTAGAATTTGCAATTTTAATATCTGGAAAAATAGTGGTTATGTCGTATGGGCTATTGCTTTACCAGTATCATTTCTTGGTTATTTCATCCCATTTGTGCATCTGGTAAGTATTGGATTATTCATTTTAAAAAGATATTTTATTATACCTAGCCGTTTTAACCCTTTCCATGCCCAATGATTCAGCCCCTGCAAATTTCTACAATGCCTAATTACTCCAGCATAATGATTATTTTTGCTAAAAAAACGAAGTATAATTCATCAGTAGGCCTACAAAACATCATGCATAGTGAACTCTAACATTTGTAACTAGATATGTATGGTGGAACGGGTTAGGGTTGCACTTCACTGGGGTTGAACGCAAAGGTCAATTCAGGGTCAAGTACTATTTCAGCAGGTGTCTCAAGTAGTTTTTGGCTAATACCAGTACCATTCGGGTTCCCCTTATTCTCACCTCCGGATAAATTCACTAAATTTCCCCTGTCTCCAGGACTAAAATTGAATGCCAAAAGTGACCAAATATAGTAGTGTGGAACTTCAGCTATGCCTTGAATACAGCAAATGTACATATGACTGTGTGGAAAGGGTAACACGAGTTAAGAGTTCCACTGTACTGAGGTGGCGTGCAAAGGTCATGCTGAGGTTATGTCAAGGTCATATGAAGGTCAAACCCGATATAAATACAAAAAAATACCATTTTTTACGTTCCAACTTGATTATTGCGTGAGCTAAGAGTTAGGGGGCTACCATTTAATATCCAGGGGGGGGGGGGGCAGGGATATTGGGATGGACCAAAATATTTTTTTCAATATGATCCAGCTCATGGTTATTTTTTTCCAGCTGTACGGTTAACAAATTATTTATTTCAACCACTTTTGGAACGACTTTCATAAATTGCCAATGTATTATTTATTAAGGCTATATAATATGATATTAGCCTAATATTTTGCAATGTGAGAAACTGAATATCTCCAGAATCTTCATAATTTCATCGGCTAGAAAATAGTTTGGTACGCCAAAACATGTAGGCTTGCCCGATATGCCATAAATTATTTATTTCAAATGGGATCGACATCAAATTATTTATTTCTCCTTCTCCCTGCCTTTAATTATTTATTTCGAAAATATCCCTGCCCTCCCCCTGGATATTGAATGGTGGCCCCCTTACATATGACTGTAGTTGGATCATTTAGGATCAAGCACCATTTCAGCAGTACAGGTGTCTCAAATAGTTTTAGGGTAATAACAGTACCCGAGAAGTGCCATTATTCGTGCGGGACGATATTCCGAAAAGCATAGTCGTTGCGCTACCCGGGAGCTCTCATAACACATATTCAGAACAAGGGGGGCGAGCCAGTGAGACAGACGCCGAATAATGAGCATACAAACTGATAAGATTGGTCTCTCTCATTGAGGTAAAAATTACACGTCAACCAGAAATAGTGCAACGTGGCCCAGATACATGTATATAATATCACACATCATATAACGACGAGACGCGCAACAGACACAGTCGTCGGGATAATTTGCACCAATGCTTGATTAATGTTGGTCCAACGTCGCAGACGCTGGGCTAACATTAACTCAGCATCTGTTGAACGTCTTGTCTTTGCTGCAGAGAGTGGATTAATCAACATAGATATGCATAAGAGTGCACACACTGTTGAGCTGTTGAGCTGTTGCTCACCTAGTTTTCAATGGCATTGTGATTGTAGGTCAGCTGTTTTAATTCATGCCAAAACATCAACACCGCCTTCGTTTTCTGTAGTCTACAGTTCTGTGGTTTTGTGAATCAACCCAACCTTATGCCCATGTACACGGCCTAACCTGCTAACCAGAGTGTAGCAAGGGTTGGTACCCGCCAAAAAGTCACCAGATGGCACTGTAGTACACGCTCATAATCACCTGATAATGTTTTGATGCAAGCTGGATGCATCGGACCAAACTTGGCGACTGTTCAGCATGCAGGGGTACGTAGTGAATTAACTGTAAAGTAGCCCGGACACGGTCCGGGATTGGCATTGTAATCAGTATTAAAATTCCCGGAAAGGCATGGAAAGGGTTAAAGTAATGTATTTATGGAACCCCGAACATAACAAACAATGATAACTAACTAACTAACTGTAACAGATGCTGGCATTTGAGAGTCCTTTAATTATCATAAAGATACAGTTATGCAAAGTAAAATATTTACACAAAATGTAGGCACAAAAACAAATGTCCTTAATCTGTAGTGGATAGTTGTACTATTTAAATTGTACTATTTAGGTTGTCCGCATGGACAACAAGTAATTCTATAAATTGACAATAGTCTTCAAAAACGTAATATCACATTCACAAAGTAGCCTAGTTAAACTCATAGTCTAACCATCTAGTTGACCAATGTGAACAAATATTGGTACATTTATAAAACATACACAAAACATTTATGGAAAAGTGACAAACAGTATGTTTATGACAGGATATTTATTTACATCTATATTTGCATATCCGTATATCCTTAATGTAAAGACCGTGAACGATAAAGAAAAAGCCACAATGAAACCGCAAAAACATCAGGAGCCTGCCCGACAAGGACGACGCAAGCAAATATATATTTTAAATCATCAGACCGCCCACAGCCACATTTGTGTGGAAAAACTATAATTGAATAACACAACTGGATTTGTCAGGCATTAAAATGTTACTGTGGCCAGCTTCTGCAACACTATTCTAACAATATTCTGAGAAGCACAGAAAATGCTCAAGAGGTGTGCTTTAAAAAAAACAACTTTTCCCTAAAAAATTGAAAGTGATGTGTGGATTAAAGAATATTTCAAAAATAAGAAAACAGTTAATTCAGTCTTGTTAAAACCCGTGAGAGTTTTCAGAACCTGAGGGGAAGTTGCTGTTGAATTAAAATTATTAATTTCGTCTAGTAGCGTATTATCAAATACCAGTTGAACCGTCCAATGTGCATAAGACAGTGGTTACCACACCTTTCGGTCTTTTCAATTTTACTAGGACACGGTTTGGTCTACGAAATTCTGGTCAAAATTTCCAACGTTTCATCGATCACGTTACACGCGGATTAGATTTCGTGTTCGTATATTTAGATGATTTATTTGTCACCAGCCCCGATCATAGTACTCATAAGAAGCATTTGAAAATTCTTTTCGCCCGACTAGCCGAATACGGTATTATAATCGGTCCAGAAAAATGTCAGTTCGGTACAACCGAGTTAAGCTTTTAGGCCACCACGTTTGTTCAGAAGGAATTTCACCGTTGCCCATCGCAGTTGACGCCATAGTTAATTTCGCTAAACCCGAAAAGCAGAAACTTAGGAATGGTAAATTATTACCATCGATTTATACCACAATATGCGGCGAAGTTGACGCCGTTAAACAATTTACTGACTGCAGCCAATGACGGTCATACGAGGCTGTCACCGAAGTCTAATTTTGATTGAAAGTGGAATGAAAGTGCAGAATCGGCATTTTCAGAATCTAGGCAAACACCTTATGTAGCGCCACATTCGCGAACCCCCGCCATTTCCCGCGCTAACGGGAACGACGGCGGTTTGCGAACGTATTCACGTGTATATTTGCATTTAAAGGGTGAAACCTCTCCTACAAGCGATACGCACAAACAATCGAATGTTAAAAACGATTCGAATATCTCTGATAGCGATAAAATTATAGCGGACGCAACCGTGAAGAAGACTAGAGTTGGACGAACAATCCAAACTCCCGCCTGGTTCGTGCAGATAGTCCCCGCCATAGTGGCGCCTAACGACATCTATGGCGGGACCAGCCGCACGTACCGAAGTAATAATAATTATAATTTGTAAATATGAATTCGCCAGGCCTGGCATAATTAAATTGAATAGGTCAAATGCAATTTAATTTAATTATCTCAGCAAATAATTTTGCTACTCAGTATTATATGTATTAATTAAAATCATATCGGTTGGTCGTTACACATAGCGCAGCAGCATTATCAATTATTCAAAGAACAATGGTGTTAAGAGGATTGGAACTTTGGTGTTAAGAGGATTGGAACTTTGGTGTTAAGAGGATTGGAACTTTGGTGTTTGGAGGATAGGATCGATAATTTTACTTCGTAACGCTGCGACTATGATGTTAACCAACCCCCCACGCTGTATTTTCAAACCTGACTGTTTTATTGTTTGCTTAATGTATATGTTTGTGTGCACTTTCCAAGCGGGACTGACGCAGTCTCCACAAGTTAGTTTGGTTCATACGTTTGCACTAAGCCTGGGGGTAATGTGGGAACCTGCGTCTCACCGTTCGGGCTGGTTCGGGTGTCTCTGACCTTTGATGAGAGGTGGTGGCCCGCCTAGCCTCACTTTCGAATCACGCCGCATCAGTAGATGCGCGTCACTTACTCCCAGGTCGCCGAGTCGAGCAGATGTCTCGCTGGACTCAAGCGCCAGGCCGCTGGCTAGGTTGTCACGTTCTGCGTGGAAATGTGTGCACTAAAGTTACTACAATGTCTAGACTAAATAAACAAGAATGAACTGGAAAATGAAGTTATTTGTGTTCCGTTGTCCCGACGGGAATGAAGACTGAAGTGAAGTGAGCTGGGACTTGTTCCACTAATCCCCTATTAGTGATAAGCCCAAGACTTACATCCCAGGGCCAATAGTCAAATATTACGCACACATAAACAGCAATATTTCACTAGTAGCGCCCTGTCAAGTGGTACTAATATAGATTTACGATGATATAAGCCTAAATAACACAAATTTAAACTTTGAAACTTTTTAAGTTATGTTTTAAATGCTTAGTTACTAGTCTATATTTAGATGCTGCACTCACATTTCTGGGCGCTGCCTATTTCACAGTATCAGATTCATGACATCTATAGATCATAGGGTCGATTCAGTCTTAGATTTTACTTCAATGACAGCAAATATATTGCCTGTAATTAAGGCGACTATTAAAGGTGCCCATAATTGGCGTCAATGCACAATTGTTTCACCAAATCTATCCTACGTTATTTTGCATATATGAAAAGCGTTTTTTTAAATACCAATCTATATAGCTATAAATATAATTGTCAGAACGTAGAATGATCTAAAACGTCGCCACCTTTCTGAAAAGACCGTGCTGCCCAATGACGTCCACCCGGCCATTGGTGCTGTCCCTATACATGTCCCAAATATATTAGCGTCTACTAACACAACATAATGAATTTCAGTTATGTAAACAGAAATAATAATAATAACAAACTAGAAATAGTGCTCACAGTTCCATAAAGACAATCATGTGCCTACACATGATTCTGTATATATCTTACAATTTGTTTTAGACTAATCACACCAAGTTAATCCTGCCGGGATCAAATGCAGAGCTGTTGGTGACATGTATGGGTGCCACCACAGGTATTAGCAGGCTTATATGTGGAAAGGTGAGATAGAATCTACTGGTATTTAGAATAGATTGTCTTTTGTTATAACATTATCATATTCGCACACCTTATTTAACACTCGTTGTAACCTACGTTGTGTGAGCCTACAGTCGGTTTAATGATGTGGATTTCATAATGACTCATTTCGTTTGGCTGCGAACTAGCAATATCGCAATAATAGGAAGTCAGAAGTCGGGATTATGCCCTTTTCCAAAGACATCATGATCAACATAAGGCTACGTTTCCATAGGTAAGGTTTTTTAGCCATGCGGGTAGACCCGCGCGGCCCCTGTGATGGTACCCGCAAGGGTCGGATGTTTCCATTGGTGCGGTTTTGATATAAATCTGCATGTGACACCCGCGCGGATAATAATAAAAATCTCCTTAGTGGTGGACCAGGTGGTGATGATGATGATGGTGGTAGTGGTGGTGTTAATGGTGGTGGTGATGGTGGTTGTGTTGGTGGTGTCGGTGATGATGATTGTGGTGATGATTATGGTGGTGATGATGGTGGTGGCATTGATGGTGATGGTGGTCAAGGCGCCCTTAACCGGGCGGCACGTGCAAGTGTCTGGCAGTGTGGGTGCTTGCCCCTTTTTTCTGCCAAATTATTTTAAATGTCCCCTAAGTTTGCCATATTTCTCAATATTGGATCCGCCCATGTCTGAATACTTTGCCAGATTATCTGCAATAGGCCTGTAGCGAGAATAGAACTTCGCCACGGGATAGCGTTATTTTTAATTTCGACCTCTGCAGTCACGTAGGCTATGACAATAGGCATACCTTTTATTCCTTCTACGTCTACCTTCTTAGATGATGTTAAAGATGGGGTTTTGTTTGCCATATTTGCATATTATCAGGTGATGATATGTCCAAGTTAGGTAAATTCGCGCAAAATTGAATAACACGGCAAAACACCCGCGCGGGAGCCGCGTGAATGGAAATGATAGATGGATTCAAAGAAGACTAGATAATATGGCACCCTCGCGGATACCCGCGAGGGTGCACCCACGCAGGGATAAACCTTACGAGTGGAAAAAGGCCTTAACCCTTTTTAACCGCCAAATTATTCAATTGGAATTTTCACCCACTTGAAGTTGTGTGTCGCTGACGCGATCCACAACATCAAGTGAGTGAAAATTATTCAGATTTGACAAAATAGAGGTCAAATCTTTTTAAATCGTGCTGATTGATGTCACATTATGGCTTTAACATGCTTAAACATGTTAAAAGGCGGTACTGAATGTGGTAATTATTGAGTGAAAAATCCAATATATTCGGCACCGGCGGTTAAAGGGTTAATAGCGGTTCTTTCCATAATGCATGGTAGACCACCACATGAAGCAGTGCATATGACAGGCCCAGATTATCAAAACCATGTCAATATCTTAAATTGGTTAACGTCATTTGTGAGCCACCCATGCAGTAATGTGAAGAAAGTTTGACTGAAGTGGGCATTATGTTTGTCTCTATTAGTTTAATGCGTCGTATAGGCCTATTTGAGTAAATGTGTGTTTTTGTTTATCATAAAAGTATTAGGAATTATTCAGTGTTGCAAATGTAATGATTTTATGTATATATTATTAATTAAGCACTATTTATTCACAGACATAGGCTAGTTAGCCTACACGTTGGTGTTTGTTGTCCATCGTGCCTGCGAGTCTATTGAGATTCTTCATTTTCATGTGTGACCGAAAATTAGGCTGCTGTGG